>CM026386.1:58506062-58521283 GCA_014843695.1 Archivesica marissinica
CTATTTATAGTAATGAGTTACGAAGTTCTATGTACATATATTTATAGTAATGAGTTACGAAGTGCTATGTACATCTATTTATAGTAATGAGTTACGAAGTTCTATGTACATCTATTTATAGTAATGAGTTACGAAGTTCTATGTACATCTATTTATAGTAATGAGTTACGAAGTTCTATGTACATCTATTTATAGTAATGAGTTACGAAGTGCTATGTACATCTATTTATAGTAATGAGTGAGGACGTGCTATGTACATATATCTATAGTAATGAGTTACGAAGTTCTATGTACATCTATTTATAGTAATGAGTTACGAAGTTCTATGTACATCTATTTATAGTATGTGTGAGGAAGTTCTATGTACATCTATTTATAGTAATGCATTACGAAGTTCTATGTACATCTATTTATAGTAATGAGTTACGAAGTTCTATGTACATCTATTTATAGTAATGAGTTACGAAGTTCTATGTACATCTATTTATAGTATGAGTGAGGAAGTTCTATGTACATCTATTTATAGTAATGAGTTACGAAGTTCTATGTACATCTATTTATAGTAATGAGTTACGAAGTTCTATGTACATCTATTTATAGTAATGAGTTACGAAGTGCTATGTACATCTATTTATAGTAATGAGTTACGAAGTTCTATGTACATCTATTTATAGTAATGAGTTACGAAGTGCTATGTACATCTATTTATAGTAATGAGTGAGGACGTTCTATGTACATATATCTATAGTAATGAGTTACGAAGTTCTATGTACATCTATTTATAGTAATGAGTTACGAAGTTCTATGTACATCTATTTATAGTAATGAGTTACGAAGTGCTATGTACATCTATTTATAGTAATGAGTTACGAAGTTCTATGTACATCAATTTATAGTAATGAGTGAGGAAGTTCTATGTACATCTATTTATAGTAATGAGTTACGAAGTTCTATGTACATCTATTTATAGTAATGAGTTACGAAGTTCTATGTACATCTATTTATAGTAATGAGTTACGAAGTTCTATGTACATCTATTTATAGTAATGAGTGAGGACGTTCTATGTACATATATATATAGTAATGAGTTACGAAGTTCTATGTACATATATTATAGTAATGAGTTACGAAGTTCTATGTACATCTATTTATAGTAATGAGTTACGAAGTTCTATGTACATCTATTTATAGTAATGAGTTACGAAGTTCTATGTACATCTATTTATAGTAATGAGTTACGAAGTTCTATGTACATCTATTTATAGTATGAGTTAGGAAGTTCTATGTACATCTATTTATAGTAATGCATTACGAAGTTCTATGTACATCTATTTATAGTAATGAGTTACGAAGTTCTATGTACATCTATTTATAGTAATGAGTTACGAAGTTCTATGTACATCTATTTATAGTATGAGTGAGGAAGTTCTATGTACATCTATTTATAGTAATGAGTTACGAAGTTCTATGTACAGCTATTTATAGTAATGAGTTACGAAGTTCTATGTACATCTATTTATAGTAATGAGTTACGAAGTGCTATGTACATCTATTTATAGTAATGAGTTACGAAGTTCTATGTACATCTATTTATAGTAATGAGTTACGAAGTGCTATGTACATCTATTTATAGTAATGAGTGAGGACGTTCTATGTACATATATCTATAGTAATGAGTTACGAAGTTCTATGTACATCTATTTATAGTAATGAGTTACGAAGTTCTATGTACATCTATTTATAGTAATGAGTTACGAAGTGCTATGTACATCTATTTATAGTAATGAGTTACGAAGTTCTATGTACATCTATTTATAGTAATGAGTGAGGAAGTTCTATGTACATCTATTTATAGTAATGAGTTACGAAGTTCTATGTACATCTATTTATAGTAATGAGTTACGAAGTTCTATGTACATCTATTTATAGTAATGAGTTACGAAGTTCTATGTACATCTATTTATAGTAATGAGTGAGGACGTTCTATGTACATATATCTATAGTAATGAGTTACGAAGTTCTATGTACATATATTTATAGTAATGAGTTACGAAGTTCTATGTACATCTATTTATAGTATGAGTGAGGAAGTTCTATGTACATCTATTTATAGTAATGAGTTACGAAGTTCTATGTACATCTATTTATAGTAATGAGTTACGAAGTTCTATGTACATCTATTTATAGTAATGAGTTACGAAGTTCTATGTACATCTATTTATAGTAATGAGTTACGAAGTTCTATGTACATCTATTTATAGTAATGAGTTACAAAGGTCTATGTACATCTATTTATAGTAATGAGTGAGGACGTTCTATGTACATATATCTATAGTAATGAGTTACGAAGTTCTATGTTCATCTATTTATAGTAATGAGTTACGAAGTTCTATGTACATCTATTTATAGTAATGAGTTACGAAGTGCTATGTACATCTATTTATAGTAATGAGTTACGAAGGTCTATGTACATCTATTTATAGTAATGAGTGAGGACGTTCTATGTACATATATCTATAGTAATGAGTTACGAAGTTCTATGTACATCTATTTATAGTAATGAGTTACGAAGTTCTATGTACATCTATTTATAGTAATGAGTTACGAAGTTCTATGTACATCTATTTATAGTAATGAGTTACGAAGTGCTATGTACATATATTTATAGTAATGAGTTACGAAGTTCTATGGACATCTATTTATAGTACTGAGTGAGGACGTTCTGTGTACATCTATTTATAGTATGAGTGAGGACGTTCTATGTACATCTATTTATAGTACTGAGTGAGGACGTTCTGTGTACATCTATTTATAGTAACAGTGAGGACGTTCTGTGTACATATATTTATAGTAACAGTGAGGACGTTCTATGTACATCTATTTATAGTAATGATATTTATAATTACGGTTATGCTCATCTACTTTATAAATGTGGTTTTAAAGCGACACTACATCGGTGAATTTGTTTCTATAGACTGTAATTTCCTATTTTATGGTATATATCTTTTCCAGATAAATGTCACAGAAGCATTTTAACTAATACACAAGCTTCGTATATGACGTTTGTTGACATAATATAATAATTTAAATATGGTCAACATCCATGTGCAATCCAACGTGTGTATCCTGGAATTATAAAATGTATTGTACAGATTGACCGTTATACCCCACCATTTGTGCCCGTGCATATTTAACAATTGCCTACTGGTATATTTCAGATTCCAGTTTGTTTACGTACTTTGATACTGGATGTGTCGTTAGAATGCGAAATAACACAATGATAGCATGCACGAGGAACCATATCCCGCCTCAGTAGATGTCCTTATTGGCGTTGGGGAGGAGTATTTCGTTGAAGTTCATTGAAGTTGAATAGGAACCAACTGGTCTACATGTAATTGTTTGAACATTACACGGATCTAGTGAGATGGACTCTGTATATCGTGAGTATGCATGTGTTTCTAGGACTACGAGTATTATTGTGGTACGACATATTACAACGATCTAGTGAGATGGGTCCGATGTATCGTGATTAAGCATTTTTTCTAGGAATACGAGCAATACAGTGGTACTACACATTCCAAGTATCTAGTGAGATGGACGCTATGTACCGTGATTATGCATGTGTTTCTATGACTACGAGCATGGTTGTGGTACTACACATTCCAAGGGTCTAGTGAGATGGACGCTATGTACCGTGATTATGCATGTGTTTCTATGACTACGAGCATGGTTGTGGTACTACACATTCCAAGGATCTAGTGAGATGGACTCTGTATATCGTGATTATGCATGTGTTTCTATGACTACGAGCATGGTTGTGGTACTACACATTCCAAGGGTCTAGTGAGATGGACTCTGTATACCGTGATTATGCATGTGTTTCTATGACTACGAGCATGGTTGTGGTACTACACATTCCAAGGATCTAGTGAGATGGACGCTATGTACCGTGATTATACATGTGTTTCTATGACTACGAGCATGGTTGTGGTGCTACACATTCCAAGGATCTAGTGAGATGGACTCTGTATACCGTGATTATGCATGTGTTTCTATGACTACGAGCATGGTTGTGGTACTACACATTCCAAGGATCTAGTGAGATGGACTCTGTATATCGTGATTATACATGTGTTTCTATGACTACGAGCATGGTTGTGGTACTACACATTCCAAGGATCTAGTGAGATGGACGCTATGCATCGTGATTATGCATGTGTTTCTATGACTACGAGCATGGTTGTGGTACTACACATTCCAAGGATCTAGTGAGATGGACGCTATGTACCGTGATTATGCATGTGTTTCTATCACTACGCGCATGGTTGTGGTACTACACATTCCAAGGATCTAGTGAGATGGACGCTATGTACCGTGATTATGCATGTGTTTCTATCACTACGCGCATGGTTGTGGTACTACACATTCCAAGGATCTAGTGAGATGCACTCTGTATACCGTGATTATACATGTGTTTCTATGACTACGAGCATGGTTGTGGTACTACACATTCCAAGGGTCTAGTGAGATGGACTATGCATCGTGATTATGCATGCATTTCTAGGACTAAGAGCATGGTTGTGGTACTACACATTCCAAGGATCTAGTGAGATGGACGCTATGTACCGTGATAAACATGTGTTTCTAGGACTACGAGCATGGTTGTGGTACTACACATTCCAAGGATCTAGTGAGATGGACGCTATGTACCGTGATAAACATGTGTTTCTAGGACTACGAGCATGGTTGTGGTACTACACATTCCAAGGATCTAGTGAGATGGACGCTATGTACCGTGATAAACATGTGTTTCTAGGACTACGAGCATGGTTGTGGTACTACACATTCCAAGGATCTAGTGAGATGGACGCTATGTACCGTGATAAACATGTGTTTCTAGGACTACGAGCATGGTTGTGGTACTACACATTCCAAGGATCTAGTGAGATGGACGCTATGTACCGTGATAAACATGTGTTTCTAGGACTACGAGCATGGTTGTGGTACTACACATTCCAAGGGTCTAGTGAGATGGACGCTATGTACCGTGATTATACATGTGTTTCTATGACTACGAGCATGGTTGTGGTACTACACATTCCAAGGGTCTAGTGAGATGGACGCTATGTACCGTGATTATGCATGTGTTTCTATGACTACGAGCATGGTTGTGGTACTACACATTCCAAGGGTCTAGTGAGATGGACGCTATGTACCGTGATTATGCATGTGTTTCTATGACTACGAGCATGGTTGTGGTACTACACATTCCAAGGATCTAGTGAGATGGACGCTATGTACCGTGATTATGCATGTGTTTCTATGACTACGAGCATGGTTGTGGTACTACACATTCCAAGGATCTAGTGAGATGGACTCTGTATATCGTGATTATACATGTGTTTCTATGACTACGAGCATGGTTGTGGTACTACACATTCCAAGGATCTAGTGAGATGGACTCTGTATATCGTGATTATACATGTGTTTCTATGACTACGAGCATGGTTGTGGTACTACACATTCCAAGGATCTAGTGAGATGGACGCTATGCATCGTGATTATGCATGTGTTTCTATGACTACGAGCATGGTTGTGGTACTACACATTCCAAGGATCTAGTGAGATGGACGCTATGTACCGTGATTATGCATGTGTTTCTATCACTACGCGCATGGTTGTGGTACTACACATTCCAAGGATCTAGTGAGATGGATGCTATGTACCGTGATTATGCATGTGTTTCTATCACTACGCGCATGGTTGTGGTACTACACATTCCAAGGATCTAGTGAGATGCACTCTGTATACCGTGATTATACATGTGTTTCTATGACTACGAGCATGGTTGTGGTACTACACATTCCAAGGGTCTAGTGAGATGGACTATGCATCGTGATTATGCATGCATTTCTAGGACTAAGAGCATGGTTGTGGTACTACACATTCCAAGGATCTAGTGAGATGGACGCTATGTACCGTGATAAACATGTGTTTCTAGGACTACGAGCATGGTTGTGGTACTACACATTCCAAGGATCTAGTGAGATGGACGCTATGTACCGTGATAAACATGTGTTTCTAGGACTACGAGCATGGTTGTGGTACTACACATTCCAAGGATCTAGTGAGATGGACGCTATGTACCGTGATAAACATGTGTTTCTAGGACTACGAGCATGGTTGTGGTACTACACATTCCAAGGATCTAGTGAGATGGACGCTATGTACCGTGATAAACATGTGTTTCTAGGACTACGAGCATGGTTGTGGTACTACACATTCCAAGGATCTAGTGAGATGGACGCTATGTACCGTGATAAACATGTGTTTCTAGGACTACGAGCATGGTTGTGGTACTACACATTCCAAGGGTCTAGTGAGATGGACGCTATGTACCGTGATTATGCATGTGTTTCTATGACTACGAGCATGGTTGTGGTACTACACATTCCAAGGGTCTAGTGAGATGGACGCTATGTACCGTGATTATGCATGTGTTTCTATGACTACGAGCATGGTTGTGGTACTACACATTCCAAGGGTCTAGTGAGATGGACGCTATGTACCGTGATTATGCATGTGTTTCTATGACTACGAGCATGGTTGTGGTACTACACATTCCAAGGATCTAGTGAGATGGACTCTGTATATCGTGATTATGCATGTGTTTCTATGACTACGAGCATGGTTGTGGTACTACACATTCCAAGGGTCTAGTGAGATGGACTCTGTATACCGTGATTATGCATGTGTTTCTATGACTACGAGCATGGTTGTGGTACTACACATTCCAAGGATCTAGTGAGATGGACGCTATGTACCGTGATTATACATGTGTTTCTATGACTACGAGCATGGTTGTGGTACTACATATTCCTATGCAGTAAAGATACAGTGATCAGCAGCTGGGCGAGTACAAACATAACACGGTTTGCCTGGATCATTTCCTATTACTAATAGTTAGTAAAATAGTGCGATACGTAATACTCGCGTTGCTACGGTAACACTTGATATGTATGTAGTTGTCATAGTACATGTATACATAAATGACGAAGTTACTACAAGGTCCGTATCTATAGGACATACATGTAGCTAACCGAAAATTAAGTTGTCCGCCTAGTTACCACACCCACCAGGTAGTGGGTATGTAAAGTTACCAGAGCCAGGTTCATTCGGTTTCCAGATCCATGTAATGTCCACAACTGACTTCGATAATAAAATCTAAGCGTTTATATACCTATACATTTTTTTTTAATATTCGATAATTAGATTAAAATATTCATCATTAATTGCATGTAACACTGACTCTGGGTTAATATTATAAAGTAGGACAAAAATAATTCACGTCATCTATAAATAACTTGCTAAGGACCTTGCATGATAATTTACTTTAGTTTAAACATTATTTATTTCAGTATTTGTACATGTAATCAAGAAATGAACATTTTACATATAATTTAACAGCAGTAGACTGAAAGGGATTAGAACGAAAGAAAACTTATATAGTTCATCTCCCTAATTTACTTTGATGATCTTGCTATCTATTGAACATCGACCTGCATTAATATTGAAGATGATGATATTTGTATTTACTATACTGCTCGACACCGGCTTAGATTATTAGTAAATTGTTACGTGCATAGTACCGTCGATTATTCGAGAGTGACTGTATATGATGGAGTTATGTAGAGGTTATACATGTACGTCAATTAGTTGATAGTATGTTCCGATAGCCATCCGGGCTCTTCTTAGGGCCCCTTCAATATTGGTCGTACTTTATCGATAAATTATTAATGTATGGTGGTATTATGTAGAGGTTATGTTTATATAATTAGTTAATATGATGCTTCGATGGCCATCCGCGTCTTTTATTAGGATCGCATCCTTAAATGTCTACATGTCCTTACATGTCTACATCCCCGCCAGTGGTTCGACAATAGAGGAATATAGATAGATAGATAGTGTTCGTCGTACTTTATCGAATTAACGGGTACGACTGTTAACACTGATGGTTCTCTGTCACGTAGATACATCAAACATATATGCTGGACTCTCGAATATATCGTCGTGGCCCATACTCACGGAGAGATGGCGGAGATCCAAAACGCTATCTTGCAAAAGCCGAGCGATATACAGAAACACTATTAGCTGATGATTGATTGTGCAAGAGTCCAGAACATATCCCATACAGCTAGTCCCTTGCGAGATAGACACTTCCATGGTCATTCGACTTAGTGCGGTCGACGTGTACGTCTTGGCTGTGCTAAGTCAGATCTTCATGTAGCACTATTGAATGGCACTATAACAGGAACAACTCCCATGTCTACAGAAATAGGGCGCAGAAGATGTATTGGCCATATAGGCATATACAGTTTAATCATATTTTATTGCATTCTATATATACAATGTACAATACAAAACAAATGAACAAACTTGTATAACTATCCATAATGCATGATTCGTGGCATTGTTTGCTCAAGGATTGTCATTATATGTTGAAGCACATGGGTTGGGCCACAAGATTTAACAACATTAGTTACGGCCCTCCCCATAAGACTAGATTGTAATTAACAAAGAGACTGAATACAAGAGTTGTGCTAGTACTTTACTAAATTTAATGATACTAATAGAAAAAGGGGAAAATGATTAAGAGAATAAGCAACATTTTAGATAATAAGAATTTAGAAACAAAAAACAACAATAAACAAACCAAAAAAGTTTAGGAAATGTGACTGTAATAGCTACTCCAATCAAGTGTCCCACCATACAACGTTACCCAGCCAGCCACACCCGTCACCACACCCTAACATAGATCGTCACAAGAGAACAGCCTATATATATATACAGATCATGTGGTTATTTGCTCGAAGCGTTTAGTCGTTTTAATATATGTTTGAACTTGTGTGAAAATATATTCATTTTCATTGTCCGCTAAGTTTTCGAAGCCTAATAGTAGTTTTCTTGTATTTAAGGGATGATAAGTACGTGTGTTTACGAATAGTACGCGTCTGGAATTTACATAGAATAGACAGCGAAATAGATAGTGCACCGCATCCTCATTTTCGTTAAGTTCACACAAGCATGTTGGACTATCGCGCAAATGATTATTATAAAGATCTGAATGCAGGTTGCTACAAGAATTTCGAATACGAGCATGATATACTTGCTGACGTCGATTTCCAGATTTAAAAAATGATGGTACTATTGGTGGTTTGAAGATCAGATATACTAAGTATGTACTAAGTTTAGATGAATCTGGCATCCATCCCCAGAGTTGCTATGGGATGGACACGAATAGAACGGAGAAAGAGTTGCGGACCAAAGGGAACATGGAGATCTGTTGAGAAAGAGATGAGGGCGGAGAAATTGAGCTGACTGGGGACAAGTACAGACAGAGGAAAGGGACCAGGCACATTGCCGCACTGGTAGCGGCCGTATGCATATCACAGGGATAAGATGATTAAGTAAGTAAGATGTTTTATCATATATCTATTCATCGATGATAGTTCTTCTTTAATTCATTTTCAAACACGAAACGTTATGTCTGTATTTTGAGGCTGGAACTACCTGTCGTCGGACCAACCCAACGCTTTAACTTGAACAATACAGTACATATCTGGTATTGATGTATGATGACAATGTCTTCAACAGCTAGCAAACTAATTAAGCACAATTCATTAATGAGTATCCTATGCTATACGCTGAACCGATGATACCATATGTATCTAGATTTATAAAAAAAACTATGATGATATTCGTGACTGCTTTGATTTTAAGATTTTGGCAGAATTATATAGAATATTCGAATATCTTCCCGACCGAATATTCGAATATCAAAATCGCTATTCGTTGCCCTCCCTATTATATATCCGAACTATAACCTTGCATTTGTCTATCGTGATCACTATACATATTCCATAGTTGTTTTGACACATATTTCGCTGGTAGTCTGCACAACTGCCCAAAGAATTGCTTGATGCTGCACATGGTGTTGATTTCAATTGCGTACACAATGGATGCACATAAGGAAATTAGAGTAGTACTGTATAGTTGACAGACGTTATATACTAGGGAACATAGAAAACGCACACCTACATTATATGATTATTATTACATGAAAACGAAATACGAAGGATTCTATCAAAGATACATGTATATCATATCTTTATTACAAACACAAACTGAACAACTAAAAATATTCCAAAATGTTTAAAACTATGTATTTATATAGTTATTGTTTTCATGTAAAAACACACTTATCCGAAGTGTGTGTTTTCTATGTCCTCTAGTATATATAGGTAATACTCATTCGGTGGGTTCTATTTAGTTGTAAATGGGGCGTTGTAGATATACAATTCCATAATTCAAACCCATAAAAAACTTTATACCGACACAATTTTTATATTGTGATCATTGTTAGAAGATTTAAATCATCCGGGTGTAGACCCCTGTATCTTACCATCACCCACTGTAGGTGAAGTGACTTTCAAGATTCAAGTGGAAGATTGATAGCGCAGTGTATGCGTGTTCGCTTCAGGTGCGAAAGGTCCGGAGTTTGAGCCCCGCTGGAGCCGTTACGAGTGTGCCCTTAGGCAAGGCATTTAAATACCACGTTGCCTCTTCTCTCTCCCTCGTGGCGATGGATTCCATCAGGAATGAGGTCTCGAGAGTGATTACTATAAGGTGTAAGAACTTGTTTCGCAATCGATCTAAAATAAATTTATATAAACTTAGTGGCTGGACTGACTTTCAAGTTATGCATAGTGTTTTCATATACCCAAATTACTTTATTCAAGGTTTCGACCAGTTCTCTGATAAAAAGTAGATATAACAATGGCGAGGACCTCCCTCCCTGTCTGACACCATTTAATACATTGAACAAGATGATGATGATTGAGCTTATTTACCCTCGCCGCCGGCGAACCATATGGGCGAGCGCACAACATTGAACAAGTCTGAAGTAGGATCTTTATATATCACACGAGTAGGTCATCGTGTTGTATAAGACGATGCATGCAAGGACACAATTAGTATCTATTGCACAGTCAAACAGTTCCAGAAACATACCATTGTACCAAACTTTGTCTCGGCGTGTAGATAAAAAAAGTTTGTTTTATGTTCAATTTGGTAGATAACAAATAACTTGAAGTAGTTAACCATGTTTCTGATATTAATCACAGACGGTGAACGTTAGACACACATTGATAGCCATAGTATCGAATACTTGGAAAACTACTTGTCTTATGGTGCTTCAAACCAATTAAAGAGTGCACCTGCCAGGGTTGTTGCTGGACAGCTACGGTTAGTTAACATTGATTGGTCAGTACCAAGACATCATGATAAAGTGCAGCATATATCATGCCACAGTCTTCAGAGTTTCATGAGTCTGCTACTGAGTCAAAGGTAAATGTGAATGATAACGTTGATGTTGCAAACTGTTGTGTTATCCTAAACACTAATAGATGACCTCGATATTTGTTCCTGTATGACTGTTCATTTTCTGCTTACGTAATGCGTGATTATCTAATGTATATGTTCACATGATGTAATACACCTTGTACGCGAATGTTTTACCGGTATTCAAAATACTTGTATGTGTGCTGATCTGACACCAGATAATGCAAGCATTTAATCTCGAAGTGAGATGAACCTGTTAAAACACAAATGCTTATTAAACATTTTAAAAGGCAGTGACCTGTAAGCGCAAGGAACACTCGTCACTTTCAACAACAGCAACGACAACAATAATAATAATAATAATAAATTAGTTCAATCAGTATCATCATCAGCATCGCCTTTGCCGTTGCCATCGTCATCGTTTACTTATTATTATCATTTTCATCATCATTACCAGGCCTACTCTTTCGTCCATATGGTGCTCCGGTTGTGCTGATGGTACAAACATTGAAACATCATCGTCAGCAGGTTATCTCTCAGTGCTATTAACTGTTGATCAATGTGTGCATTGCTTAACAGGCAATCAGAGTAAACTTAGCATAGAATATACATTTTTGGAACTTATATTAGTTATCACTGGATAAAGAAAGAAGTTACAGATGGATCTGTAGTCCAGTGGTAACACGCTGGACTGGTAATCCATGGATCGCAGGTTCGATTCCCCATCTGACCCTAATAAAATTAACAGTCTTTCAGATGGGACATTAAACCAAGATCTCGTGTCGGTGTTGTACACCGTGCACGTAAAATAACCAGAGGAGATTCTGGAATGGGTCTATGTCTGTATCATTGCAATATCCTCCAAATATCTAACATGACTAATCTCTTCAGGAGGTCTCGCTCATATGGGTAACCGGTAGCGACGATAAATAAACGTAAAACACGCACGTACGCACGTACGCACGCACATAACACACAGGGAAATAAGCTAATTTTAAGTACAGGTTTGGTGCAATTACGCACTTAAACAAATACAATCTGAATATATAAAAAGAAGAAAACAGTATGTAATTAAAAATTTAATATAGCTGTTAGTAAATAGACACATTACAATTTTACTAATAATATAAAAATGGCAAGTTGTTGTAATTAATTTAGTTTTGATTGCAACGTTTGACAAATGATCTAATCGCTGTTGAAACTTCGCTATCGGCTGTTGCTATGGATCACGCTTTCACCGTCATGCCCTTCATAGTAGCATCTGTAAATATATTATATAAGTATGACTGTTACCAGAGCAGCTGTAGCCCAATAGCATTAGTTGCACCCATACTGAGGCATTGTGTGTATTGTGTGTGTGTATTGTGTGGTGTGTATTGTGTGTATTGTGTGGTGTGTATTGTGTGGTGTGTATTGTGTGTATTGTGTGTATTGTGTGTGTGTATTGTGTGTGTGTATTGTGTGTATTGTGTGTATTGTGTGTGTGTATTGTGTGGTGTGTATTGTGTGTATTGTGTGTATATAATGCCGGTCATAATCAAATAACGACAGAGGTATGGAATAGTGACATTGCACTTATACACGACATTCTTGTTTAAAAATGGCGTTAAGAGTTTAAAAGATAGTATGTGGATAATTATATACATATACTATATGTACATATTGTCATCGTCAATTAGTCAGTTGATTTAAATTCTCCGGCGACGTGATGCTCTGCACACCTTACTTCTTTAACATTGCATAGCATATAAATAACTGGTCCAAATGGTCAATGTAATGTTATTATGTAAGTAATTCTCGTGATTTATCATTGTGATGTTATTATGTAAGTAATTCTCGTGATTTATCATTGTGATGTTATTATGTAAGTAATTCTCGTGATTTATCATTGTAATTGTATGATGTAAGTAATTCTCGTGATTTATCATTGTGATGTTATTATGTAAGTAATTCTCGTGATTTATCATTGTAATGGTATGCTGTAAGTATTTATCGTGATTTATCATTGTAATGGTATGCTGGAAGTAATTATCGTGATTTATCATTGTAATGTTATGGTTTAAGTAATTATCGTGATGTATCATTGTAATGGTATGCTGGAAGTAATTATCGTGATTTATCATTGTAATGGTGTAAGTAATTCTCGTGATTTATCATTGTAATGGTATGCTGTAAGTAATTCTCGTGATTTATCATTGTAATGGTATGCTGTAAGTAATTCTCGTGATTTATCATTGTAATGGTTTGGTGTAAGTAATTATCGTGATTTATCATTGTAGTGCTATACTGTAAGTAATTCTCGTGATTTATCATTGTAATGGTATGCTATAAGTAATTATCGTGATTTATCATTGTAATGGTATGTTGTAAGTAATTCTCGTGATTTATCATTGTGATGTTATTATGTAAGTAATTCTCGTGATTTATTATTGTGATGGTATGCTGTAAGTAATTCTCGTGATTTATAATTGTAATGTTATGATGTAAGTAATTCTCGTGATTTATTATTACAATGTTATGCTGTAAGTAATTCTCGTGATTTATAATTGTAATGGTATGCTGTAAGTAATTCTCGTGATTTATAATTGTAATGTTATGATGTAAGTAATTCTCGTGATTTATCACTGTGGTGTTATGATGTAAGTAATTCCCGTGATTTATCATTGTAATGGTATGCTGTAAGTAATGTTCGTGATTTATCATTGTAATGTTATGATGTAAGTAATTCTCGTGATTTATCATTGTGATGTTATGATGTAAGTAATTAACGTGATTTATCATTGTAATGGTATGGTGTAAGTAATTATCGTGATTTATCATTGTAATGGTATGCTGTAAGTAATTCTCGTGATTTATCATTGTAATGGTATGCTGTAAGTATTTATCGTGATTTATCATTGTAATGTTATGCTGTAAGTAATTATCGTGATTTATCATTGTAATGGTATGCTGTAAGTAATTCTCGTGATTTATTATTATAATGTTATGCTGTAAGTAATTCTCGTGATTTATCATTGTAATGGTATGCTGTAAGTAATTCTCGTGATTTATTATTGTAATGTTATGCTGTAAGTAATTCTCGTGATTTATCATTGTAATGGTATGCTGTAAGTAATTCTCGTGATTTATCATTTAAATGGCAGGTACAATGAAAATACAACTACTTACATGACGTTCTATATCTCCTGTATTTTATCATGTACACCAAAAAAGCCAGCACCGCGATGGCTCCCAATATGCCGAGGGGAATTCCTACTGTAAGTGACAGATGAGAGGAACCCGAGGCGCTAGGCGGATCATATGGGCTTTCTGTAATATATATCGATTATCGTATCAATTAAAGACCTATTTATTGGCAATGCGGCTGATAAAATAGATAATACATGTAACCTACCTGGGTCCCTGGTCAGTAACGAAAGGCCATGTTAGTGTCTAGGAAGGTCTTAGGAAACATGATCGCATCAAACCCAGCATAAAAGGAAAGTTAAAGCGACATTACACCGCAAAAAGCCAAACCAATTGCATTGTTCACGTATATAAATGCATTGCTACCACAAATTCTTCCGAATTCATATACCGGTCATCAACGCTCCTGAATTAACATTTCTTTGTCATTGTAGTCAATACTAAACGCTTGATACTGTCGCTTAGAGATAATAAATTTAACTAAGATTAGTAAATATTCATAGTCACAATTGTGAGATATAACGGTAAATCTGCACCATAAATCCCGTCATTTGGGTGACGTCTATTATGACGTTATTTTTGGTCTGTCTAAACACGACGTGATAGTGCCATTTAGCGTACAATTACATCAGTTT
>CM026386.1:58522283-58550761 GCA_014843695.1 Archivesica marissinica
TGGGGGTTAAACTGTAGTTTGACCTCACTATATAGATAGATAGATGGATGGATGGATGGATGGACGGATGGACGGACGGACGGACGGACGGACGGACGGACGGACGGACGGACGGACGGACGGATGGATGGACGGACGGATGGATGGATGGATGGATGGCAAAATTAGTTCAAATAGTCTTTATCAAGTTTAATACAATAACACAACAAATACTTGACATGTTATCATCAACAGTGGTATTCATCAATCACTAACTCTACTCGTCTTGAAAGGTAGCATGTTTAAACATGAAATTCAAATCGAGAAATATCTTGACTTATACTAGAACCTAGATTTAAGAAAACCTATCTGAAAAGCTACATGTACTATCACATTACTTACAGAGACTAATAGGAAACTTGTTTAATAAGGTAAACTGAAATTGTGCCTTTTATACAACACTGTATTTATTGTTGAAGACATTTGTATGTGTGTGTTTTGTATATATTTATCGTCGCTACCGGTTGCCCATATGAACGACGCCTCCTGAAGAGATTGGTCATTTTAGATGTTGGAGGATAGTGCAATGATACAGACAGAGACATATTTCAGAATTTCCCCTGGTTCTTTTATGTGCACGTAAAGCACTGACACGAGAACTCGGCTTAAAGTCCCATCTGAAAGACTGTTAATTTTAATGTCAGACGGGGGATCGAACCTGCGATACAATACCATGTGTATTGTTTGTGCATCGTATCCCCAACGTCAAGAAATGACGCCATCTTAGAACAAATACAATTGTAAACAAACTTCTATATCACGTCACGTCGTGTGTACAATATCAACGGAGGTAAATTACACAAAACTGATTGCCACAAATACCAGCACATGCCATATTATGAATACGTCGTTCCGTTCGTCCAGCCACTTCAACATGGCATAAATCAATCACATAATTAACCCCACATGTAAATCATGTTGAGCACAATGACCCATTTGGTCCTATCTCTACATTTCCCTCAGACTGACTGAACGCACAACGGTGCTCAACGGTTGAATAATTCATGTTATTAATTAATCTTCTTTTACAACAGCAATCAAGAAATCAAACCGAAACAACAGGAGACGGCAGCAGAATGCATAGGTGGCATATGTCTATCCGATCACCTTTCCGACATCAGTTTCACCTTTCCTAACAGCCAGACCAAGTTGCCTGCGCATAAATTATTTCTGAGCATGCGCAGTAAGGTGTTCGAAGCCATGTTCTACGGTCCATTGGCAGAAAAACACAACACAGTCGCAATTGAAGATGTTGATATAGCCACAATGGAAATGATCTTAAGGTGAAAAGATATAGCCTATCCTAGTATAATATAACACAAATTGTCGTGATATTCACTAGAACACATGATCTTATGATACACAATACAGACTATTACAACAGTGTGTCGCGGGTCGTAGGCTAGAGTAGTTCAACTAATAAACAAACGTCGTATACGCAGTTTGTTGACATAGCATACTAATGTAAATAATGTCGACATACATGCGTAATACAAGGCGAGTATCCTGAATAACACGACTTATGATACATATTTACAGCGATATTTCTCTTGTGTGCTTATGCATATTTATATGTAGACTACTCTTAGTTAAATTATCTCTAAACGACAGTATCACGCATTTAGCATTGACTCCAATGACAAACAAACGTCAATTCAGGAGTGTGGATATGGATATGTGTATATGAAATCCTACTTGTAGACCACAAACAAACTGTTTATTGATTTAATGTTAGTGTTCGAATGTATTCGGAAGAATTTGTAGTAGCAATGCATCTATACGTGAACAAATTCATTGTTTTGGCTTTTTGCGATGTAATGTCGCTTTAAACTCCTGACTACTAAACGTCTTGCGTCATATACATGTAAAACAATTCCGCTAAGCACGGAATTAAATAGTTTTTGACATACATTTTTGGTTAAACTAAATATTGTTATGCTGTGTTTCATGGTCCATTGCTCTGATCAAATCATTAATTTACGAACGAATCTGTTAATTTTTCATATGAAACATACCTATCAATAGGATATTCATATTGTTGTTTTAAGGTACTGATTAAACGCAATTTATCATGTGAAGATCCTATAATATGTCTAAAACTGGTAACTTAAGTTGAAACAAAAATTTTGCGGGCTATTCTCTGTCTTCATACCATAAAGGTATACGGGAAAATGACAGGAATGACTATTAGCTATATATACCAATAATGTCCGATTAGCGCAGTGGTTAGCGCGCTCGCTTATCACCAATGCAACCCAGGTTCGATCCTCGGACCGGGAAGTATGTGAGATGGTACGGTGGTCGCCAGATCGGACAGGTGGGTTTTCTCCGAGTACTCCGGTTTCTTCCCATACGAATGACCACATATACGCTCTCATCCGCGCCAACGAGAATGATTAATTATAAGTTGCTAAAATTTGTTTCACAATCGTTGTAAGATTAAAATTTACCAATATTAAGACCTAGAAATAAAAGTATTGTTTGTATCCGAATTCCCTACACACATGTGTGTTATATTTTATCCCCAATGAAAACCTACCAAGAACTAGATAAGACAAGATCTAGCTTCCACATAATATATGTAAATGTAGCCCAGGTGAGAAAAACATGCAGCCAGTCCGGGACTCGAACCCGGGACCTCTCGCTTACAGGGCGATTGCTCTACTAGTGCAGCAATTTCGTCAGCATTATTGGACCAATTGTGCACTTCCTGTAAAAGGCAATGTTATTGTTGTTAGTGGTGAATGACTGTATACAGGTTTAAAATTAGTTAGAATCCGGGCCAAAAAATTCCAATATGGCTGATAAAATGGCCGCCAAATTCGAAAATTGCCGCCAAAATGACAAAGGTACGTTACTTCTCAAAATAATTATTTTCCATTATTAAAATGTTGGAAAGTGGTGCACTTATGATACACTGTTGTTGATAATGGTTTATAAGTGGTCATTGATTATTTTTATGGTATATGTGCAAAGAAAAGTCCAAGATGGCCACCAAGTTCATAATATTCTCGTCAATTGTTTATCTAATATTCTTACAGCTTTTATTTGCTGAGAAGTGCTGCATTATTTGAATGCCTTACTGTTATAGAACAATGACTCCGAGAGTTTATTGTATAAATGACAAATTCTGTCATTGAGATTGAGCCCACGATGTTGCTGAAGAGTATTTGTTTCCTTTGTATACCCAATGCATCCTAGAGGCGTTTCAGGGTCAGCCTTCCACGCAATGGAATCGTCATTCACACCAGATCATGGTATTGATAAAACGGCTATGATGCCAATCTTCGAAGAGGAAGCAACATCTGCGTCAATAACTCAGCATGCCATCGATGTGATAAAGGACGCTGTACACCACCTAAATACAGAACGGACACCGGTAAGTGCATGTGATCAGCCTCTGTATGCTCTAGCCAAACAAATCTAATGGAATTAGCCGCTATCATATGGCGAAGATAAGGCGGTTATTATTTTTGGTGGTCTTCATATCGAAATGGCCATGTGGAAAACGATTGGGAACATAGATCGAAAACAGTGGGAGGACAGAGGCGTTGACCCAAGCCAACATCGCCACATCTGGGAAAGCTGATTCCTTCCTAAAAGCCAGCAACGTCAGCCAGACGAGACACATCCACCATGTCACAGTATGTAGCTTGTTCATACTCCAGCGCAAGGCATACGATGTGTACTAGTGATGCTGATCGTCTGGACTTTAAGCAATGGAAATTCCAACAATCCAGTGACCATCCACAATTCCAGTTTTGGACCATAACCTTGTCACTTGAATTAGCTATGCTGATATTTGTAAGAGCCAATCGCGACGGAAATTTCAAGCGGTATGTTCAAGCATTCCAGAAGTTGATACCGTGGTTGTTTGCTTTAGATCACGACAATTATGTCAGGTGGCTACCCATACACCTCAGAGATATGGTGAGACTTTCAGAGACCAACTCAGTGATGAATTTTCATCAGGAAGGTTTGTCATTCACAAAACTCACCGCCACCTTTCAGCAATAGCGATCGACCATGCCCATGAACAAAATAACAGATGTGTCAAAGAAGATGGTGGTGCAATAGGTTTGACTGGAAACAGTAGTCAACTACTAAGGTGGATGGTTTCTGGCCCAGAGGTGGCACGAAAAGTTGAATAAATTTGATCTTGCACACCAAAGTATCATGGATGATGAAGCTGATAAACCTGATACACATCATCATGACGAACATAAAGGCCAACAGAAGAAATTCAAATCTGAAGTATTATCGCGTGTTGAAACCATTGAAGACATGGGCAAACTATTCCTTGGAAACAGTATTGATTTAATGAAACTTGATTCAAAGGATATAGCAGATGAGTCAGTGGTTCAGACAGTTCGTTATATTGAGAAACTTGGTCAGAATCAATATGAAACGTTTGTTGATGAACGCTTAGAAGAAAGAACTATATTCCTCTTTGATCCCATTAAGAAAAACAAGTTACAACTTTTCAGTCGCCAATCATCAAAGAAGAACAAGATATCAACCTCAAAAGAGACAATAGTATCCTTAAATAAGAGCTCTTCACTATTTGCACAGTTATATGTGTGTTGCCCAGTCCGTGATGGCGATTTAAACAACTTCTTCAAGCATGAGAATCAGAATTATCCTCCGTCATCGTCATCGTTCGGAAATCTACGTTCCGGCAACAAAGCTGCTATGTTATCTGTATTGGAAGATGTATCAAGCAACGCAACTACAAGTGAATTGCCACAAGTCAATGCTGCATTGCTTGATGGAGCAGCAGTTATCAATATGCTGAAGCCTGGAGCAGCCAAAACCTTTTCCGACTATTCCAAGCAAGTGTTCCTTCTATATGTAATGAATCAGCTACAGGGGGTTCGGCGTGTCGACGTTGTGTGGGACGTGTATATTCCCAATAGTCTCAAGGCCACAACCAGGATCGGAGAGTGGGGTAAGGAGGCGAATGTCGCCAGGAACAACGATTCCTGGAAATTGGCAACAATTTCTCCGAATTGCTGAAAACAAAACAGAGTTGTTTCCACTAATGGAGATGGTATTGTGAGCAATGTGCCTGGTGAAGATTATGCTACAATCACCCCATGTAGCCACGAAGAGGCCGACACACGCCTTGTACTACACGCGGGAGATTGTGTCCGTAAAAGCCTGCCGAAAATCTTGTTAAGGACAGTTGATACAGATCACGTAGTATTGTCAAGTGCATCCTGCAGCAGGATATATGCCGAAGAGCTGTGGGTTGTCTTTGTTACTGGAAATAATTACCGATATATATGTGCATAAAATCACGACAAAGCTTCGCCAAACAAATGTCTTCACTGGGTCTGATCAAACGTCATTCTTCAACGGCAAGGGGAAGACATCGTCATTTGAAGACTGTATAGAATCATGTTCTGCTATGTCATCTCCTGTTTCACAAGAAACAATAAATAAAATTATCCTGTATGACTGCACAAGCACTGAAACTGACGTAAATGCAGCACGAAATGACATGTTCACTCGTAAATGTCGCCAGCTTGACAATATCCCTCCTACATCGGCAGCTCTCCTACAACATACGAAGAGAGTCGCACTACAGGCAGGGCAGTTTGGGAGCATTCGTTGGGGCCTCAACCGGATCTTCCAAGTCCGGAAGAATGTGGCTTGACACACAACATCGACCATAAATTGACAACTCTGGTCGCATGTGTGAAACATCAAAAGCCTACATCGAGCTAATTAAATGCAACTGTAAAACAGAAAACGGTCTAATGTTAACTTAATGTGTGCTCTGATGTGCACTTGTGGTGGTGATTGCGAGCAGTAACACAGATACATCCTATGCATTTAATCAGCATACACATGTATGTACCTGTTTGCATTAAGTGTTGAATTATCAGCATCTAACAAGTATTACTTGGCATATTAAATGAGCTTATCGTGATACATTTCTGTTGTGGTAAAAAAATATAAATTTTAGTAGCCATTTTGGATTTCGATCGACATTTTGTATTCAAACATGTTTAGATAAGACCAATCATTTTAGCTAATGACTGAATGATATAAATACCAGATTTAAACAAACATTTGTTCACCACAGAATATTAAATTGGCTGTATTATTGTCAGAATGCTATTTTTTCTATTTGGCGACCATCTTGGATTTTGGTGGCCATTTTATCCACCATATTGGATTTTTTTGGCCCGGATTCTAACTAATTTTAAACCATTATACATTCATCTACCACTTACAACAATAGAATTTCTTTTTACAGGAAGTGCACAATTATTCACGAAATTGCTGGACAATACCGACTGAGCTAACCGGGCTGCATACATATATATCACCTCACATATTGGGTTAATATACACACCGTTACATACTTCCCCTACCACATACTCCCTCTTCCATGAATTTCCATAGTGATAGAGATACACTGAAATATTTTTCGGAGTTTATAATGTAATGTCCGCAAATAGGTGAACTGTGTAACCCAGGTGAGATAAACATGCAGCCAGTCCGGGACTTGAACCCGTGACCTCTCATTTACAGGGTGATTGCTCTACCGACTGAGCTAACTGGGCTGCCTACATATCACCTCACATATTGGGTTAATATACACACCCCTTACATATATTTATCTATACCTAGACCTATTTGAAATCGTGGACCTTTTCCCTGCAGAGTAGATTCCAATACTAAACAAAGGTCGCTTTCTGCATGTGGTTATCCGTTTTTCGGAAATTCCTACATTCATTTCTAAGAGTTTGTGGATCTCCAATTCACTGCTTACTGATTGAAAATAATTGCTTTTAAAAATTATTCCGGAAAATATATAGTAGCACAACTATTTTTGCGTGAATAATGTATGTTTGCTTGGTACGAGTACAAGTCTCAACACTTAATTTCAGGTTTATATACAAGGATGAAGCTCACCTCGATGGAAACAACGTACTTGCTTGTTTATATGCTGGTAAGAAATATAATCTAGATGGTTTGGTGGGGCGGTGCTCGGCATTTCTTGAGACCTCCATTACCCCTGAAAATGTTTGTGCAATTCACGAACAGGCGGTATTCTACGATCTAACAGCACTTCAGACCAAGAGTTTTGAATATATGATTGACTATTCTGGAGACGTTTTGAAATCAGATGGAATGGTTGAGCTTTCGAATACAAGTCTGCAAAACCTACTGGCAAGTGATAATCTATCCACCGACGAACATGATACTTTTGTGGCAGCATATAAATGGGCGATCCACCAATGCACGAAGAAGAATCTTACTCCAGACAAGGGAAACCTCCGAGCTTGTCTTGGTAACGTGTTATTCGAAATCCGTTTCCCACTAATGCCAATCGATGTATTTGGGGCTAAGGTTGACAGTACTGGAATACTGACCAAAGACGAGATGCTGATGTTATATAAGTATCTTGCGTCACAATCTCGACCAACAGAAGCAAGTTCAAGAATCGGGAGATTTTCATGTAAAGAGCGAATAGGTGTGCCTGTCGTATGGAATATTGCAAATATAGTATTTGATGGCGGTGTAGTGAAAGGTTATCACCTTATTCTAAGCACATCTTCCCAAATCAAAATCCTATCTCTAAGAGGCAGTTTCGTGAATGATGTCAGTTCTATAGAGGCGTATTCGACAGTCTATTCAGGGGATATGCAGAAAATCATGTTTAAGAGAGTGAACGACGATCAAATCATTTTTATCGAACCAGTTGTATCCGCTCCTCATTCGAGAAACCTTCAATTAATCTTTCATATACATAGGGAATTTGATGGTTTTGGGACTGAAAGTTCGCTTGGTTATATGTATGGTATTGTAAGCGAATCTACTAATTTTTCTAATTGTGTAGACTTGAACAATTCATTCCGAAACATGAATATCAGGCTATCGAGAGTTCCATGTGGCCTGACTGAAATTCAGTTTAGACGACTTTAGCTGTAAAATGCAGAACCAAGCAAGTAGCATAAACACTGAATAATATGTCAATAGCATTGTCAGAGAATTTAACTGCTATGCAAATGTACAATATATGTTATGTATTTGGCTACAATTCAAATATCCAAAATCATGGAATTATATAAAGTACAGATACGTGAAAATGGAAATGCAATTGTCATGAATATAGGCATAAGTACATGTGGTAGTTTAACAATACTAAAGTCATGTATATGTCTTCCAGGTCGAAGTCTAGTGATATATATGCTGATGCTCGTAATATTCATTTTAAAAATGACATAATATCATGTACCTCTGAAGACATACTTCTTGGGATAACAATAGACAATACACTGTCTTGGTACTTTCAAATTGATAATGTTATCAGGAAATGTATTTCCTTGTTTAATTTATTGTCTCGTATCAAATCATTCCTTTCTATACATATGCGCAAGTTGTTTTTTAATTCCTACAATTTACCACATCTATACTACTGTAATTGTGTCATTTGGGGGAACTGTAATACATATTTAGAAGATGCAATTGTTAGATTCCAAAAACGAGCTGCAACACTAATTCTTGACAACGATTTTTACACCCCTTCCGAACTTTTCTCAACTCTCAATTGGATGACTTTCCCCGAAAGGGTTAATGTTTAAAATACTCAATGGCCTAGCGCCTGTCTACCTGCAAGAGTCATTCTGATTTAGGTCCGATGTTCGAACTCAAAACCTTCGATCATCCGCCAATCTCCAACTTTACCCTCCTAAGCCAACTACTGAAGATTTTAGGAAATCTTTCTTATACCCAGGGTCACATTTGTGGAATTCCTTCCCTTATCACATCAAAACAGCACATTCTATTCAAAGCTTCATTAAGATATTTCATGTTTTAATTTGTTGATGGCATTGTAGATTGACTTAATTGTTCAAATGAGTTCTCTCGTTAAATAAAGTCATTATTATTATTATTATGTTTAATCGTGTGCGACTCTGATGTAGTTAATCGTATACCATGACTACAATATAAAACAGACTTTAGAAACAATCCAAGGGAGCAAGTCATACAAGCAATATAATGGTATTCATATATTCGTATATTTGTTTGAGGTGATTGTTCTAAGAACGTGTAGTGATAGCATATCTGTGGTTCAGATAATGATACACGGGCAGTATAGCTTTCCCTCACAACAGTTAGTTTAAAGTTTAAGCATATTTTTGTTCTGTTCATTCAATATATATACGGTATATAAATACAACAGGATATCTGAAATGGATTGGAAAACAAGCTGAGAGGTTATGTAAATTCCTTTCCCAACAGTTAATACTCAGTAATGGTCACCTCCGCATAGCCGTAGAACAGCGTGCAGTTATAATTATATGGCTTTTTTTCTTATCAAGAAATGCAATAATTTGCGAATACATAGTTAGAATTAACTCATTTAAAACAGACTGGTTTAATGTTCATTGTTGATCGAGACAAGGCTGTGTGTTATCACCCTTGTTGTTCAATTTATATATCAATGACTTAGCTGTATATCTTAAGTCCTTTGATATTGGTATTAATATAGATAATGAAAAGGTTTGCATACTCCTATATGCTGATGACATTGTTTTACTAGCTAAAGATGAATATGACTTACACATTTTGCTAAATGTTCTGAACGATTGGTGTTGTCTTAAGGACATGTCAATTAATGCCGATAAGAGTAAGATAGTGCACCTCCGTCCAGATAGCCGGGCGAGGTGTGAGCATATATTTAAATGTGGAAATGAACAGTTATCCGTTGTTGACAGATATACATACCTCGGTGTTGTTCTTCAGGAACACCTAGATTTTAATGTTACAGCTAAGATGGTTGCTCAGAGTGCAAGTCGTGCGTTAGGATTATTGATAGCTATATGTAAAATTTCGGGAGGGGTACCGTATAATGTATTCACCAAGCTATACGACACTGTTGTTTGGCCTGTAATTGCTTATGGTGCCTCAATATGGGGGTATAAATCCTTTCCTTGTATAAATGCTGTCCAAAACCGTGCTATGCGGTTTTATCTTGGTGTCGGCAAGTATACACCCAATGCAGCCGTTTCCGGTGAAATGGGTTGGCAACCTCCCAGTGTCCGTCAATGGAAAACAGTTTCTACGTTTTGGGTACGAATTTCCAATATAAATAACTCGAGATTGAACACACGAATTGCACTTTGGGCAAATGAGAAATCTGCTTCCTGTAAAAACTGGTTCTATTTTGTTAAGAAACATTTTACGGATATTGATTTTGCAGAATTTTGTAATTTATCTGCTCCAATTTCTAAGCCTCATTGTGTCGAATGTGTGGACAAATTTGGTATGAACAAATATATAACAGATTGGTATGCCTCTATAAATAGCATTCATGGTACTACTGGACGAGGTCGTAACAAATTAAGAACGTATTGTAAGTTTAAGCATGTATTTGAACCTGAGGAATATTGTAAAATGATTTTACCTACACGACACAGGTCGGCATTTAGTAAATTTAGATGCGGTGTTGCACCAATCCGTATAGAAACCGGAAGGTATGAGAATTTAAGATTAGACGATCGTAAATGTCCTTTTTGTAATGTGATAGAAGATGAACATCACGTTTTATTGGAATGTGCCATATATAATGATCTAAGAACTTTACTATAGCAGAAGGCAATATTAGCTGACCATAATTTCTGTAATATGACAAAACGTGATCAATTTATATTTCTATTCAGTAATCAATCAGTGATAAGACTT
This sequence comes from Archivesica marissinica, assembly GCA_014843695.1. NCBI lineage: Eukaryota > Metazoa > Mollusca > Bivalvia > Venerida > Vesicomyidae > Archivesica > Archivesica marissinica. The sequence continues at coordinate 58,533,027 of CM026386.1, forward strand.
TGTGCCAAAACCTGTTTTAATATACTACAGCGTCGTTACTTTTACCTTTGTAAATAATGCCCTTTTTGTGTTAATTACTATATATCTATGATTTTTACAGACTATAAGAAGCATCTGCTAATTAGGTCATTCTCGATCTGATCCTGGGTGATAACTGATTTTGTAAAATATTTCTTAATAGCGCACTAGTGCTTGTTTTTCGATTCAGTGTTTTATACCATTTTGTTTTATTTCGTATTTAAATATAAATTAGCAACTGTTTATTGGCCTTAGAATGTAAATAAGCATTAACTAATAGTAGTGTGGGATTTTATAATGTGATATGTTTTGTTGCAATATGTCTCTTATAATTCTATTCAGAATGGCTTCAGATCTGATTATTTACATTTGTGTTTGCATTACATGTATGTACATAGATGAGACTTTAATAAAGATTAAAACTAGATCAATAAATAATTTGTTTTTATCAAGCTGTGTTTAGTGAAGGAAGACCTCCAGTGACCCTTCAAGCAGTATTTTAGAACGGACACCCGGGTAGAACCGCCAATCATATGCAAGCCAGACGGATAGTTTTCTCACATGAACTAATTCCCCCAGTAAGAGTCGAACATACAGCGGTGAGGGGAAAATGATTTGAAGCAACGATCTTAACCACTCTGCCACAGATCTCTTGACAAGGAAAGGACGCTCTATTGATCCGATTCCTCCAACATCAGCTGCACTTCTCCAACATACACATCGTGTAGCTTATCAGGCTGTTCCATACCCAGAGTTGCCTTCGCCAAGCGAATGAGGCTGGATAAAGGAAGCAGATGAAACATCACCATGGGGACCACTATGGACACATCTTCCACAGGCATCAGAATGATTCAAGCCATAAACAGTTGAAATGTGGATGTAATGTTGAAAAAGGCCGTACATAATCTGAACTCGATCGGTGTGCATTGGAACACAGAATCACCACAACAGCATGCAATGTGTTAATTCAACGTATGGTACTTACAAAAACTGAAACAATGCTTTCGTTGGGGGTACATTATGTCTCTTGACTGAACATTATAGAATTATTGACAAAAATTGCATCTAAAACTATACTTCCAGTGGATTTCAACTGTCATTTCATTGCTGCAATTAAATGGAAATGTTATTTCTGTCATTCAATAGTGTTCCTCTGATAAAATGTTTCATTATTGTAGCTTTAAATTAACTTTTTTTTCCTTTGAAAATCATACAGGGCATTTAAATCGTACAATTATTTTGTTTTGGTGGCCATTTTGACCGCTATTTTGCATTTTGGCCGCCATCTTGAATATTGGCCGCCATCTTGATTTTTGGAAGTGGGTCTCGATCTTAAAATAATCTTCTGGTATTTACCTATTACCATGGTAAGTTTGTTGCTTCTATCCAGAAGTGAACAATTGTTATGTCTATCACTCTAACTAAGAGGCCCCTTCCAAATAATACAGAAATATAGATTACCTAGATATTTGATACATGATTTATGCGCATGCCTGGAAATGACATACTAAATGCAAACATCCCGTCCCAATTTCACTAGTGACAGTTGCTTTGCGTTTCATACCTTTGTTGAATAAGACCTTTGCTGAAAAAACCAAGCCTTGATCAAAACACGTTGAAGAACTACAGGCCCGTGTCAAATCTGCCTAATGTCTCGAAGATTCTGGAAAAAGTAGTAAATAGTCGAATTGATGAACATTTGACAATTAATAACTTACACGAGGTACATCAGTCTGCGTACAGGAAGTTTCATTCCACAGAAACTGCCTTACTGCAAGTCCAAAACGATATACTCCAATCTCTGGACCAGAACAATGCTACACTCCTTGTGCTTTTGGACCTATCTGCTGCATTTGATACCATCGACCATAGAACACTTTTACAGCGTCTAGAAAACCTCTCCAATGGATATCATCTTATCTTACCGACCGTTATCAAGCAGTATATGTATCGATGGAAAACTATCCAACTCAGTGCTCATGAATTTCAGTGTTCCACAGGGGTCTGTTTTAGGCCCGAAATTTTACACTATGTATACCAAGCCTGTAGGAGCCATTTGTAAACACCATGGACTGAACCATCAGTTTTATGCTGACGATTCCCAGCTGTACTTTTCATTCAAACCAACCGTTCAAGCCTTACAATCAGAGACACTACTTCGAGTGGAAAATTGTCTACAAGACATTGTTGCTTGGATGCATGCCAATATGTTAAAACTCAATACTGATAAAACTGAAATGATTATGTTTTCTAGTCAGCGAATTTTCAACACATTGAAAAGATAAATGTGAAAGTAGGAGATGCAAATACAGAACCACCAACATGTGTGAGCAATCTACGTGCTTTCCTAGACTCAAGAATGGATATGGACAAACATGTAAATTCCGTGACAAAATCATGTTATGCTCAGACCCGGCGGATAGGACACATTCGGCAGTATTTAACAACAGACGCCACGAAAACTCTCATAAACGCACTCGTTACATCCAGGCTCGACTACTGTAATTCACTTTTGTACGGCGTGCCAAAAACACTTCCAATAAATTACAAACTGTTCAAAACACAGCAGCTCGCATCATAACAAGAACATCCCGTTTCAGTCATGTAACGCCCATTCTAAAAAGGACTTCATTGGCTACCAGTTCAAGAAGGAATAAAGTATAAAATACTGGCTCACACATATATAGCATTGAATGGAGAAGCACCGATTTATGTGAGAAACTTGCTTGAGGTTTATATACCAAGGAGAGACTTACGGTCTAAAAATGAAGCAGCTACTATTGTGTTACCAAGAGGTCGGACTATCAAATACGGAGATAGAAGTTTCGTGACTGCTGCCCAAAACTTTGGAATTCTCTTCCATCAAATCTTAGAAGTGCAACAAAATTGTGTTCTTTCAAAAAGTCTTTGAAGACACACCTTTTTAAATGTTCATATGGAACATAAATATCGAACTGCGTCTGTGACCAATCAGGATTAAGACTGCAAATGAACACATTTTATTTAATTATTACCTATATTTTAATTGTTATAATTTTAGATCCGAATATTTTATAGCATATTTAGAATCCATTGTAATTGTGCTTGCTATTTTGTCTTGTTTTATCTCATTGTATGTGGAAGTTTTTATCAATAGTTGTGATATGTAGGCTGTATTTTAAAGCGCTTTTGAACGTTTTATATTTAGATGAAAAGAGCGCTATATAAGTTTGGTATATAATAATAATATCCTTATTTATGTTTTGATCACAATACAAAGAATGGTCGTGGTGTGTGTGACTGGACAATTGTAGTACATGGGATACACGATAAGATATAATATTTAACATGTTTTCCCTGGTACTAACAACACAACGTGACAAAAAGGAGATTTACATTTGAAACCCCGATGTTGCCTAAGTGAATTTGATTACTAAGAGGTTTCTTAAATACTAATCATATGTGTTATAATGTGTTATGATGTCCTATGATGTGTTATAATATGTTATAATTTGTTATAATGTGCTATAATGTGTTATAATGATGTGTTATAATGTGTTATAATGTGTTAAAATTATGTGTTATAATGTGTTATAATGTGCTATAATGATGTGTTATAATGATGTGTTATAATGATGTGTTATAATGATGTGTTATAATGGTGTGTTATAATGATGTGCTATAATGATGTGTTATAATGATGTGTTATAATGATGTGTTATAATGATGTGTTATAATGATGTGTTATAATGATGTGTTATAATGATGTATTATAATGGTGTGTTATAATGATGCGTTATAATGTGCTATAATGATGTGTTATAATGATGTGTTATAATGATATGTTATAATGATGTGTTATAATGGTGTGTTATAATGATGTGTTATAATGATGTGTTATAATTATGTGTTGTAATGTGTTATAATGTGTTATAATGATGTGTTATAATGATGTGTTATAATGGTGTATTATAATGGTGTGTTATAATGATGTGTTATAATGATGTGTTATAATGATGTGTTATAATGTGTTATAATGTGATGTTATAATGATGTGTTATAATGATGTGTTATAATGGTGTGTTATAATGATGTGTTATAATGGTGTGTTATAATGATGTGTTATAATGATGTGTTATAATGATGTGTTATAATGTGTTATACATGTGTTATAATGATGTGTTATAATGATGTGTTATAATGATGTGTTGTAATGTGTTATAATAATGTGTTATAATGTGTTATAATGATGTGTTATAATGTGTTATAATAATGTGTTATAATATGTTATAATATGTTATAAATGTGTTATAATGTGTTATAAATGTGTTATAATGTGTTATAATAATGTGTTATAAATGTGTTATAATGTGTTATAAACGTATGATTACCACAATATAATTTCGCGAAACATAATAATAAAGACTTTATTTAACCTGAGAACTCATTTGAACAATTAAGTCAATTTACCACGAGGCCCTCAAAAAATTAAAACATGAAATAGCATAATGAAACATGTAAACAGTAAAACGTTCATAGGAAATAAGATATGAAACAACTTAAAGCGACACTACATCAGTGAAAATGCAAATATATACAGAATGTAATTTCCTATTATATGGTATAATTTGTTTCCAAATATTTGCCTAAAATACTGAGTATTTCAACTAATAAACAAGCGTCGCGGTTTGTTGACATAACAAAATAATGTAAACGGGGTCGACATGCATGCGTAATACAACCTGTGTATCCCGAACACGAGATTTATTGTACAGATTTATCGTTATATCTCACATTTGTGCCTATGTATATTTATTTGTAGACTAATCATAGTTAAATGTATTATCTCTAAGCGACGGTATCACGCGTTTAGTATTGACTACAATGACAAAGAAATATCAATTCAGGAGCGTAGATGACCGGTATATGAAATCATACATTCACTTTTGAAAGTTAGTAGACCACAAACACATGATTGTTTATTGATTAAATATTTGTATTCGAACGTATTCGGAAGAATTTATAGTAGCAATACATTTATACGTGAACAATACATTTATACGTGAACAATGCATTGTTTGGGCTTTTTGCGATGTAATGTCGCTTTAAATACATAGATGGCAGACATGTTCTGTCCTTCGATACATATTGGTTTATACACATTTATTCGACATTATATATATAACATAATTTACAACTAATAATTATGTACACAATACATACAAATGGATTGAAATGAAAGCCATACGCTTATTGGATTTCTCTCCACGATACGAATTACAACATCTTACGATAGTTTTGTGAAAGCTGCCCCATATCTACAACAAATCAACGTTGATGTCAGGTGCTACATAGTCATACATAGTGAAGCAGTACACACTGGTGTCTTGTTATCCGATTTCAGTTTCTAGGAAAGATGCACACCTCCGCGCTTGTAATTGACACAAGAACTAATGGTTGACTTTACCGTGGTATATACGAATACAAATAGTGTATGCAGCATTAAGCAGTTCAGGACAATGTTTATTGCTTACACACATACATGAAGAACACTATATAATTATTATTGAATGCATATTATTATGTGACTTATTCAATTAGGCCGGGTGAGTCTTCTTGTTGTTTAATATTTGCTATATATATTTGTTGAAATGTGCACATGTTACTTTAATAAAAACTTACTTACTTTTACTTACCTACCTACCTACTTACTGTAGAATGTATAACACACTTGTTTTTCAGAACAGCATGGGTAGCATGGGTTTTTAACAATATAAAAGTACATCTAAGTAAACAATCACTATTATTTGTAAATAAGGTTTTGAATGTATTTAAGCAATGCGTGTTTTGTTTGTTTGCAAACTAAAAATACATTTTGAAAAGTTACAAATATTTTTCTTAGACATGGCATACATTAAGTCATCAAAGTTATGCAGGCATATACACTCAACAAAATTGCTAATCGGTCACCTAGTGTTTTATAATATGTTTAGCCAATTAATAATCATACAATATAAATATTGTCTAATTGTCATCTGCATTTTATCCGAAATTAGTATACAGCAAATCATTGCATAACGATCTATAATAAAATATAACCAATAAGATGATATGAATATTGATATTATTTGGTTATTAATTTGCTCCAAATACTGTAAAACACCAGTTGACCGATTAGCAATTGTGTCGAGTGTAGTGGATTATTAGTCCTCTGGCTAAGGGTGGTTCTGTATACAGTTTTATACCCGGACCAAAACTCTTCAAATTAATAAAGTACACACCCAGGTGTAATAACAAAATATGGGTAGACTTTCTCTACCACAGACATTAGGTCACTAGGGGACGCTTTTCAAAATGGCCGCCGTCACACTTTAAATTACTATATATTGGCCCATAGATGTGATAGAAATGCAATCTTAGTGTCTAGAATGAGGTTTTGGGAGTTTCGGAATTCAATTATTGCAATATAAATGCTGCAAAATAATTAGTTGGCACTGCAATGGCTGCCACCAGTATTTTGGGTCAAAACTGATTGTTTATGTAAACATGGGTTTCAGGATAATAACATGAATGAGTGATGCCTGCATGCCACCAAACCTGACAGGAAATGATGGGTATTCCAGATGCCATATATTGTTATATTAGTGGTTTCTTGTCAACAGTTGCATGTGCTTACACTCTGAAGAGTATCCGGTATCAATGTTCTTTTGAAGCAAACGAAACTAAATATACTTACAAGGTATGAATGTGATGTTGACCAAACACTGTTTTCAATGCACGGAAAAGACAAAGCAAACATAGCACTGGTATATAAAGGTTTGCTATTATCAATACTAGACATGTCTGCAATGAAGGTGTTTATAGAATGAGATACAAGTTCACACCCCCAATGAATCATTCCACATGCCAACGATAGGTGTATGTTGTTTGGGAAAGTATCTAAAGGCTAGTGGGCCAGAGGAGATGTGGTCAGAAAGTGCTACGTTTGGCGTCACTGTTGTGGATTCAGTACTCGGTGGAAAAACTATGCCCGCTCCTTGAACGGAATATTGCTTTTAAGCGAATCCATGAGCAGATTACAGTGGTGTAGCTACAGTGGAACTCGTATACCATAATATGCTTTATGTTAGTAGCTTATACAGGGAGTTAAGTGGTCAGTCACGTCACCATAAATTATTTGTCAACCACGATGTTTGCAAAACTACAACTGCTACATCAGAGAGGAGAATCACAGCTATGATCAATTTGTACACTCACATGAAAGCCCATTTACAAATCATGTTGATGAGCCAAAATTGCACAACATTCTCGATAAGGACATCATGACTGAGAAGACCAGAAAGCAGTTATTCAATGTCGTTGATATAGGTTCTGAGTTGTGTGGTAGCTTTCGGATTACAAGATGTAGGAAACAACCAGATTATTCACAGAACAAACTTAAAAACATGTATCCATTCACAAATGCAATCCAAACAGTGAAGCAAGAAAGAAGGTCAGCAGCAAGAATAGGCACAGTCTCCGAGACTTTTAGATCTTGCACAAATGAGAGGTTATGATATGAAGGACCTCCTAAAATATGATGTAGTCCCATCATCATATTTGATTGATTCTGGTGGCTTACTATTGTAACCTGTTAAGTCTAACCGTGTGACTGAACTGGAAAAGTGTCTTAGTGCTAATGACTATGCACTGCTGAAAATGTGGGAACCATGCAATAGTCATAATTGGTGTTATGGAAACTATCTGGAAAAAGAAGTTAAGTGGAAAGACGATTTATGATGATCTTTGTGATGAAGTTCTTTGAATAGTCAGTTCTAAGCACAGCCAAACTGCAACCAGGATTGACTCGATAGCTACTTAGAGGGTTCTGTGAATGATTCAGAAAGGATACGCAGATGTACAGTGAACCCCATAGAACTTGGCACAGTACAGACAGCAAACCTCCTCCCGGTTAATATGGTCAGCTTCTTGGCTTCTAATAGTAACAATTCAAAACTCCAAATTATGTTGAAGAATTACATTATTCAGAAATCAGAAAGTCAGTGTCCTAATTTGAAAATAGTATTTAGTGGAACTGTAACTGCTCAAACTTGTCAATTGTTTCATGCAGGTGTAGCTTCAGATATACCTTGCCTCAGTCTGAACAATGAAGAAGCTGATATCCGTATCATCCCTCATGTTGTACATGTAACCGAAAATGGTGCAACCAGGATTGTTGTGTTATCATCTGATACAGATGTTATTATCCTGTTGTTACATCTTTGGGAAACTCTTCACTATAAATGTCTGCGAGAGCTGTGGGTCAAGGCAGGAATTGGCGATACTACCAGATGCATACCCATCCACCTTCTAGCTGAGAAACACCAAACCATATGTCGTGTATTGCCAGCACTACATGCACTTAGTGGTTGTGACATGACAAGCAAAGTAGGCACACAATATGCTGCCTTGATAGCCCAACCAGCAGAATAATCTTGTTAATTTTGGAAATATCACAAATGATCAAGATACGGAGTTGGTATACGGGAAGGCTGACGAGTACCTGGTACAGGTCATAACACGTGGGTTTGGTTGCAAGACAATGGATGCGTTGCGATACTAGTTATACTAAAGGAATGACATTTAATCAGCTGCCTCCTACAAGTCATGCAATCAGAGGTCTTATTCTAGTCATTTTTGGCCACTAATCGGATGATTAACTGTCTGTTACCTAACAACCAACCATTGGATCCTGTGTTATTTGGATTTAAACTAGCTGATGAACTGTTGACGCCAAGCAGGTTCTCTCAGTTAATACCAGAATACTTTGTACAGTGTTGTACTTGTCTCAAATGTGCTACAGTTAAATGTGAATGTAGAAAACATGGTGTCCCTTGTTGCGAGTTCTGCAAATGCCAAAGCCCAGTCAGCAGTTATTGACTGTAGAAACAGCCATTGACATATTTAGTATAATGGTGATTTATAACAATATGTGTTTGTATGTAGAGCATTTGAAATACTCACATTTCAAACAAGATGTTAAGTATGGAACTATCAATTTGGTTATCTTTAAATACAAATCTACAGTAAACAGACTGCCATTTGGTTTGCATATAGAGTTGGTACGGTTGTCTTCAAATCGAACATGTGTGTTTTTTCCGGGTTCTCCGGTTTCCTCCCACACGTATGATCACATACGCTTTCACCCTCGCCAACGAGAGTGATTAATATAACATGTTAAAACTTGCTTCGCAATCGTTGTAAAATAAATAAATAAAGTTTAATGCACCATCCGGGAGGAGGACATGCATTTGTGCTAGCTATGTTTTATCGAGGACAAGCTTATTGTTTGTTTGTTTTGATGGTTTAAAGTTGTACCAACAGCTTAGGTCATATGGCGAGGAAGATCCCTGATGCCCTTCCGAGATATATTCCAGACACCCTGGTAGTACCACCGATCCATAGCTGAATAGCTTCCTGACTTGACAGAATTTGACACCACCAGTAGGATTCGAACTAAAGCGGTGAGAGGCACATTATTTGAGGTCAACGGCATTAACCACTCGGCCATGGATGCCCTATGTTCCACCGCCGCTTAAATGAGAAGACATATATGCTTAGCTTGAGAAAACATACTGATTTCCATTGAATATATATTGGTAGTCCCTCGTTGGGATCCAGTTGTCACAGTCCTGTATCGGTGTAACTTTCTTACGAAAAAGAGTCCTTTGTAGGGACACACGACACACTGTTAGTCATACGGATCTGGCAGTTAGATATCCGAGGCGTCGCTCATATGGGCAACCGGTAGCGACGATAAATAAACGTAAAACACACACAGACATCTGGTCGTCTCGGTCGCTCCAGGGTCTGGCCATACATCCACAACTTCCGTAAGACGGCGATGCTGGAGCGTGTGTCCCTCGACGACAAGAATAGCCCAATATCCTAAGCTGTTGCAGCGAGATGTGTCCTGACCACGACATGGATTATATTCTGTATACCACAAGTAAAATAATGTAATGTGAATGCTACACTAATCAACATACGTGTATTATAATTGTATCTTGAAACATACATAATATACACACATACATAATGAAGAGTATAATGACGTCAACAATTCCATTACAAATTATTAAATTATGTATGTTTACAAAGTATACGCAGACTATTTCCACCAACCTGAAAACAATATCGAAGCTATATGTTATACAAGTTTCAGCGATTAGGCACTATTTGTACCGTTAATAGGTCGCCGTGCATGATGTGTAGTGTTTATAGCTAGATGATTATTTCCAGAACCATTGGATTTTAGACGCATCTCTGATGGTCACGGGTTCGAGCCCCGCTCAAACCGTGTCTCATTTATATGAACAAGTTGGCAGTTTCTTAAGGAGGTTGGTGCACCAAGTACTGGTTAACCGCTGGAGCCTGCCCAGGAAAGGTGTTGTTAGGTAAACTGCCCGTCGCTCAAATGGGAAACCGGTAGCGACGTTAAATAAACTTTAAAAAAAAAAAAAAAATAGCTAAGTGTGCACAACGTAAACTATGTTATAAATTACAGTTTGGCGAAAGCTAACATATGCTCGCCCATATGGTTCGCCGGAGGCGAGGGTAAATAAGCTCAATCATCGCTAGCAATACACACATTGAAAGCTATTACATAATACAAGTTTTCCTAAATGCAACATAAGCCACGTTGAACCACCGTAAAGACGAAAATAAATGAAAGATGTCAATTAAGCTATTATATGCAAATATACTACACACATTAGAACTAAGTTCAACTAGCAAGCATATCCATATATATACCCAGTCATATTAGCATTGCGCTATATAGGTATACACCTATTACGCAGTTCATATAATATACGACTACTGTGGCGTCCCCCCTCGTCGTCGGCTCTTATCTACGTCTGGTATATTTACGACTCTTTCCAAGGTTTAAGCTACATAAACTCTCTGGTCGGTTGTCTAGGGGTATATTTCATTTCTCTATCAATACAATAACAACGTAACACAATGTTCTTTTCTATCTATTTTACTGTTCGTCTGGTATATTCTCCTATTTCGTGTATTCAAGTCTCGTGAATCTATGATCTCTTATCTATATCACAATCACTTCAAGCCTCATTAATTTCTAGTGTCTTTATTAGATCACCGCCCTGTCGATAATTGGATTACATTTTTAATCTTCAATATACAATCAAGGATATCTCAATTAGACTGTCTAATTAGATCAGCCGCTCGCGTCTCTTGATAAATTCAATATCTCACCGAACTGTCCTGGTATCAATTTATTACCGCTATATTTTAGAGATAATTTGTATCTCTTATCTATATCATATTATTTATCACGTATTCTATTCAAGATATACGGTGCTATTTAATCCATCGCTATTCAATGTGTCCGTAACACTTAAGTTCAATTTATAGTTCGTTATATAAGTATATTAAATTAATATACAGATGACATCTCGTCTTTTATCTTAGCTATCACGTATTCTATTCAAGACATACGGTGCTACTTAATCCACCGCTACCCAATGTGTCCGTAACACTTAAGTTCAGTTTATAGTTCGTTTTATAAGTATATTAAATTAATATACAGAAGACATCTCGTCTCTAGTGTCATAGAAACAGTAATTGTTTTCTATTTGAGATACACAATCAATCCTTGCATAAGGACAGCCTATTGTGCTCTAATTTCTCTATCATTTACTCGGAATTATATACATTTAAGTCAGACAGCGTGGCGCTGACCACCTGTTACCTTACGCAATCAAAATCGTAACTTTAACGAAACAGCCAGACATATTGGCGCCTCATCAAAAGAAACCGACAACTATTACATAATCTCTCGCGGTAAGATAAATTAACGATACACAAATTAATTTCTCATGTAATCATCTTTTGCGCGCCTAAATAGCTTGTTGATTTTAGGCGCGAATATTGCATAACTATAGTACGGTCATTTCTATTTATAATATATACATTAGACAATCACAATACTTAGTATCGTGTGCAAAATAGCTGTTTTTGCACACTACCTTCAATGCTAGAAATGTTCCTCCCAATCAGTGTTAAGTATAGCCATATCATATGTATTGCACAATCCTTGTTTAACTAATCTGATACTATATATTATTATCACTAACTGATACTATATTATACTACTTTAGTACGATTTCGTGTTCAATGTATATCCAGTTTACGTGCTACTGCGGAAGTCACTCATAGTTTTATAAATATTGATATATATATAAAGCAAAGCAGGCTAAGCAAAGTTAGAATGGCCAACAACGAATGCAAACCAAGGTAACATATAATTACTTATATAATAATTATATAATAATAGTTTTAAACTATAAGTGGAAGTCGTGATAGCGCAGTGGATAGTTCGCTTCAGGTGTGAAAGGTCCGGAATTCTAGCCCCGCTGGAGCCGTTACGATTGTGCCCTTAGGCAAGACATTTAAATTCCATGTTGCCTTTTCTCTCTCACTCATGGCGATGGATTCTATCAGGAATGAGGTCTCGAGAGTGATTAATATAAGTTGAAATAACTTGTTTCGCAATCGAGCTAAACTAATTTTGTATAAACTGAACTATAAATCATTTTCCAGAAATACCGGGATAAAAACAATTACAAAATGATAAAAATGCAAACAATTACAAAATGATAAAAATACAAACAATTACAAAATGATAAAAATACAAACAATTACAAAATGATAAAAATACAAACAATTACAAAATGATAAAAATACAAACAATTACAAAATGATAAAAATACAAACAATTACAAAATGATAAAAATACAAACAATTACAAAATGATAAAAATACAACAATTACAAAATAACACAAAAGCATTATTGTTAGCTTCCACTTTTCTAAGAACTGAAGTGAGTAGTTAATCAAGGTTAAAAACGATAGTAGCACGTTTCCTGGAAATGTAATTGTTATGAAAGCAGGAGCGTAGTTGTCTGCAGGTAATAAAACTAGCATCTCAATATTATTGGCGGAGGAAGACCTTACTAGTCAGGGCAGTATTTCAGGCATGAACGGACACCTAGGTAGAACCACCGACCTTATGCAAGCCAACTGGATAGCTTCCACAAATGAAATAATTCGACACCCTCAGTGGGATTCGAACCTTCAGCTGTGACGTGCAAGTCATTTGACGTCAACGACAGTAACCGCTTGGCCATAGAGTCACCTTGCTGCAAATATACTAATACTACGGAAGCTAATATAAGATGATATACCTATTACAGCCAAGGTTTTTCAACCATTCTTCTTTCTCGACACATCCACTCATCGACCGATGATCAATTACAATAAGAGACATCGGTCAGTTACTGCCCCTGACTTACTACTCCCTAAAAGTAGATAGGTCCTATTACGTGTTTCCCTCTGTTTTTATCGTTGTTTCCTTTGCACAACATGCTAGCGATGTTATCCCAATATCGCTTCTTATGATTATTAAATTACTATATCTCGACATATCTCCCACAGTATATGCATTGGGTACTTATTTGTAAAATAATCTTATCACTTAATTAACACTATTTTGATAAAATCACATTTATCATACCGCAACATCTGGTTAGAGAACAACAGTAAAAACAAAGGATTCTAACTAAAAGAACATATTCATATATTGTAATAAATCAGACTTTATCTGCCAAGGGAGGTAATAGAAACTTACAGTCTCTTATTGAAACAAGACTGACATTTGTTTTCCAAGACAGTGATCGAGTGCATAAATGGTTCAATTCATCAAACAAGAAATCAATTAATAAGTACTCATTATGACAATTCCGATGTTAATGATTATTCGCACCGACGCTTGGGGTCTGGACAAATGTTTGCGGGTTCAAAATCACAAAACTAAGAAACATTATTGTTTTTAAGAACACTATGATAACAATATAGGCTTGAAATTATACATAACAATTTTGTTACGCCATTCCAAGCAAGTTTTAAAATGACAACCCCTCTCTATCACGGTAGTGACGGGGTGTCATTTTTATACTTGCTTGGAATGGTGTAACACAAATGGTATGAGTGTGTGTTTTATGTTTATTTATCGTCGCTACCGGTTGCCCATATGAGCGACGCCTCCTGCAGAGATTAGTCATTTTAGATTTTTGGAGGATAGTGCAATGATACAGACAGAGACCCATTCCAGAGTCTCCTCTGGTTCTTTTACGTGCACTGTGTAAAGCACCGACACGAGACCTCGGTTTAACGTCCCATCTGAAAGACTGTTAATTTTATTAGGGTCAGTCGGGGGATCGAACCTACGATCCCTGGATTACCAGTCCAACGTTTTACCACTGGACTACATATCCGTCTGTTTGCAGTGTATGCATGGTGTTAAGTCTATAGTGTATCATGGTGTTTTTAAGAAAAAACCCAAACACAGTTTTTTAGTGTTGTGGTTTTGAACCCGCAAACATTTGTCCAGACCCCAAGCGTCGGTGATTATTCACTGGTTTCCAGTTGTGACATACCGCCCTTTCGAACCAATTACAAATTCTTAAGAATAATTAACACACGAATACAGTGACTATGTCCACACGATCGAATTTATATAACATCGATATTATTATTATTGAGATTAATGTATCTTTTCTGAGTGATACTAGGTTCTCGACAATACGGTTTTATGGACGATTTGCGGATAGAACAAAATTTGGATCACACTTGGAATGGAGGAATTGTACTGACAATGTGACATGTAACGCTCATGCACAATCTCTAAAACCATATCAACCATGTCAACTATATAAACTATATATATATATAAACCATGTACACTATATATATATATAAACCATGTAAACTATATATATATATATAAACCATGTAAACTATATATATATATATAAACCATGTACACTATATATATATAAACTATATATATATAAACCATGTAAACTATATATATATATAAACCATGTAAACTATATATATATATAAACCATGTACACTATATATATAAACCATGTAAACTATGCATATATAAACTATAATAAACTATGTATATGTAAACTATAATAAACTATATATATATAAACAATAATAAACTATATATATGTAAACTATAATAAACTATATGTATATAAACTATAATAAACTATGTATATGTAAACTATATATATGTAAACTATATAAACTATACATATATAAACTATATTTAACTATGTATATGTAAACTATAATAAATTATATATATAAACTATATAAACTATACATATATAAACTATATTTAACTATGTATATGTAAACTATAATAAACTATATATATAAACTATATAAACTATATATATATAAACTATAATAAATTATATATATGTAAACTATATAAACTATATAAAATGGAGAAGAAATTAGAGAGACAAATATCAAATAGGCTATCGCCTCGGACATAATTCAACTTGCCATCATTTATGTCGAAAATAGGTAAATTCTACAACAGAAGCTTATGTACATATTATATAAGTGCTCTGATAGTGACAGGATGAGTTAAATTTCACAAATATGTGCCTGCTAACACGATATATTGACATATAATGTATTTGTCGTACTGTTATTTCCGCAAAGACGACAATTCAATATGGCAGAAATCGATAACCATAATAAACACGGTAGGTTGTGTGTAGTATAGAGGGACACAGTGCGGTCCTAGCACCACACAATCCACTGACTGAACGCACAATGGTGCTCAACGGTTGAATAATTCATGTTATTAATTCATCTTGTTTTACAACAGGCATCAACAAATCAAACCGAAACAACAGGAGACGGCAGCAGAATGCATAGGTGGCATATGTCTATCCGATCACCTTTCCGACATCAGTTTCACCTTTCCTAACAGCCAGACCAAGTTGCCTGCGCATAAACTATTTCTGAGCATGCGCAGTAAGGTGTTCGAAGCCATGTTCTACGGTCCATTGGCAGAAAAACACGACACAGTCGCAATTGAAGATGTTGATATAGCCACAATGAAAATGATCTTAAGGTGAGAAGTCATAGCCTATCCTTGTATAATATACACCCGAACACATATCGGCCTCCACGCTAACATTAAACACCCGTAATGTGTAATTAATACACGATGGAAACTATTAACCCGCACTTCATTAATTATATTTCCATTAATTATTCTAAGAATATCACAGAAACGAAGCCAAACAATGCCCTAACGTCGCATGTGCATGTCAGCTGCGTGTCATTAGTGAGGACATGAACACGGACATAGATACAAACATGGCATATACGCACAACGAAGAAAATGCCTAGTGGTTAAGGCGTCCCCCTACGGAGCGGGAGGATCGAACCTTGTCAGGGGTGCGTTCTGATATGGCCGGTTGGTGAGCCGCCAGATAGTTAAATAAGTGTTACCGATTACCTATCAGCCTGGTATACAAGCTTAGGATTCGGGAACATTTGTCTTGTACTGGACACACATTATAAATATCGTATCGCTATGCGTCTTAGTACCGCTAAATATGCACACAATTCCGTTAGATGTCTTAAACGTGACTACTAAACGTCTTAGAAATTAAACAATGCGTGATATACATGTAAAACAATTCCGGTAAACGCCATAAAACTGTCCGCCATAACTATTTTTATGTCAGCCGCTTATCTGTTGGTATATGTTCTCTGTTTGATTCCCAAGAACAAAATGGAGAAACACAAATTCCAATTGAAATAGGTATGTCATTTAATAATAAATCACGGTATACAATGCATAATAGTATAATTACATAAACATGTAAAACATAGTACATAATATGCAAACACATAGCAATATGCAAGCATGTATTGTATGGCTTAAAGGCTTAAACTTTTTGGAATGTCACAGACGGATATGTAGTCCAGTGGTAACACGCTGGACTGGTATTCCAGGGATCGCAGTTTCGATCCCCCGTCTGACCCTAATAAAATTAACAGTCTTTCAGATGGGACGTTAAACCGAGGTCTCGTGTCGGTGCTTTACACCGTGCACGTAAAAGAACCAGAGGAGATTCTGGAATGGGTCTCTGTCTGTATCATTGCACTATCCTCCAAAATCTAAAATAACTAATCTCTCCAGGAGGCGTCGCTCATATGGGCAACCGGTAGCGACGATAATAAACGTAAAAACAGGGAAAAAACATGTTATTGAGAATTGTGTAACAAAATATTATTAAGTTTATTTCACAGGTTTACTTTGAAAACAAATGATGTGTATGAAAAACGGCCAATTATTAAATATTTCACAAACTGCCAAGTATTGCAATTTACAATAACTTCAACACAATTGTACCAACAAAGCAGTAATTAGTTATCAGAGGCTCTTGTCTCCATGGACAACGATTCAATTTTGATAAAACTATGTTTGACGCCGAACATACATGTAACAGTCGTCTTCGTAAATACGTATAGATCTACAACTTGACAAATAGTCTGAATGTTGGACTTGATTTATAGTGTAACGGTCCATGTCCTCAAGTACAACTATTATCCCGTCAGTGTATCCGAGGTCCTTGTCCCAGGTACAACTAATGACCCGTCAGTATGTCCGAGGTCCTTGTCCCCAGGTACAACTAATGACCCGTCAGTATGTCCGAGGTCATTGCCCCCAGGTACAACTACTGTCCCGTCAGTGTATCCTAGGTCCTTGTCTCCAAGTACAACTAATCACCCGTCAGTGTATCCGAGGTCCTTGTCCCCAGGTACAACTAATGAGCCGTCAGTAT
>CM026386.1:58551761-58602933 GCA_014843695.1 Archivesica marissinica
ACGTAGCCCAGTCGGCATACATTTATTGAGGGTCCGCTGTGGGTATGCTGGGTAGATAACTGAAACAACACAGTTATTCATATATATCATATATATTTATTGTGATCGTAACTCGACCCAACAACGTCGAGATAACAAGTGCAACAAAGCATTGCACAAGGTATTACAAAATGTATAAGATACACCAGGCTATGTACATATATGGTGAAGAAATGCACAGTTAATAAACACATAGTTCTTACATGTCCCAGTCACAGTAAGTATGTTATAAAGATACCTATAACGAGATAATAAACGTAACTAACCTGAAACAACACAGTTATTTATATATATCATAGATATTTATTGTGATCGTAACTCGACCCAACAACGTCGAGATAACAAGTGCAACAAAGCATTGCACAAGGTATCCGGACATGGTAGATCGAGTTACATGTGCCGGGTTAGTAACGGTTAGAGTATAGGCTATCGGAGTTGAGGATACGTGGGAAGAACAAAAATAACGGGACATATGGTAATGATATAAAGAGAATCACAGGGACATGTGGTAGTTGATGGTATTTATTTATATTACAAGTTATGGTCCACGTGAATATAAAACATTAAAATTTCATCCTGTGACATATTTCCTCTGGTTGGAGAAAAAGGCTCCTGACTTTTCTGTACATCAGCCTGAAATAAACAAAAACAAAAAACTAAAGAAATGAACTAAAATAAAAGAATGGAAATTCTAAGAAATTTCATAAAACAACAAGGATAAACACGTTGGCTGGGCTACAACTCATGTGTACACTACCATTGGTAGTATTAAAGTCTCACGCAAGGAATTTCTTCAACTAGGTACAAGATGTATCTAGTATTGCTTAACACAGCAGATTTAAGAACACAGCGCTGCAATATGCAACAATAAGGTTCGGTCGGATACATGTTCATACACAATACATATATACATACATACATCCAGCATTAGTAATATATATTACACTACTGCAGTGCATTCAATTGTCTCGTTCAACAATATAATCAACTACTTCACCAAAAACTAAGGGCGACGTAAGTTCAATGTTATATATAATTCTCTAGACTTGGCTATGGTAAAATGAACAAGTATACACACACATACCCTAGTTCACAAAATACTACACATCATTAAATATAATACACATCATCACCTCTATCATGTAGGCTGAACTGTGCTGTTGCTTGTCACAATTTCCAATCTCCCGTCGTCATCCATTTCGGTTGCTTGTGCTGTCTTACTGGTCTGCATGGTGGAGACAATCCCATATCTCCAGGCTTCCGTCTCCTGGGGATAATATATGGACGAACAGGCTGGATACTTGCTTTGTCACTTTCATCCTCAGATGCATTGATAAATGCATTGCCCGTATCATCCATGTCCAAATCATGCTCTCCATCTGCTTCAAGTGGATCATCGACTGCATCCGTGTTTATCTCATCATCTGTCAGCGCTGATTCTTCTATTCTGTCTGTGATAGTCATAAACGGAAGGAGAAGGTTACGATGAAGTGTCCAAGACTTTTTGAATCGTGAGCCCTCACGCTTAACTTCGTAGACAGGCATGTCCTCAATAGGCTGACGAAGTACAATGTATGGGTGATTCTCCCATTTGTCTGCGAGTTTCTGTTTTCCACGGATAGTGACGTTGCGTACAAGAACACGATCTCCTGGATAAAGCACTGTGCTGCGAGCCTTCTTATCATAGCGAGACTTATTCGATGACGACGTTCTGGCGGCTATCTCCCGGGCCTTCGCATAAGCAGAACGTAGACGATCGTGTAGTTTAACTACGTACTCAGAACGTAGACCTGAAGTTAAACTGTCTTTAGGTAACCCTAGAAAAGCATCAATAGCGAGCCTAGGGTGCCTGCCAAACATTAGAAAATACGGTGAAAAACCCGTACTATCATGCTGAGTAGCATTGTAGGCATGCACCAGACCCGGAACATGAGCCTTCCAGTCCGACTTTTGATGCTCTTCCAGAGTACCAAGCATTTTTAGTAGTGTTTGGTTAAATCTTTCAACCATTTCATTTCCCATAGCATGATAGGGTGTAGTCCTAGTTTTCTCCACACCAGCCAGACTACAAAGCTCCTTGATAAGTGTTGATTCAAAATTCCGGCCCTGATCACTGTGGATTCTAGCAGGGAATCCGTAATGGACTACGAAATTTTCAAACAGAACACGAGAGGTCGTCTTTGCAGTATGGTTGCGTGTGGGGAATGCCTGGGCGTATCGGGTGAAATGGTCCGTCAAGACAAGGATGTTTTCAAATCCACCCTTGGATCGTTCCAAAGACAAGTAATCTATGCAAACAGTTTCCATTGGAGCCATAGATTGTATTGGTGTCAACTCAGCTGTGGATGCCAGAGCTTTCCGTCGGATACAGCGGTCGCAATTCCTGACGCTATCTGCTATAAAGCTGCCCATTCCAGGCCAATAAAATCGTTCTTTGAATAGCGAGGTTGTCCTGTCACGTCCTTGGTGTCCAAGGTCATCATGCAAAGCCTTAAAGACATCTGAACGAAGTGCTTCAGGCAGGAGTAATTGCAGTCTTTCTGCATCAGACCCACATGTTTTACGATAAAGTACCCCCTGAAGTTCAATAAAATGGGGCCAATCACGGAGATATACAGATCCGTCCATCGGCTGAGCCGGTTTGGTTCCGTTTCTAATATGTTCCGCAATCTTTGATAATATGGGGTCCTGGGCCTGTGCTGCACTCCAGTCCTTTGACGACAAGCTGTAAGCATGCAATAGATCATTATAACTGTTGACATCCGTTTGTGGCATAGGGTTGTCAGGGTCTTGGATTGTGTCTGCAAGAGGTGTCGTGTCAGCTGTTGCTGCGTTGTTGACTGCCTGTATGACTTCACGTGGAATTATCCGACTGAGTCCGTCTGCATCAATATGATATTTACCCTTCCGGTATTTGGCAGTGTAGTTGTAATTGGAAAGAGCGGCTAGCCAGCGATGACCTGTAGCGTCCAACTTAGCTGTACTGTTTACGTATGTAAGTGGATTATTATCAGTCACAACCTCGACTTTCGCGCCATACAAGTAGTCATGAGACTTTTCAGTAACATACCACTTGAGGGCGAGAAACTCGAGTTTATGAGCCGGATAATTTGTCTCACTTTGCTTCAGGCTGCGGCTAGCATAGGCGATCACTCTGTCATGATCTCCTTGTTTCTGGTATAGAACAGCTCCAAGTCCAACAGACGATGCATCAACGTGGAGGGTGAATGGTTTCGAATAGTCGGCGTATGCCAGTATAGGAGGACTTGTCAATTGCTCTTTGATGTTGTCAAAAGCCCGTTGTTGCGGCTCATCCCACTTGAATGGAGTTCGCTTGATCTTTTTCGAGACATTGTGTCTTTGCTTCGTAGTGGGGATTCCAATTAGTAAGTTGTTCAACGGCCTGGCTATTGCAGAAAATCCTTTTATAAATCGCCTGTAGTATCCAGCGAATCCGAGAAATTGCCGAACCTGCTTAACTGTTTGCGGAGTTGGCCAATGTTTCACAACTTCCGATTTCTTCGGATCAGCTTTAATGCCTTCTTCCGAAACTACGTGTCCAAGATAGGTCGTCTCTTTCTGAAAAAATTCGCACTTTGATGGCTTGATCTTTAGTTGATATTCAGCAAGGCGTTGAAATACTAAATCGAGGCGGTCGATGTGTGAAACAGACGGATCTGTAGTCCAGTGGTAACACGCTGGACTGGTAATACAGGGATCGCAGGTTCGATCCCCCGTCTGACCCTAATAAAATTAACAGTCTTTCAGATGGGACGTTAAACCGTGGTCTCGTGTCGGTGCTTTACACCGTGCACGTAAAAGAACCAGAGGAGACTCTGGAATGGGTCTCTGTCTGTATCATGCACGATCCTCCAAAATCTAAAATAACTAATCTCTTCAGGAGGCGTCGCTCATATGGGCAACCGGTAACGACGATATATAAACGTACACCCCCCCACCCGACTCGCTTTAAGTTTGAATAATGATCTTATATAAAGATACGATTGTGTGTGTGCCTGCCTGTGGGTGTGGTTTTGTGCATGACTGTGTACATAAATACATACTGACCAGGTACTCGACACACGGACGGCTTGTCCCACGATTGCACGGTATAGAGGCCAGACAGGAATATGAATAAAATCCGAGCTCCTGCCCAAGCTACCATGCTAGAGAGTGTAGCGGGTCCAGTGTCTTTCGCTATGTCATATGTTTATAAATACTAACATGCATTACTTTTTGTAATCGTCACTACTCAGGTTGCATAAGTGAGCGACACATGAAGAGTCATTTTAGATTTTGGAGGATAGTGCAATAATACAGGCAGAGAGACCCATTCAATAGTCTTTGAGGGACTGATGCATTGGCAGAGTGATTCACTTTGAGAATTGTTTTGTTATTTCATCGCTTTCAATCCCCACCCAATCCCCATTTTGTTAGTTTTTCACTTGATATAAAACTATATTTTCATACACGTATTATATATTTTGGTATTACTACATAATACATTTATCTCTTAATCGCCGATAGTGCACACATTTATATATTTAATGGAGATAATCTCAATAAGCTACAAGCTTTCGATTTAATCCATTTTCGTTTTGTATACAATATGTCACCGACTCGAGTTCACGGGGTTTGAACTTGTGTGCAGGTTAACTCTAAATGGGGAATTAGTGTGGTACAGCAGAGTAGCGTACACAAAGTGGTGGCATATGAAGGGGTCAGTCCACGGTGTATGGTCAATTTGAATTAAACCAATGACGATTCCAGTTACTAATTTAATATATATATAATTGTCCAGCAATAACGATAATTAACACAGATTGAAGTTCACGTTAATTATGTAGGTGGTTTTAATGTGTGTGTGTGTGTGTGTTTTATGTGTATTTATTGTGGCTACCGGTTGCTCATATGAGCGACGCCTCCTGAAGAAATTAGTCCACTTAGATGTTTGGAGGATAGTGCAATGATACAGAAAGAGACCCATTCCAGTCTCCTGTGGGTTTTTTACGTGCACGGTGTACACCACCGACACGAGACCTTAGTTTAAAGTCCCATCTGAAAGACTATTAATTTTATTAGGGTCAGATGGGGGATAGAACCTGCGATACCTGGATTACCAGTCCAGCATGGGTTTTAATGGTGTCCATATATAGTTCAGACTATTAGTTACAAATTAACATAAGTCCTGTAGTAGATTTAATGTGGCTGGCATTATGCCACTAAATGATACATTGTATTAACAGTAGCTGCTTTATGCTACTAAAGGTATTTATATCAAATTTGATACATCTTGAAGTATAACATAACAAGTATTTCTTTTCATTTTTTGTCTATTTAATACTTTGATTAAAATGCTCATAAAGAACACAAACATATATACAGTATTTACAATGCCCTTGTGTAGTATGGGTAGTACAGACGGTATGGATGCTATTTACATCAATATTCTACGATTTCTGCTGGCGGCCCAGAGCTTGAAAGATCGTTTGAAAGGGAAAGAAGAGAGAGGAGGACGATCAATGGAGAGAACCAACAAGTTATCAAGACAAGAGTTGGAAAGCGAGTTCCTGAGTGTGGTCTTTATCAGATTTTGCTTAGAAAAGCCCCTCTCACAATCTGCAGAAGATACTGGTAGGATCAAAAATCTCTCTGCTGCTTCTGCTGCTGCTGGGTACATCTCCTTGCGGCGGATGGCTAGGTTGGCACAAGAAAGATGGTCCGTGACAGACTGGTTTACACTGCCATATTCCCTCGAAAATCGTACAAAAAGACTCAGTTCGTTTCGGCTTCCCTCCACACCAACAGTGCCAAGAAAGTCAGAAACAATATCAAGGTCCTCGGATACCTGAGACACAGAAAGAGAAGGATTGAAGAGATTGATTAGTGTCCTCATGACAGATCCATCTTCATTGTCCGAAAACCTAGCATTAAGGCTGGCTACCATCTTGGTGATAAACTGATCACACACCGACACTGCTACTCGTCTCTGCTCTGTAGAATCTCTGATGGTGTGGCCATCAAACTCGAAGGTGTAAAGGCCATCAGCATCAAGTTCAGGTTCAGAAGTACAGGCAGAGAGAAATGTAGAAATGTAGGATCCATCCTTCTTCTCCTTTAGGGATTCAAGGGAAGAGATTGTAGAAGTCAGCTGCGGTTCAACATCTGCATAGTTCAGGTCCTTCGTCTGGTACATCTTGGAGAGGATTGCCAAATGTTTAAGAGCATCTGAGAGAAAGTGGGCAACATACAGAAACTTATATGTGCTGACAGGTTTTTGGAAAGACAGTGACCTGGCAGACGTTTCCTCAAGAAAGACAGAGAGAAGACTGGAATAATTGCAAACAAGAGCTGCAACTGCACCCTCAAATGACAGCCATCTGGTGTGAAATACCTCCTGGAACCTGGTAGAATGAGAGTTCAAGACAGACTGAATAGCTGAAAGGGTAGACATGTTTTTAGGAGAGTTGTTGAAGAATTTGTAAATAGAGTTGAGAGTCTCCTGAAACTTGAGAAGGTAAGGTATAGAGTCAACACCACTGCTGCAGCTGAGTGCAAGACGGTGTGCGATGCAGTGGGTAGCAAGGACACCAGTCACTGCTTGCTTCAGACGGGTTACTACTCCAGACTTGCTACCCACCATCACCGCTACACCGTCCATACACAAACCAGAGAGGTTTGATAAATCTAGACCCTTGGCCCGCAAAATATCAAGAACTTTGTCGTAAATAGCATGCGCATTAGCCCTCTGTAAACCTATAATGGACAAAAAATTGGTTTCGCTACTACAACCACCAGTTACGTTATAGTCCAAATATCTAATATATAGAATCAGATTCTGCTGAACAGATATATCAGTCGACTCATCAAACATTAAGCTATATTTCTTTGACAATGACAACTTGGCAAACAGGTCCTCTCGCAGTACATCAGCCAGACTTTATTGAAACTCGTTGATACTTGTATGATGTTCATATGAGGTGTGCTTTAAATTATTCAGTGCTGTGACCCCCTGTAAATGAAAAGAATTTAACTCAAAATCTGAAATTAAAATAATAAAATGCAACACAGGAACATCTGAAAAATAAATATGTGCAAATGCAGAAATCTATAAATTTAACAAGATCAAATAAATGATGTTAATGTGTCTAGTATGATATCTGATGTCTATCATATATTTAAACATAATTATCTTCACAAATTATCTTTAAATCGCCCATCCCCCTGTTTCCCTCAAACATATTAGCATAACAGCACTTGGATGGAACTATATTTCCCTTGCATCGGTCGAGGTAATGTAGGCCTACAGCCAGATCACATTCCATTAATACATACTTGATTCAAGCAGAGGGAGTTAAGCTCGGGCAAGACTGCATTTGCCAGGTTCAATTTTGCTGCGAAGTAGACATTGGTCAGGGCAGCAGTAATTGCAGCTTCGCTTTTTGAATGTGAGCTTTCTCTGCACTTCTGCATCTCAGTAGAATGCTTGGTGTCGTCAACACAGTTCTGGTGGTCTGAAATAATACACACATAAACACTTCTTTTATGACATATTCAAGTCAAAGTCAAAAACCTTTTATTCGCTCATTTCGCATACATACATGAAAGAATGAGTATTAATCATAATTTATGATATATATATATATATTCTGATACATATTTTCTGAAAATGTTAATCCTGTGATAATTGAAAGTTCCAATGAGAGACCTATCAAAGTGACCCACAGGCAACATATGAAGTGGTGAGATATCTACAGTCAAACCTGTGTTAGTGGTCATCTCCATTAAGCAGCCAAACCTGTATTAAGCAGCAAGTTTCCAGATTCCCAATTGGTTGTTTTATTATATAGTTTACCTCTATTAAGCAGCCACCTGTGTTAAGCAGCCACTTTCTCTGACTCCTTTGACTGGCTGCTTAAGACAGGTTTGACTGTATATCAACAGACCAGCATGAAATCATATATGTGAAGTCTAAATTGACTACCGGGTAATATTAGTTTGGTATTAATTACCGGTATGCATTTTCGGATGAGACTTTCAATTCTCAGTGCTTGGGAAAAAATTGTTGAACAAGTGAGTATTAAATGTTCCGGAGAGGGACGTATATAAAGTGACCCACATATCTATCTCACCTGGCCAGCATGAAAACATTATGTCAAGTCTAAATTTACTAATATTAGCTCGGTATTATGCATTTTCTGAGGTGACTTTCAATTCTCATGGCTTGGGGGGAAATTCCGAAGCTGTGAGAATTGAAAGTTCCCGTTAGGGACCTATCTAAAGTGATGCACAGGCATCATATGAAGTGGTGAGATATCTGTCTCAATTGACCAGCATGAAAACAATATGTCAAGTCTAAATTTACTAATATTAGCTCGGTATTATGCATTTTCTGAAGTGACTTTCAATTCTCACGGCTTGGAGAAAAATGCCGAAGCTGTGAGAATTGAAAGTTCCAGTCAGGGACCTTTCTAAAGTGACCCACAGGCATCATATGAAGTGGTGAGATATCTATATCACCTGACCAGCATGATAACATTATGTTAAGTCTAAATTTACTAATAGTAGCTCGGTATTATGCATTTTCTGAGGTGACTTTCAATTCTCACGGCTTGGAGAAAAATGCCGAAGCTGTGAGAATTGAAAGTTCCAGTCAGGGACCTTTCTAAAGTGACCCACAGGCATCATATGAAGTGGTTAGATATCTATCTCACCTGACCAGCATGAAAACATTATGCCAAGTCTAAATTTACTAATAGTAGCTCGGTATTATGCATTTTCTGAGGTGACTTTCAATTCTCACGGCTTAGGGGAAATTCTGAAGCTGTGAGAATTGAAAGTTCCAGTCAGGGACCTTTCTAAACTGACCCACAGGCATCATATGAAGTGGTGAGATATCTATCTCACCTGACCAGCATGAAAACATTATGTCAAGTCTAAATTTGCTAATATTAGCTCGGTATTACGCATTTTCTGGGGTGACTTTCAATTCTCACGTCTTGGGGGAAAATTCTGAAGCTGTGAGAATTGAAAGTTCCTGTCAGGGACCTTTCTAAAGTGATGCACAGGCATCATATGAAGTGGTTAGATATCTATCTCACCTGACCAGCATGAAAACATTATGCCAAGTCTAAATTTACCAATATTTCTCGGTATATGCCATTTTCTGAGTGCTTTCAAGGCCTCACGGCTTGGAGAAAAATGCTGAAACGGTGAGAATTGAAAGTCCAGTCAGACCTTTCTAAAGTGACCCACAGGCATCATATGAAGTGGTGAGATATCTATATCACCTGACCAGCATGAAAACATTATGCCAAGTCTAAATTTACCAATATTAGCTCAGTATTATGCATTTTCTGAGGTGACTTTCAATTCTCACGGCTTGGGGGAAAATGTTGAAGCTGTGAGAATTGAAAGTTCCGGCCAGGGACCTTTCTAAAGTGACCCACAGGCATCATATGAAGTGGTGAGATATCTATATCACCTGACCAGCATGAACACATTATGCCAAGTCTAAATTTACTAATAGTAGCTCGGTATTATGCATTTTCTGAGGTGACTTTCAATTCTCACGGCTTGGAGAAAAATGCTGATGCTGTGAGAATTGAAAGTTCCAGTCAGGGACCTTTCTAAAGTGACCCACAGGCATCATATGAAGTGATTAGATATCTATCTCACCTGATCAGCATGACAACATTATGTCAAGTCTAAATTTACCAATATTAGCTCAGTATTATGCATTTTCTGAGGTGACTCAATTCTCACGGCTTGTGGGGGAAATTCTGAAGCTGTGAGAATTGAAAGTTCCCGTCAGGGACCTAACTAAAGTGATGCACAGGCATCATATGAAGTGGTGAGATATCTGTCTCACCTGACCAGCAGGAAAACATTATGCCAAGTCTAAATTTACCAATATTAGCTCAGTATTATGCATTTTCTGAGGTGACTTTCAATTCTCACGGCTTGGAGAAAAATGCTGAAGCTGTGATAATTGAAAGTTCCCATCAGGGACCTATCTAATGTGATGCACAGGCATCATATGAAGTGGTGAGATATCTGTCTCAATTGACCAGCATGAAAACAATATGTCAAGTCTAAATTTACTAATATTAGCTCGGTATTATGCATTTTCTGAGGTATTATGACCTAAGCTGTTGATGCGACACCCCTACATGTTCTATTACAATGTGAAAAAAGTGGTGGCAATTTGATTTTCTCCAGTGGAAATCCTACAAGACCACTATATATAACCTGTACTAGTTTGTAAAAAAATATGCTAATAGCTAATCAGCAAGGTAGCTGCACATGAACATGGTTGTTGTGTAAGCTAATATATGTATATTGGAGAACTTACGTAGTTCTTGACATATTCAGTAAGGCCATACCACCAGTATCATAAGGTGATTGATGATATGGTCTTGGTGACACCACTGTGACCACCCAGTGGGCTGCCATGAAACTTCTTTATTTAAGATATTGGTGCGTCTCTCATAAGTCATATTAGGTTCGCAGTATCTCTCTTAAATAATACATTGCCTGAAATAAAGAACAAACTGTTGTCAAAATACATAGATAACAAATATAACTGTTAAGTTACAAAATGTGTCAGAGAACACAAATGCCGTTTTGTCAGTAAACAAAAGCAATATTAGTGAAAGTCATGATAGCGCAATGGTAGCGCGTTCGCTTCAGGTGCGAAAGGCCTGGAGTTCGAGCCCCGCTGGAGCCGTTACGATTGTGCCCTTAGGCAAGGCATTTAAATTCCATGTTGCCTCTTCTCTCTCCCTCGTGACGATGGATTCCATCAGGAATGAGGTAATTTATGGGTTTAAAGTAGGTCACAGTGCCTGGGTAAGGATTTGATGCAGTAAGGATGACTGACTAGTAAATTTATTTAATGTCGCCACCGCATAAATGCATTTGGGCGACTGAGTTTTCTAAGAAGATTAAAATACTCATCATCTAAAAGTGATGGTTTTGCCTATCGCAATTATTATAACTAGATGTTTAGTGGGCTATGAGGGCTGCTGTAATCTCAGTGTGTGTTCGGTTTTCATATCTCCGACTGTCGCTCACACAAGAATTTGTGTCAGCGATAGTCGGGATAGACTGGATGAATAAAATACCCGGTACATGTATACTTCTAAGATGTCTAAGACTGCATATATATAAATATATGATTACCATTTCTACTATGATTATGTGACGAGAATACCTTGTTACACACATGCAATGTCGCATCATAGTATAATACTGTGATCGACATGCCACAAGACAATAAAGTCTTCCACCCATATCTGTCCAGCATCCGACAATTTACATTAAAATTACAAAGTTATGTACCAGGTAATAACGGATCTCCCATATACATGGGAAATTAAAATTTTGTTTATATATCACATTCATATTCTCAGCCCACTATGTCGTTTGGACATCTTTTTTAACATATTTAAGAAAGACCAAACTAATATGGGTTACCCTTAAAAACATAAATATATACTAAACCCATATTTCATTGCAGTAAGCTGCAATAAGTGAAAGTTCATTTTTACTTGAAACACAGAAAGTATGAACTTATATGAAGGTTGTTAAAAGGACATGTGTCTGTCGGAGAGATGTTGACAGCTCATAATGTGTTCTTCATATCTCCCAAGATCCTTGTTATTACATTATCAAACTGGGAGAGTACCATGCGCGAGTCCAGATATATATTGTGTAGCAAATGAGCTGGGCAAGTTAGCCCATGTTCATCATCACCACATTTCATATTGTTGTAAATCTACTTAAAATTAAATGATTATGACATGGGTATGTCCAATACAAAGATCTTCTGCATAAGTTTCAGCCAGATAAGTCACTTATATCATTTATGATATGAGTATTATAGACATACCCCTCATACAAAATTCCAGGTAATAACATAATCACTACATTCAGATTAGGGCCTGCCTTCACTCGGATAATCTACATTAAGGGTGTCATATTCTATGCATGGACCAGTTTCCTGCACATAGACAGGCACACGTCATAAAACATAATGTTGTCTGTCCTTGCTCATACAATAATAAAATATTACTTATTTACGTTCAATTTATCGTCGCTACCGTTTGCCCATATGAGCGACGCCTCCTGAAGAGATTAGACATTTTAGATTTTTGGAGGATAGTTCAATGATACAGACAGAGACCCATTCCAGCGTCTGCTCTGTTTCTTTTACGTGCACGGTGTAAAACAACGACACAAGACCTCGGTTTATCATCACATCTGAAAGACTGTTAATTTTATTAGGGTCAGATGGGGGATTTAGAACCTGAGAACTTATTATAAATGATATAAAACATGTAACCAGTGTATTGGGAACACAGGAAGTGTCACTGTTGGTTGCAGATCCCTAAAATAAGGTTTTATTGCTTTTCACACCTGTGGCAAACAGGACAAGGCTTAAGTTGGTCCACAATAGTCAGAACTTGTGGTGGCACGCGGCCTCAATGGTGTTCAGGTAGCAGACTTCAGACCGGACCAGCGGACCTGGCACCGCACTGGATGCTACCGGTAGTTACCTGAGATTCAGTGATAGATATTACAATATCGAGCAAAGTGAAGAAATCCGATCTGGGTCACCTCGCAAGATTGGAAGTACAATGTCATATTGAGGAAAACTACAGCAATCACCTCAAAATATAATTATACAGATGAATCACAATGCCCCGATTCTGACAAAGTAGCTGCAGCTGTAGTCATGCCATCCCTACAATGTGAATATGTAGAAAGTTGCTGGATAGTAGATAATAATTCACCGAAAAATGTGATATTATCTGACTCACTTTCATCACTGGTCTCATTACAATCAAGGAATAGTAAGTCTAGACCAGATCTAATCAAAGACATAGGTAAATTACATAATGAGGGTTTGAACTTGGACCTTCAGGTTACCATAACATGGTGTGCAGCAGTGCACATATAGGTATCACTGGAAATGAGCTGGCTGACAGGGCAGCCAAGTCGGGCCTGGAGCATACAAATGTAGAAAATAATGTGAAGCTCGCACCCATGGAGATCTACTCATTTATCAAGGCTGAAACAATTACCCGTTGGAGCCAAACTTTATATTATAGGCCTTTTAAACAAACCAATAAGTTGAGCTCTGTGGGGCTCAGTTGACCGGTGCCTAATATTCCCATTCTATAAAAATAGATAAGTGCATTAGTAGACTGAGACTGGGGACAAATCTGTTGCCTGGTAATGATGGACAACATATACTTAAATTGGATCCGGTTTGTCCCACATGTCGGGTGAAGTACACCACCGAACATTTTCCGCTAGACTGTAGTGTGCACGGGACTCATCGAGCTGATCTGCGGGCTGCTGTTGCAATCTTGAGAATGTCCTCAACCCCAGAAAGGCTGCCCAAACATCAGTATACAAAGCTCTGGAGACCTACATCTTAGACTGTCAGATGTCTGACAAAATATAGAGGACCTGTGCAGTTATGGCTGGCTCAGACACAAATTCCCATACTTTTGCAGCTTGTTAGTAGATCAATAAACCAGTTAGTAGTGCAGAAACTAGCCTCACTAGAGTCCTTTCCGAAAAGCAATTTTATTGCCGGTTTCTCATCATTTGAGTGGGAGATTTTTGACCCCAGGTGAAAGAGTTTACTTAAATTTCATCTTAGGGCTCTTTTAGGGCTACAGTCATCACTATAACTTAAATCAATATAAATTTGGGAAAATCTACAACGACCTGGAAAAATACCCCCGCTAATAGAACCCTTCGGACAGATCCCACGCTTATGCCTCTGTCCACACAGCCACGTTAATATATTATGAAAATAAATAACTACTTATCAGTTAATACAATAGTTTCAGTAATATAAGTAATTACTTATATGACCCCCCTATTTTTGTATTAATATCGCCTCTCCCCACTGTGACCAAATATGTAGGAGACAAACATGTGTTCACCTCTTCATAAAATCTGCCCTAAACTAATATATTTAATCATATATATGGGAATAATATTGTCTGAGTCAGACCAGGTGAAATCCAGAGCCCCTGGTTCAATCCACCCAGAGTAGTAGGTAAGATAGCACGCAGAACAATTGATAAGTACAGCCAGGCTAGGTACCAAACCAATGATCAATTGTATCGGGATGCTCTCTACCTATTGGGTGTTCTCTGTACCTAATAGGATGGTACACTTAGTGTACCTGTCCCTGGTTATCCTGACCAGATCATGATAATAGAAATTTGAATATCCCTTATCAAAACTGACCAAACATAGAGATTTCTTCAAAAACAAATATTTAGTACAATTTTGAACCCAGTATTTTCTCAAATTATCTGATTTATCCAGATTATTTGTATATTTTTCAGAAGCATTAACATGTTATTGACCCAAACTTATAAATTAAGGTAGCCTGATTATAGTAGGATCATAATTGAGGCCCATATGCTATGACATATGTGTAATGTTCAGTTTTTGGTCAATTACACAAAAGATTGAAAGTATAAAGGGATAAAAAAAATCCCCATAATAAAATATTATATACATAATTAAGCAAACTAGAGTGAGGTTGGTAAAATTTCCAAGAAAATGCCCTTTGAGATTGTTGCCATATAAAGTGAGAAATCTGATTTTTATACCACATGTGTCATGCATACACCATAACCTAGTTTTTATGATCATTTATCTAATATCACCAGAATGTTTATGCCTTTCTATAAACACCAATATGATATGGACTTCAAACAATTAAATACGGTTACATAACTATTATTACCACAGTTGAGGCCCTTATGCTGTGACATATGGGCAATGTTGTCCAATTCTAACTTTTTGGGATTATATGCATACATAACCTAGTTTTTATGATCATTTATCTAATATCCACAGAATGTTTATGCTTTTCTATAAACACCAATATGATATTGACTTCAAATAATCAAATAAGGATACCTAACTGTATGATTACCACAGTTGAGGCCCTTATGCTATGACATATGGGCAATGTTGTCCAATTCTGACTTTTTGGGATTATATGCATACATAACCTAGTTTTTATGATCATTTATCTAATATCCACAGAATGTTTATGCTTTTCTATAAACACCAATATGATATTGACTTCAAATAATCAAATAAGGATACCTAACTGTATTATACCACAGTTGAGGCCCTTATGCTATGACATATGGGCAATGTTGTCCAATTCAGTTGAGGCCCTTATGCTATGACATATGGGCAATGTTGTCCAATTCTGACTTTTTGGGATTATATGCATACATAACCTAGTTTTTATGATCATTTATCTAATATCCACAGAATGTTTATGCTTTTCTATAAACATCAATATGATATTGACTTCAAATAATCAAATAAGGATACCTAACTGTATTATTACCACAGTTGAGGCCCTTATGCTATGACATATGGGCAATGTTGTCCAATTCTGACTTTTTGGGATTATATGCATACATAACCTAGTTTTTATGATCATTTATTTAATATCCACAAAATGTTTATGCTTTTCTATAAACATCAATATGATATTGACTTCAAATAATCAAATAAGGATACCTAACTGTATTATTACCACAGTTGAGGCCCTAATGCTATGACATATGTGTAATGTCAAAACGTAGTGTTTTTGTTCAGTTTTTGGTCAATTACACAAAAGATTGAAACGTATAAAGGGATAAAAATCCCCATGTATAAGTAAGTAAGTAAGTAAGTAAGTTTTTATTAAAGTGACATATGCAAACATATACATTCAATACAAAATATTTACACAACTGTAAGATGCACCCGGCCCAATGGGCCTATTTGTCACCTAATGCATGCATAACAATATAAATGAAAGCAAGACATAAAAATGTTAAAACAATGATAAAGATTCATCACATTGAAATTAAACGACTGTCAGAATGTTCTCATATAGAAAGCTATTATGAGAACATTCAGAGAGTTATGTTGATTATAAGGTTGGATGATTATAAATAAGTAGAACATTATATAACAGTTTCGAATACACAACCTGATCACAGTTATTACGACACTCTTCATTTCATAATATTCGATGTAATGCAGAGTTTTGACAATAAATAACAGTAATATAATAATAATTATTTCGACCTGCGGTGATTTGTAAATGACGACCATACGACAACCCAGCAAACATAACAATGTAAGCACCAACATTACAGTTAAAGACGTTGAAACAGATTATTTCTACGTTTCAGATAAGCAGCTACCAGATATTTTGCCAATTTCCTGGGCTGAGATGTTACCAGATATACAAATTGTTCGGTGTCAGTTAATCCAACGTATTGATCACGTGTAAGAATGTCAATTAAGTGATTAAGTCTGATATCATGATACAAAGAACATTTCAGTACAAAGTGAATCTCGTCTTCGGTTGACCCTGAATTGCACAACTTACAAAGTCTTTGTTCCGGCGCTTCTCCGACATATCTTCCGGTTTCTATACGTAGTGGTAGGATACCACAACGTAACTGTGCAAGAACGGACCTTTCGTTTCTTTGTAAGTTTATGTCCAGATAAGCTTCTTTTTCGAAGATACTCTTAAATTGTATGTATGTTCGTAGTTTTGCGACACGCGTGACTTTCTCATTCCAGTCCGCTTTATAGTGGTTAAGCATTGACAATTTAGCAGATTCTAAACTAACTGGCTCTCGATTGTTAAACTTGTCACTCAACCCAATCTTTGCCATTACTTCTTTAACTTCACTACACCAGTTATTTTGACATTGTAAGTAGTCCATATTGAACACTTGTTTTGTTATTCTGTTATCATTAAGTAACACAAGCCTATTCCACACTCTCAACATATTTACCCAGCGTCTGTGATTGGTTGGAATCCACCCAATGTCCCCCGTTATGGCGTAAGTATTGGCGTAAATCGGTGAACGCCTAAGAAGTATCTAATCGCCCAGTGCTGCACGTTATCAATCGACTGAAATTTTTTAAAACCCCACACGCCGGAACAGTAATCCATAATTGGCACAACACAAGAGTTATACAGTTTTTCAAAGATCATGATCCCAAATTCTTTCAGCTCTCGAGATTTGGATATTATTTTACCTAGAGCTCTTCCGGCGCTTTTTGCAAGGATTTCGGCATTTATCGAGAAATCACTTTTACAGTGGAATGTCACGCCTAGGTATTTGTAACTGTCAACTAATTGCAAAACGTTTTCACCGATCTTGAATAAATGTTCAGTACAGTTTGCACGGCCTCGACGGAAATGGATACATTTCGATTTGTCAGTGTTTATAAGTACGCGCCAACGTCTGCACCAATCGCGTAATATA
Organism: Archivesica marissinica; assembly: GCA_014843695.1. Taxonomy (NCBI): domain Eukaryota; kingdom Metazoa; phylum Mollusca; class Bivalvia; order Venerida; family Vesicomyidae; genus Archivesica; species Archivesica marissinica. The sequence continues at coordinate 58,569,134 of CM026386.1, forward strand.
TCCAGGATGCGTTGTAGGTCTTTTTCTGTCTTTGCTATACAAACAATGTCATCTGCATATAGTAACATGGGTATCTTCCTGCCGTCAATTTCATGTGTATACATAATAAAATATTATATACATAATTAAACAAACTAGAGTGAGGTTGGTAAAATTTCCAAGAAAATGCCCTTTGAGATTTTCTCCATATAAAGTGAGAAATCTGATTTATTATACCACATGTGTCATGCATACATAACCTAGTTTTTATGATCATTTATCTAATATCCACAGAATGTTTATGCCTTTCTATAAACATCATTATGATATTGACTTCAAACAATGAAATACGGTTACATAACTGTATTATTACCACAGTTGAGGCCCTTATGCTGTGACATATGGGCAATGTTGTCCAATTCTGACTTTTTGTTTTGGGATTATATGTGCTCAGTCAAACTATCCTGCGAGTGCTTCTTGGGATAAATATCCTAAAATGTATAGAATATAACACTATACTTATTGCAATCTGTTATAATTTCCCCTTACCCCCTAGAACCGCACCTGAAATAACCCTTTCTGGTCTGTATTTTGATCCCCACGCTAACAAAGGTCAACTCGGTACACATTCCTGAGGCAGAGCAATGATAATATGAACATATATCTCAAAATTCTTGCAAAAATGATATTTTATCCCTGGAATTATACTAGGGTGTTCGAGGAAATTTCAATTATCATTTCAGGTCACCTTTTTATGTAATTCTTCATTGTCCAAATCCATGCAAGAATCAAGTTTAGTTTAATTTAGTAAACGAAGCATAGATAGGAACATTATGACAGCAAACCGCCTATCAATGGGAATAGTCTTGTCGCGAAAAATGCCTGCGTGCTGTCGGTCTATCTCCAAGTAAGCATGAACAACCGAACCGGATTACTGCCATACAAGTTTTTTCATTCGACAAGGATCTACGGTTATTATTTGTTTGGCTATTCCCTGTGTGACTGTCTTTTTAATGTAAATACTGGAGTATATTTCAAACATTATTACAATTTTACTGGCTCTACTAAGGAGACCATTGGAATTGCTACGGAAGTGTTTTTTAACGTACTGATCATAAATGTTGTCACACAGGGGTATAGTTGTTATTTTATAACAATTAATGATCCCAGTACACGGGGAAATATAAAACATGGGAGCTGGAATATGAGGGAGGGAACACAAAATCACATCCTCAGTAACCTACTCTGTTTCAAGTGAAAATGAACTTTCACTTATTGCAGCTTACTGCAAAGAAATATGGGTTTAGTTATATATTTATATTTTTAGGGGTAACCCATATTAGTTTGATCTTTCTTAAAATGTTAAAAAAGATGTCCAATCGACATAGTGGGCCGAGGACACAAATGTAATATATACACACAATTTGAATTATAATTTCCCATGTATATGGGAGATTTGTTATTACCGGCTATATATCTGTATGACTGGTTATAATTATATGTACTCGGGGGATAAGTTATGAACTATCATAGTACAGATACATATTATGACAGTCCACTTGCTCTTAATCTTCTTAGTACACATATTTTAAACTTCGTAGTCTTAACTAAAAGTATTTTAGTCCATAACTCTGTAATTTTAATGCATAATGTTAGATACTGGATCAATGGATATGGGTGCAATACTTTATTATTTAGGGGGTCAATATTCCATGACCGACTAATAACCCGAGAGACATTATTTTGAGGGGGGTCAATATTCTATACACCAGGTTCAATACTCGGTCAGGCCACATATGTAGTGTCATCGAGGTAGGCGTCTCACACACATTGCTTAGTACTGTTAACCGCTTAGGTCGGCTAAGACTGCCTAGTCAGGTCGGCTAAGCATGTCCAGGAAAACAAGCGTAGTTCCTCGCAAGGGGTTTGACATTATTGGCAGATATTAAGTCAATAAGGTGTATTTAGCTTAATAAATAGTTAAACACAAGCTGCCTCGTTCTTATATTGCTGTTATAATTATTTATTTAATATACTTTTTTTCCTGTGTCTTTCGGTATTTCTATATGTTGGCGAACAGTCTATTTCTACAAAAAATGTAAGTGGCATACTTTCCGTCCTCGTTCGATATTTCGGATAAATGTGAAAATATATATGATTTTTAACGTTTCTATTCATTAGATTATTGCTCGATCGAGCTATTATAGCTTGATCGAGCTATTATAGCTTGTTCTGGACTGTTCTCTAACCTGTTCTAGGGACCGTGTCATTTGATCATCTTTGTAAACAAAATTAAAATAGTGTGCATTATTCAGTTATTTGTACAAAACAAAACTGAAAATGACATAATGTGTGTTAATTGTCACATTAATTTGGGATAAAACTTTACCTGTACAAAGCTCATGTAGATGTGGGTTAAATTGGGTTGAAAAATGAACCAGTGTGTGGTTTCGGAGTTTCGAAACATTTACAGTCAAATTACAACTGATAACACAGTGACAACCGTTACAAACAAGTCACTAACATCATTACTGAATAATGGAATGTGATAACTGCTTCAATTAATAAAAAAAATAAAACCAAACAGTAGATTTATAATATAATTATTTACCTCATTTAGCTAGATGTCAATAAAGTAGGCTGTTCCATCAATTGACCGCGTGTATTCGTATCCGGTAAGCAAGGATAAAGCATACACCGGAGTAATCTATATAGAAATGGGAAAATCCCTTTCACAGACACACTTTATAAATATCTATAGGTTCATACATGTCACATAATACTGATAATTAGCACAGATATTGAAAATAAAGCGAATGTCTTTCATTCCTCACGGCCTCTAAGACGTACCATTATAAATCATTATGCGCATGCGCAACTTTCAGTTCTTACAGGGATGTCAATTCTGTTAAGACACCGGGTTAGTAACGGTTAGAGTATAGGCTATCGGAGTTGAGGATAAGTGGGAAGAACAAAAATAACGGGACATATGGTAATGATATAAAGAGAATCACAGGGACAAGTGGTAGTTGATGGTATTTATTTATATTACAAGTTATGGTCCGCGTGAATATAAAACATTAAAATGTCATCCTGTGACAACAGCAATGTTTCTACACATATATTTAAAAAGATGCAAATCATAAAACATTGATGAACACAATTTATATACATGTAGTCTAAATACATATATATATATATGCAATTGCATAAGAAATTATACATTTCTAACAACTTGAGCAAATATTTAGGATGTTTTAGTTTATTTACAATAAAGTGGACCACGATGGCCCTATATAGCTCACCTGACTCCATTGTTCACACAAGGGTGTCATGCAACAACTATGAATATCATTGTATTGTACATTGATCAATCTTACTAAATGTTGGTGGTAGATTTTCCGAAAAATTTGTAATATTTTGAGATGGAAGAATGTGTACCATGATGACAAGTAAATACTAAATCATAAATGGTTACTATAGACCCTGGTTGCTGAGGAGAAGAATCTTGAACATGTTCATTGTGACGACGTCGGACCGACGGTAACCATATATGTAGTTTCTTCAACACTTGCTAAAGTTTTTCAGGATTTACGCATCTATAAACTACATAAGGGGATGCTATATTGTGATATCCGCTTTAAACATCGAAAAAAGGTTATTAACGGAAATAAACTAATGATCGAAAATGGATTTTGAACAGTGCGTAATTTCCACTTGTTTTCCATAGAAACTACCGCCAATCTGTAGGAGTAAACAAGTCAAGTGGTTGGGAAATATTTCTCCATAATTTAAATAGGTAATTAATTGATGGTTGTTTGGGTCAGGCAGTCAGTGATTAAGCTTGGCTGAAATCTTGGAAAGAGGTCACGTATTCCTAACTTCTTCTCACTATTCATACAGTTAGAAATTTGAAAATTTACAGAGAAATATAACTTCAACTACTGTGTTCAAGAATGTATGTTCAAATGTTAAACCAAATTGACCTGCATAACCTACAGTAAATAAATATGTTATTGCTCTCTATCGTGACATGTATTTCACTAATATTCCAACACATTCAAGACACTGTATTGAGTGTTTTCCATAAATCACAATGAATGGTATCATGATCATGTTATTATTTTGCTATGTCTCATCACAGACAACCACTATGACACATTTGACAGTTCTCATACGGAACGTTACAGTACAACCGAACATCTGTGACCATCTGCAGCAAATATGTATTCCTGTAAAACACAATATATAAATTCTTGTTATTGTATATATCACCAGCTGTAGATTGCTGTAATTGACATCGGCTTGCTGGCATTAGTGTCAAAATCACTGGAATTCAAAAATAAATGCAGGACCAAAAATATAAGTTTTGGTATTATAATTTTTAGTGGCTTTACTGCGAGTACATGTGTGCACTACAATAACGTGGGTTCTTGGAAACATGATCTGATCGGACAAATCTATACTGTGGACCAATCTCCGCGTTTGTTGAATGTTAGACTTCATGTGTATTTCCAGGATCCTATCTACATGTTCCTGGTACTAGCAAAAATAATCCACCATATTGGAAATATTAAAATCATCAAAAATTATGGGAATTATAATAGAAATAGTAAATGAATTTAAAATGGTAGACATATTGAATGGCAATTGGCAGTTTCGTGGAATCAAGTATAAGTTTTGAGAAGCGATTAAGAAAAAACGGCAGACAAGACAGGCAAAGAACATGGTATCAATTGTGAGAACAAGTTGTCAATAAATCACAAAGTTGTGATAAACTTCAGGCAAACATGGAGATGACAATTTTGTAATTGCTACAATCAACATGACCTATCCCACATCATGGCATAGTGTGGGGCCGCTACCTTTCAGGATGATCATTACCTTGTGAACCATACCACATCACTGATCAGTCAATTGTAATCCCCCAACTCTCCTCCCATCATATACAATTGTAAATGCTACGACATGTTCCAAAATGATAAAACATTCTCAACTCTCAAGATGAATATCAAGCATTTTTGATTGGCTGATTCTGTGTATCAACCTAACACAGAATTTGAAAATAGTTTTATAATCCTGGACGTACTATTTTTATGTGTGAGTCTACATAATTGTATTTTATGCAGCAGTGCTTATTCGAAAGTGGTGACAACAGCAGGAACTTCAGGTTTATTGTTTGTCGCTCTATTTGTGAATTCGAATTATCTTCGCCGCATAGTAACTTTTGTGATCTCAAAAATCTCAGTCATTGGCACAATTCAATTATGGCAGGCTTGTATATACAAGGACTGAAACTAAATGTTATGTCGATCCGTTGCATATTAATGACAATTGCTTCATATTATCATCAACATATGTAATCCGAGTTTCACTACAAACTGTTTTGGCACCCTAGAAACCATAGGCACCGATTACAGGCCATGCTATTGTGATATTAATAGTTTGACACTGGTCAGACAAATGATTAAAATGCATACAAAATCTGATGTGTCTGACATGAGGAGTATTTCTCACTAGGGTTTCAACGGTTACACGTGTAAATGAAGCCGTGTAGTGTAATGGCAATACAAGTGGACTAATTGAGTAACCGTGTACACTATCTTAATTGATGACGTCGTATAATGAAGCTTAGTGACGTAATGAAATCATAGAATCGACCGTTTCACTGAATTTTGTGAGACCTAGTATCTGTACATAATCATGGAGAATAAACAAAGTGTAAACGACGCCATGCCATGTACAAAGGATCATATACACGTTTACAAAAATCTGTACACGTGGCAGCCCTATTTCTCACACATACATGTATCAACATTACCCGACATGCCTGAAACACGCTCTGTACATCATCTCGAGCAACACATATGTCAAGTGATTATAGGATTCCTCCAGTGGTTCAAGAGATTTGAGAGGACACACATTTGTGAGGGGCAGACTGAGACCATTCCGCGTGTTAAATATACAGAGATGCTACTAACAAAGGGTATTAAATAATGAAAATAAAATTACAGAGAATGTAGAAGTGGAATTCGCAGTTACAATTGTGCCAAAAAAAAAAAAAAAAAAAAAAAAAAAAAAAAAAAAAAAAAAAAAAAAAAAAAAAAAAAAAAAAAAAAAAAAAAGAAAAAAAAAAAAAAAAAAAAAAAAAAAAAAAAAAAAAAAAAAAAAAAAAAAAAAAAAAAAAAAAAAAAAAAAAAAAAAAAAAAAAAAAAAAAAAAAAAAAAAAAAAAAAAAAAAAAAAAAAAAAAAAAAAAAACAAAAAAAAAAAAAAAAAAAAAAAAAAAAAAAAAAAAAAAAAAAAAAAAAAAAAAAAAAAAAAAAAAAAAAAAAAAAAAAAAAAAAAAAAAAAAAAAAAAAAAAAAAAAAAAAAAAAAAAAAAAAAAAAAAAAAAAAAAAAAAATTAGGCAAGGCACTTAAATTTCACATAATTATTGTCTTTATCTGCCTTGTGGCGATGGACTAGCCCTTTCCTTCATAGAGATTTAGGTTAGTATACTATTATATCTCCATTCAAACGACAGCCATTTAGTTATAGTGCAGTGGATAAGTAGTCACCATATATATCCCAACTCCATAGATATTACTGGGAAAACATGAGATTCTGGCCTGCATTATGAACATTGGTTTGGCTACTACATTGTCAATGTATGTCGTATTGGTAATGGCATCAAGGGGTGCTTCTATGAGGTAAAGGGTTAATATAAGTTGTAGGAACTTGTTTCGCAATCAAGTTAAACAAAATTTGTATAGACTAAAAGTGGATTGTTTTGGCAAATACTTACACCATGATGAAATCCAACGAATGCCATTGAGCTACAATCTGTAACTTAACATCCTAGGTTGGAATGTCCTAAACATAATAAAACATGTACACCAGTGAGTTGTTTTAACAGGAGCAGGGTAATACATATGTCGACGAAAACCACGCCCAGTTGAAAGTGTTGTCACCCTTTTTTAATATTTACTCATTGAAAAAGAAATTATTATTAGTTTGTCTTGCTGAGAAATTGAATTTTCCATTTGGAAACTGATAGCATGTTGAGCAAAGAAAACACAGATAAAACAGAGGTAACAACATAAGATGTACAGTCAAACCTGTCTTCAGCAGCCAGCCAAGGGAATCACTGAAAGTGGCTGCTTAGCACCGGTGGCTGTTTAATAGAGGTCAAATGTATAACAAAACACCATATTGGGAATCTGGAAACTGACCGCTTAATGCAGGTTGGTTGCATAATAGAGGTGAACACTAAGACAGGTTTGACTGTATATAGTTGGGAGTATTCAGGGATAGTAACACTGGGATACGAAGTGTTTGGAGGTACTAGTATATAAATGGTAGTTAAGGGATTCTATTCAGTAGGACGTCAGATTTCGCACTGATCAATAAAGTGGCCCTATATGCAACAATTGCAAAGAAATATGTTCCAATTATAGCGCCTATCCAGAGTCTTTATATATATAATAAGTGTTCTTCAAATAAAACACAATTTAAAAAAATAATTTCACAAATCGTTTGCCGCATCCAGCCAGATTTCACTCAAAAGACGCGGGTTTGTTCATCAAAAAATATAATTTTCGAGGAGGTGCTTCAGTAGTGTAGATTAATAATGACACAATACTAATGAAAATCACTTAGACTATTTCCTGAATACCCCCTAAAACTACAAACAAGAAAAACACATTAATAAATTGTTGACTGCTAAAATTATTGAGCTACTTATACATGTAGTCTTTACTTTAGCCAGCATGCAGAGTTAAATGTAGATATAATTATTACTAGTCTACACAGTAATTTACCCTTTTTTGATAATGATAGGTTTTCAGTCATCACATCTATACAGTCTGGTGGACAGTTCCGGCTTGACAGGTTCCCAGACACTCTCTCGTCTAAGTCAACACAACCAAGGTGGAACCCATCCATTACAAATTGATAAATTGTACTGCAACATCATCTTTGTATCATACTTTTGTTAGCGTCAGAGGCAATGTAGCATGTTGTCTGGAACCGAGTCTACCACGCTGTGTTTCCACTTCCTTGACATTGTGATGTCAACCTAGTAGAATAAAAGGTGTGTTTTGCATATAAACCGACAGTTATGAAATGCTAAACTGTCTAATCTTATTAGTGATTATTATGACATTGCAATTACTTTAGTTGCAATTACTTCAGACTGCCCAGTTAATTGGTTAATCCAGTTGGAAGTGTGGATGGCTTGCAAGACGGCAGCGATGTGTTCAAGCCCCCAGGACACAGGTTTTCAGGGAGTTAATCATGTTTGCTACACTCCTTGTCGTTAGTCAAAGGCATATATTATGTGGATTTGCTAAATGAACATTGGTGGTATTGTTGTATAATTAGAGGTCATTGCAGATATAGCGTGTGACTGACATGTTCTGCTTAAAACCATAGGAAAGAAACTTTTGCCTTGCCAGGGGTATTTACAATGTAGCGGCATCGGTTATCTTTACGTGTTGTGGATGGTGTAAAGGACAATGAGTAGCTTTATTTTGCGAGTAATTCTCAGCACCTCATACTTGTCAGTACATTTACAAAGAACAGGAGGGAGAAGTGTAGCGATTCGGCACAGTCTATACATCAGACTGCACATGCCCACTTAGGAGAGCCAACTTGCAAGCGGGTGGTCGTGGGTTCAATCCCTGCACCATTTTACTTTTTTGTATGTATGTATGTTCCATTAATATCAAACCCCTTGCACGGACCTAGCCATGTTTTCATGGGCAGGGTTAGCCGACCAATACTAAGCAATGTGTGTTCGGTGCCTTGCAACAATGACACTACATATGTGACCTGACCGATCATACAACCCGAGACAGTTCCATACCAAATCCGATGCTGAACCAATGGACCAAGGACGCTAGTCCTATATATGTAACTGATATATAATTATACAATATATATATAAGACCTCTAAATAAAATAGTTTTCTTCTGTTAGTTCGAGGTCTTATCGTTAAAGCTCATTTTCGCATAGCACATTCCGCCCTGATCCGATGGCGGGATTTCTGACCAATATGTTGAAGCTTTTCGGACATGAATGGTTATAAATGTGTGCATTGGTGTTAAGAATAATCCTAAACATAGATATTAAGAACGTTTAAAATATATTGTCTAACCTTTGTGCATATCATTTAGCTGTTTGAAGTCAACATGTGAGATTCTCCCATTTTTTCAAATACCCCACCCACCACAGGCTTTAACAGACTTACAAGTCTTTGATAAATAATGCGCATTAATGCCGTTATGTAACGGGACAATATTTCGTACCTGGTGGAAACTAATATAGTCGCACTTGTTGCAATATTTATATGTTGCGACCTTCAAGATAAATGGGTTTATCTCCGATAAATGACAAATATATATCGGGATCTGAATGACTGGTCGAGAAAACAATTTTACGTACAAAACAGTTCAATGCTATGATTTTTGGAAAGTAGGTCAACACTAAAAAACAGTTCTAGACTACATCTAACAGTACCATATAAAGAAATATTTCCTAAATCAAAACGATATTACTTACTTGTTATTATTATTAGACATATAACGTTGGTAACATTATATCACAGGCTGCAAAACACCACGTCCAGGCCAGATCTACTCTGTTCGCCGTAAAATGGTGCTATTTTTTTTTTAATTGTACATGTATGCAATTACTGTGTAGTGATTTTTTTGCCAACAACGCCCAACACCAAACATATTTTCCCAATAACAACTCACTATCATTTCACCTCATGGATTGATGTACCTAAACTTAACGGACTATTATAAATAAACAAACATAAGAAAAGTATATGGAACTATTTTGATTTTAGTGATTTCGTATGTGAGGTCGGTCGATTCTATTACATCATGGGGGAGATGGGTTTTTATCTGCATTTACAGACACTGATATTATACATAAATAAAGTGATATCATTTTAATAACATATTAATATTAGAGGAACGACTTACTAAGTTAATAATATGACAAGAAATGACATAAATAGAACATGTTTGACATATATACAACATTGTTATACTTTATTACATTCCTAATTTCTGGGTAAATCCATTGTTACCCAATACCAATTATACTTATTGAATAGTTTTCGTAGGTTTTAAAGGTTTTAATCTTTATTAAAGTCTCATCTATGTACATACATGTAATACAAACACAAATATAAATAATCAGATTAAAAGTACATAGCCATTCTGAATAGAATTATAAGAGACATATTGCAACAAAACACATCACATTATAAAATCCCACACTACTATTAGTTAATGCTTATTTACATTCTAAAGCCAAGAAACAGTTGCTAATTTATATTTAAATACGAAATAAAACAAAATGGTATAAAACACTAAATCGAAAAACAAGCACTAGTGCGCTATTAAAGAATATTTTACAAAATCAGTTATCACCCAGGATCAGATCGAGAATGACCTAATTAGCAGCTGCTTCTTGTAGTCTGTAAAAATCATAGATATATAGTAATTAACACAAAAAAGGGCATTATTTACAAAGGTAAAAGTAACGACGCTGTAGTATATTAAAACAGGTTTTGGCACAAATTCTTATCACTGATTGGTTACTGAATAGAAATAGAAATTGATCACGTTTTGTCATATTACAGAAATTATGGTCAGCTAATATTGCCTTCTGCAATAGTAAAGTTCTTAGATCATTATATATGGCACATTCCAATAAAACGTGATGTTTATCTTCTATCACATTACAAAAGGGACATTTACGATCGTCTAATCTTAAATTCTCATACCTTCCGGTTTCTATACGGATTGGTGCAACACCGCATCTAAATTTACTAAATGCCGACCTGTGTCGTGTAGGTAAAATCATTTTACAATATTCCTCAGGTTCAAATACATGCTTAAACTTACAATACGTTCTTAATTTGTTACGACCTCGTCCAGTAGTACCATGAATGCTATCTATAGAGGCATACCAATCTGTTATATATTTGTTCATACCAAATTTTCCCACACATTCGACACAATGAGGTTTAGAAATTGGATCATATAAGTTACAAAATTCTGCAAAATCAATATCCGTAAAATGTTTCTTAACAAAATAGAACCAGTTTTTACAGGAAGCAGATTTCTCGTTTGCCCAAAGTGCAATTCGTTTGTTCAATCTCGAGTTATTTGTATTGGAAATTCGTACCCAAAACGTAGAAACTGTTTTCCATTGACGGACACTGGGAGGTTGCCAACCCATTTCACCGGAAACGGCTGCATTGGGTGTATACTTGCCGACACCAAGATAAAACCGCATAGCACGGTTTTGGACAGCATTTATACAAGGAAAGGATATATACCCCCATATTGAGGCACCATAAGCAATTACAGGCCAAACAACAGTGTCGTATAGCTTGGTGAATACATTATACGGTACCCCTACCGAAATTTTACATTTAGCTATCAATAATCCTAACGCACGACTTGCACTCTGAGCAACCATCTTAGCTGTAACATTAAAATCTAGGTGTTCCTGAAGAACAACACCGAGGTATGTATATCTGTCAACAACGGATAACTGTTCATTTCCACATTTAAATATATGCTCACACCTCGCCCGGCTATCTGGACGGAAATGCACTATCTTACTCTTATCGGCATTAATTGACATGTCCTTAAGACAACACCAATCGTTCAGAGCATTTAGCAAAATTTGTAAGTCATATTCATCTTTAGCTGTAAAACAATGTCATCAGCATATAGGAGTATGCAAACCTTTTCATTATCTATATTAATACCAATAGCAAAGGACTTAAGATATACAGCTAGGTCATTGATATATAAATTAAACAACAAAGGTGATAACACACAGCCTTGTCTCAATCCACAATGAACATTAAACCAGTCTGTTTTAAATGAGTTAATTCTAACACAAGAGGCGACAGATGAATATAGTGACTTTATGGCTAGAACCATTTTACCAGAAATACCTATATCATTTAATCGTGTCCATAATTTAGAACGATTAATGAAATCGTAAGCTTTACGGAAGTCTATGAAAGCTGCATAAGTACATTACTTAAGTTTCTTTCGTGTTTCAACTAAATTAACTAAAGACGAAATTTGATCGGAAGTGCTTCTCTTCTTACGGAAACCATTCTGTTCATCTGCCAAAATGCCATTGTCTTCAACCCAAGAACTCAATCTATCATTCAATATATTACAGTATATCTTGTATGTTGTACAAGCTAGAGAAATGCCTCTATAAGACATGGGATCTGTAGGATCAGTTGTTGTAGACTTTGGAATTGGATTAATAATACATCTATTCCATAATGATGGAGTAATACCATTCTCAAAGCATATAGTATATAAGGCATGCAGAAACAATATAGTGGCATCATTTTTTAATACTTCCGATGGCAGTTCGTCTACTCCACAAGCTTTACCACGTTTGACCTTATCTACGGCCTTCTTGACCTCTAACAAAGAAATATGTTCATTAAATGGTACACCATCAATATTATTTCTATTTTCAGTAGCCACGGGTTCACTTACACTGTCTTTGTTAAATAAAGAACTGAAATCATTCTTCCACTTAAATCATCGACACAAGTAGAAGTAGACCCATCTTCTAATGTAACTTTCATCGGTATTTGCTTACTCTTACAATTACCTACGCCAATTTTCCCAATCGACTTCCAGAACTTAGTCTGGTCCACATTACAGTCTGTTAGAAGTTCGTTTTGCATGGAATACCAATAAAATCGTTTAGCCTTTTGTACTTCCCGATCAAAAAATTTACGTGCTTAAACATATTCAGTTTTGAATTTTAATTTAGCATTACGATGGGAACAATTTAACCATTTACCTTCCAAAATGCATAGATTAGACCATAAGTTAGTTAAATTTTCACTCCACCAAGATTTACCAGGTTTACACTTTTTATTCCTGCACCCACTCTTTATAGTTTTGAAAGGAATATCTTTATACATGTTTTGTTTCACTACATTACACCAGTCCTCATATACGAGATCAATATCATTCTGCGAACGAAAACCTTGTTCTAGTTTTTGAATGACGTTATTTATCTGTAACACAGCAGAATGACTATTCATGAAATAATTATTTACATTACTAAGATCAAATCTATCATAAGACGTACCCTCATTTGAAATATCTTTCGTATAATATGAACTGGTATCACTAACAATATTCCACGACAGCAATGAATGATCTGGTATACAAGTTGGTGCTAAGACACGGATATCACCAGATGTATTTATTAGTTGTGATGTTAAAACAACTTCAAAATCAATCATGTTACATAAATTATCATGAGTAGCAATACAGTAATCAACAACAGACGACCCCTTAACAGACACGGAGGTAAAATTATTCGAAGAACCTCTACCATTAAGCATACACATATTTGTGTTTATCAAGAAATCAACGAACAGTTCTCCATAAAAGTTAGTTGTGAAATCTATAATGTTACGAGGCGGTATATTATCTACGCCCGCAATAAAGTCGTCCAATCCCCCACATCGACTGTTGAAATCCCCACATACATATATCATACCATCATTCTGAAAAGCATAGATATCTGTCAAAAGGCAATCATAAAAGGTGTTCACGTTAAAATAGCGAGATGAATTTTCTGGTGGCAAGTAACAGACACATGGCATCAAGGTGAACTGCTCAAACTTGTGAACCATTTTGAGCCAAAAGATACCTTCATGTGAATCACTCAAAATAGAAATATCAAAAATATCACATAGTGTATCTTTAATTAAAAATCCAACACCACCAGAACCTGACCTGGCATTTCTATGAATATGTTTCCGGTTATGACCGAACCAGCGGTAACATTCAACAGTTAAAACATTATCATCTATTAAATGAGTTTCAGCTAAAACTAATATATCAAAGTTATACTGTAAAATACAAGCAGATCTTAATAAAATATTATCAGAATCAGGATTCATATTAAAGCCATGAACATTCCAAAAACCGGCTTTATATTAATTACGACCACCACGCCGTCCACCTCCATTCCTTCTATTGTAGTGCCTGCCACGACTGTCTACTCTGTTCCAACCGTCGCGATTACCACCACGGTTTCCACCGTAACTTGGCCCTCGATCACTACCTGAGTAAGAGTCACGTTCCCGATCCGATGACCGATGATTCATTTGCTCACGTGGTCTATCACTATTTACTCGTACAACACGAGAGCCTCTAACCGTAAAATCATGTTGTTTCATGGCACTTAAGATGGTGCGAAAGTTATTAGCCATAATTCTGTCAATATGTGATTGGTCATGGTGAATGAAAACATCCTTGTATTGACGACTATCACCCAGGTTAGACTTTTTCACCATCACTTTTCGTTTGTCATCGTGTGACTTAAATTTAACAATCACAATACCAGGTTTTGATGATGATGATTTCTTCCTTTCAACCTTACTAAAGGTTACATCACTAACCCTAAGACCGTCCCGGATAAGTGAGTTCACTTTAACACTGGTGTTTTCATTTGAAGATTCTGGAAGACCTCTAATAACAATGTTGAGGCTCACATCCGTTTGACCCGAGTTGACTGGTACGCCATTGGATAGTACCCTCACTCTGTCATTAATATCATGAAGGTCAGCGGAGATGTCGGACTTTATTTCCTCTTTAAAGGATTCCAATCGACTGTCAACATCCTTGCATATACGACTATGTTCTGTATTTACCCTCTTGTCGATTATTTGAGCTACCTTGTTTGAAATCCTCTGCTCTAAACTGGATTCTAATTTATCCATACGTTCATTCATAGCACTAAACTGCATATGTATGTCTGCAGTGAGCTTGGCAATCAAGTGTTCGACTGATAGAACTGACTCGGACGGCACTGACTGATTAAGGTTACGTTTAGCTTTTGCCGTTACACGTGCTTTTTTCACTGTTGAATCTGTATTACATGGCTCTGAGGCATTACGTTTCCGCCCACTTTGTACAGGTGTGGTTACTCGTGTAGCCTGTTGTGAAGACATTATTGCTTCAACGTACTCTGCAGCCTCACTATTATCGCAACCAGATCCGCAATAATTAGTCGCCATACTATGTGTGCTGCCGAACCAAGCGTGACGAATCGCCAATTATATGGACGATATATACTTGTCCTACAGGTAAAGAAAGGCCGTAAGTGATAGAGTACAGGTATAGTCTATAAATAGCAACACATGACGACGACAGGTGTAAAGCAAACGTGTATAAATGCACAATTTCAAAATAACTTCACCTCAAAGTCCTCCAAGTGAAAAACACAACATTTACACACAAGTCCATATAAACATAGTAACGTGCAATCGCAAATAAACTGTCTAAAATCCTAAAAATGTCTCCGTGAAAATCATAACAAACTTCAAATATTGACCGGAAGTAAGTGTATTTTTCGTATGTAAAAAAAAAAAACGTTGTATGAATACATTGAAAATATGACTTCTCCAAACTGAATGCAAATCTTTAGAAAAAAACCTTGATGTCATAAATGATACGCTTTCACGGGTATTAACAAAAGATGATAAGTCCTGGATTAGAGAAATCATCAAAGACACTGTAAATGAAATGAAAGAACATATTCTCAGCTCAGTTGCCAATAGAATTAGCATACTAGAAGGAGACATACATGAAAGGGCCGTTGAAAACAATAACATCAAAGAGGAAATGAAGGCCAAAAATGAGGAGATTGAAAAACTGAAAGACAACAATAGATATCTCCGTGATAGAATTATAAGAGAAACGGAAACAACTGAAAAGGTAACAAATGACCTTGAGCAGTACAGTAGAAAGAACAATATTCGGATGTTTGGTGTTTCGTATGATGTACCCAAACAAACGTCCGACCAGACTACAACACAAGTCATTAAATTAATAAATCAGAAGTTAACTCTGACATTGACGAGTGCAGATATTGATGTTGCACACATACTGGGTCAATTTAAAGTAGGGGAAACTAGGCCAGTCATCGTGAAATTTGTTCGAAGACAAACGAAAATTGATATGATGAAGAACGTCAGCAAATTGAAGGGATCCCAGGTCTCCATAAGCCAGGACCTAACTTGGTTTAACCAGCAAGTACTATCTTCGCTGCGTCTAAAGGACAAACGTAGAGTTGAGAAATGCTGGCGTTATGAGGGGAGAATGTTTATCACTTTCAAGGAGACTTCCGATGGAAGACTAAAACTAAGGACTAAGCAGCATTCCACCAGTGGTAGAGCATAGTGCTGACCGTTCAGTTTCAAAGTGATTCAAGTGGTGCCAAAAGACTTAGACTGACATATATAACTATTTACAAGTCTATATAGAGATGCATTTTAATGGACATGTGTGGATTCAGTGGACTGTCGTTGTTGATATCAGAATGGGACAATGTCATAGTGTATGAGATGAATGAGTTGTTTCCCTTACTCCATATATTCTCTGGGATCCTGTCGTATCCCAATCTCCACACTCGCGGTTCACCTAATCTACAAATGACAAATGAACACTATATGTTTTGTGTAAATATTGAGTCTGTTTTGTTCTTTACATGTATAACTAGCTGTTTCATGGTCTATCATTTATATGTATCCATGGCATCTGTTCTGGCTCCACACTTTATTGTTTTTGAGTTCTATCTACTGCTGTTTTATAAGACGTTTGTACCGCGGATAAAGATGACACCTGTCGTGTTAGTAGAAATTGGTGATTATTAACGCATTGGTGGTCACCCGCTTTGCAAAAGGAACTACACTATGTTTAGGTGTAATTATCTCCCTTACACCAAAGCTGAACAGAATTGTCGGCTCAAAACCCATACATAAAGACAATATTACTCACAAGGTGTTTATTAAAATAAAATAAACTCATTAACATTTCATGAATGTGAAAATGAAATAACTCAAAAAGATTGATTTTTAATAAACCAGTATATATTTTTATATGTCTGAATATAAATATTTCCTGTGACGTTCCTTGCTTTTTAGTTTTCGTTTCGACTTTAAAGAGCATGAACTAGTTTTGGGAAATGTTTTGATTATTTGAATCTACATTAAAGAGTTTACAAATGCTAAGCTACTTTGTAGCAGTAGTAGTAGTGACCGTCCTTTCCCTTTCGTTTTCTGGAAAGAATGGGAAATAGTTTTGGAAATGTTTTAATATGAACACTATTTATTGCTCAGATATAAAAAGCACAAACATAGAAGTAATATACAAATATATTAACTAAATAAACACTATGCCCATTCATAGGGGTTTATTTTTGAACTTTATATATGAGAGCATCTACATAACGTGCTGTAATCAATAGGAACGTTATCAACCTGTGCAAACCCATACAGCGAATGCTCGGTGTTACGGGGGTTGATGCGACGGAACTATCGATTGAAGTTGCCGAGGGCGAGTTACAGTGGGTTTAATTTCGCGTTGTTATACTGACGTTCGCAGTGATCGCGATTTGCTGTGTCTGGTTGCAAAGGGTGTTAGTAGTGTTTCTTTAAACATCTATACGTAACTAAATATTATACCATGTAATACGAAAGTTATATGCTATGTATAACATGCTAGAATGCATAAAATTGATACATAGTCTCGATAATATACATGTTAAAGTTTGTTATATACGACGCTTGTCACGACATAATGTTTAAATCCAATAAGAAATGATCGCAGTGACGTCACACATCTCGTATCTGTATAATGTTGGTGGGCAAAAATAATAACACCAATAAAAGCATGAAATGTACAATATATATATTTCACATGTTCCATCTAATCACGTTAACAATTAGATCGTGGCATAAGATTCCAAACGATATCGAACTTGCTAATAAACTGAACACAAAATGGTTATGTGACAGTGACCCCACTGTATACATGTACAACGCAAGTTTATCTTTTGCCCACCAGATTTTCCTATGTATCATTAATATGCGTATCACTATATCGGGTTGTTTGATTACTAGATTATCCCTTTATAGAAACTATGAATATTGAATTAAATGTCATGTAATGTAGGTAGTATATGAAACAACCATTCGTATGACATGGATTGGTGTAAAACAGGAATACAAATGTATCATAGCTCTTTACAGTTAAATATATACCTAACAAAAATGCCATGTCCCGGATTTATTTTAAGACATTAATGATCTAAGATGGTTTATCTTTGTTTTTATTATTAGATTGTCCATAATGTTGAGGTGTAAACCTTTAACAAAATTCTATATGTACTTGGCTGTTCATACAATGCATGCTAAATATCAAAAATTTGCTTCTCAATATACCTTTATTAATAATTTTATCTCTATATTGTTTAAATATTTTGTCTCTCACTTAGCGGGGGCTAAATGGCAATAAAAAGAGACTACATGTGTTTAAATTCTTAAAACAAAAACAATGCAGCGCATATTGTCTCCAGGACACACATTTTACACCAAATATGTACAAATCCATATATTCTGAGTGGAACAATGAATGTATATTTAGTTCAGGAACGTCTAATTATAGAGGCGTTGCTATACTGTTCAATAGAAACTTTGAATATAAACTTCATAATAAATATACAGATCCAGATGGAAATTTTATTGCTATAGACTTGACAGTAGATGAGAAAAAAATTACCATAATCAATTTGTATGGTCCAAACTCAGATAAACCTAACTTCTTTGATAACATATTTAGTATTATCGAGACTTTTGAAAATGAGCTATACATGCTGTGAGGATACTTAACCCAGAAATGGATTATTTTAATTACAAAACAACAAATAACAAACATGCCAGGCATACTGTCTTACAATATATTCAAACAAAACAGCTAGTAGATCCTGATAGAGAGTTCTTCCCCGATTTGAAGAGGTATACATGGATGAAACCAACCCCATTACAACAGGCCAGATTAGACTTCTTCTTTCTGCTAACATCAACTTTCTTACCGTATGTAAAAAACGCTTCCATTGAATCAAGTTTTCAGTCGGACCACTCAGTTATTTTACTAAGACTAAAATTTGATGATTTTAAACATGGAAAAGGATTATGGAAGCATAATAACTCGCTGTTAAAAGATATAGAATATTTAAACGCGATCAACAGGAAAATTGATGAAATAAAACAACAATAGGTTACTAGTGTATAATTCAGATAATATCAAGGAAATCCCAAATAATGAGATACAGTTTACAATAAACGATCAGTTATTCTTAGAAACGCTTTTGATGGAATTAAGGGGAAATCAATATCCTATGGTTCTTATAAAAAGAAATTGAATCTATCAAAAGAAAACAAATTATTAAATGAAATAAATGAGATTGAATCTAATCTGTCTGACTCAAATTTGGATCGGCCTTGGAACACATTAGGGTGCTTTGTAGTAAGAGCAATAAATCAGGCTTATCCATCAGGAAATCTTTCTATCTCTCAAACACAAGGTATAATTACATGTATCCCAAAAGAAAATAAGCCCATACAATTCTTGAAAAACTGGAGACCCATAACACTACTTAATACTGTTTACAAACTTGGTTCAGGTTGTATAGCAAATAGAATAAAAACTACTATGGATAAATTGATAAGTAAAGATCAAACAGGATGTATTAAAGGCAGAGATATATTGGCGAAAATACAAGATTAATATACGATATAATGCAATATACAGAAGAAAATGACATCCCAGGACTCCTTTAATTTTGGGTCATCCATTAAAAAGTGGTTGGATATTTTATACAAAGATACACAGTCCGCGGTAAATCAATGTGGATTTTTATCAGATTTTATCAAAATTGGCCGTGGATGTAAGCAAGGAGACCATTTATCATGTTACATATTCATCCTATATGCAGAACATTTATCTTTGAAAATAAAAAGCAATAAACATATTAAAGGAATTGACAGAAATAACGTAGAACATAAATTATCAAAATTTGCAGATGACAAAACCATGATCTTAGATGGATCAACAGAATCTCTGAATCAGACATTAAATACTCTATCGGATTATGATATTATATCTGGATTAAATGTAAACTTTGATAAGACTAAGGTTGTATGGATAGGTTGAAAGAAATGTTCTAGTGATAGTATAAAAACAAGATGGAAACTGTCTTGGAATCAACAAATTTTCAAAATGTTAGGCATACATTTCCATGTAGATTTGAACAAGATAATAGAAATAAATTATAAAGATAAAATTGAAAAGATCCAAAACGTTATTAAACAATGGAAAAGAAGAATATTAACACCTATTGGAAAAATAACTGAAAGTTAGGGCTAGGGTTAGATGTCCTGTATATGGTACTAAACATAAAAAGATAACTTTTTCAGACATTTTTTCAAATTTTGAAATTTTGTGTGTCAAGTAAGGCTGTGTGACGGACATTACACAAGTAAGTAAAAAGTGCTTTACTGAACAAATTTGTAGACAATTAAACATGTTCTTGCATGTTTCTGAATGAATTGAGTTTAAAATGATATCTGTTTAGTTGCTTAGATTTAGTATTTGAGAAAAATAATCCATGACATTTCACAATTGTGTCGATATTTTTCATTATTTCTGGAGTGGCTTTAACGTAATCTGTAAACTGAACACAGCTTCATTGAAAAATGTATCTTCAGAGGAACTTCAAAACATCAGTAACAAATTAGGAACAGTAACCCTTTTATTTGTTTACATGTAGTTTGACTTTCATAATAAATAAACAACACTTGCAAAAGTGTGACGGACATTACACAAACATTGTTTTTGAGCATTCTTTCAAAATTTCAACCAGTTAAACAATTAGTGCATTTTTCCATCAAAGAGAACAGTTTCAGTATAGTTTTAAAGATTTTCTTCATTTTGTTTGAATTAATTGTACTTTAAACACTAATATCACAATACTTTAATCCATATACATGTCTATTCACTTTAGGTGGTAATCCACATGTCAATTCATACTAGGGGATAATCCACATGTTTATCAAATTCTACGGGTGTGGGGACAATATACATTGTAGCAATCCACATGCTTATTTACACTAAGGAGGTCAGGGGATTTAGCATTCTATATAGTTATGTCTATTCACTCTTGGGGGTAATCCACGTGTCTATTTAATTGAGAGGGGGGAATCTACAATACACATGTCTATTCATTAGGAGGTCAATGGTCTATAATAGAAGAAGAAGAAGAATGCTTTATTAAGACTTAAACTTTACAGTTTCTCGTCTGTAACATTTAAACATATTTACAATATGTATAGTACAATAGTATGATATATGCAATCATGATGAGGATGGACAAATGATGTAATGATTATGGACATACATGGAAAAATAATGACAATGTCATGATGGATTTTAGACTATGCAAAACATGATCATGGCTGTATTAAGAGTGTAGGGAGTATAATAATATAATACACATGCCGCATTCACAGTATTCAATCAACATGTATTTTCACTAAAGGGAAATTCACAGTTTGTAATCCACATGTCTTTTGGGGAATAAGCAGTATATAATCCATTTGGGGTACGGGTCAGCAACAGTTGGATCTGTAGTCCAGTGGTTAGCACGTTGGACTGGTAATCCAGGGATTGCAGGTTTGATCCCGCGTCTGACCCTAATACAATTAACAGTTTTTCAGATGGGACGTTAAACCGAGGTCTCGTGTCAGTGCTGTACACCGTGCACAAAAATGAACCAGAGGTGACTCTGGAACGGGTCTCTGTCTGTATCATGCACTAGCCTCCAAAATCTAAAATGACTTATCGCTCATATGTGTTGCAACCGGTAGCGACGATAAATAAACGTAAAACACACACATTTCTATGTTATTGTTTATGGTGACATCAGACGGTAACATACCCTTGTTTTATAATCACAAACTATTAATTGGTGCGAAGAGTGTCTTCTTAAAATCCTGGTTTGATGCAGGTGTCCATTACATAGCTGACCTTTTTAACATTAGATGAATTTAAGAAAACAATGTCACGACAAACTATCTAGTTTTTCAGGGTGTTTTAAATGCTGTAAAACAACTATTAACAAGGTACAATATAACTACAAACGACATAGTCATACCACCCAGACCAACATTACAGCCCACTCTAAAAGACATAACTATAAATAAGAAAGGTTCAAAACCAATGTACATCTTAAATAACAATACTTCTATGCCAACTAGTCAAGCAAAATTGTTAGAAAGGCCTAGTGTAACATTTAATAAAGAGGAGTGGAAACAAATTTACTCTTTGTCTTTCAATATAATAAAAGATTCTAAAATACAGTGGTTCCAAATAAGAATATTACATAGAATGTTAGGAACAAACGATTTACTATATAAAATAAAGTACAAGGACAGCCCACTTTGCACGTTCTGTAAGACTGAGAATGAAACAATAGAACACTTATTCTGGGGATGATGCAATGCAACTAGGAAACTAATCACTGCTTTATTAACGCCATCAATAGACTTATTTGCACCTTTAAATGAAAATACAATGATCTTTGGCTACATTAATCTCAATAATAACGAGATAGCAACGAATTTGATAATTATCTTTTTGAAAATGTATATATATAAATGTAAAATGCAAGAATGCCCCCTTACAGTAATAGGAGCAAAACATATCATATCATAGTATTACAATATAAACAAAAAGACTGCAGTTGTTAATAATAATATAGATAACTTTAGAAGAATATGGGAATCTATGAACGTATTTATGCCAGAGCTGTGTTGAAATGTTGTTGTATTTGATTTTTTATTTTACCAAGCTGTACAACTTTGGTCGATATTAAAAGCATTACCTTATGTATGTAAACGCATCTAAGGTAGAAATATTGAGAAACAAAATATACAAGTTTATCTATATAGACAGGCGGGTGTTTATGAGTGTGTGTGTATGTGTGTGCGTGCGTGCGTGCGTGCGTGCGTGCGTGCGTGCGTGCGTGCGTGCGTGCGTGCGTGCGTGCGTGCGTGCGTGCGTGCGTGCGTGCGTGCGTGCGTGCGTGCGTGCGTGCGTGCGTGCGTGCGTGCGTGCGTGCGTGCGTGCGTGCGTGCGTGCGTGCGTGCGTGCGTGCGTGCGTGCGTTATTCGAGTATGAGTATGAGAATTATTTTCTGTTGTATGTGGTTTTTTTTGGTTGTGCAAAAAACCCCTATGTAAATCATATGAATGTACATATATCTATTATGAATATTGTAATGTATATATACATTGTAAGGCGAATAGGGGATGCTCCTACTCGACATATGACGTGGGAAATAAATGGGGTTACTCCGAAAGGTGGCCTGAAAAAAAACTGTCCATCCATGCTTTCTTGTTATATGTCCATGTCACTGGCAGATTCTTAGGTTTGATATTGCGCAATCAGCGTGGTTTAGCACTTCTTCCAATGACATACAGTTTTTCAAAGTCCCCTATCATGTTAACACATAACATTACAGTGATTCTGTCCTTGGAACGTTTACTCCCCTTGCACTCCTCCCCCGAATTGACAGAGACTTGTCCGGTAGAGCTCTATAGAACATCCCAGTCTCGTCCATGTTGTAAATATCCTTGGGCTCATATCCAGACAGAATGTTTGGCACTTTTTCTTTCCACTAATCTACAGTCTCCTGGGAAACACTACCACTTTCCCCACAAACAGATGCAAAGTTAATGTTATGGCGTAGCCTAAATCGACTCGGCCAGCCATTTGAAGCCTTAAATTCTTCTGGTGATATAGAAAGTTCTGCAGCATACACAAGTGCTTTCTCTTGTAACATTGGACCTGAGAGTGGAATACCCTGACAACGTACAAGTTGGAACCATTCCCACATGAGTATGTTAACCTCATCCATGGGCGATCGTTTGCCAATTCCTTCCTGAAATTATAGAATATGTGCATTAGTTTTCATGACAGATAATTAATTTTGTTTTTAAATTAATCTTCAATTAGCAGGTTCAGTGGTCGGTCACACAGCAAGCCTCAAAACTCACAAACTTGGATTCATAGCATGTACTGAGGTGTCTCATAATAAGTCAGAAATGGCTGTCCCTTTGAGGTGACACTATAATAAACAAACACTTTACGTTACTTTATAGTAATTAATTAAAAAGAAAAACTTTGACTCAGAGATTGACTCAGAAGAAATGGGCAAATGATAGAGGAATGTATATATATATATGTGTGTGTGCGTGCGTGCGTGCGTGCTTGCGTGCGTGCGTGCGTGCGTGCGTGCGTGCGTGCGTGCGTGCGTGCGTGCGTGCGTGCGTGCGTGCGTGCGTGCGTGCGTGCGTGCGTGCGTGCGTGCGTGCGTGCGTGTCGCTGGTATAGAATTGTGTACAGTCATTCGTCTGATGTCACCGTAAACAATAACATAGAAATGTGTGTGTTTTACGTTTATTTATCGTCGCTACCGGTTGCAACACATATGAACGATTAGTCATTTTAGATTTTGGAGGCCAGTGCATAATACAGACAGAGACCCGTTCCATAGTCACCTCTGGTTCTTTTTTGTGCACGGTGTACAGCACTGACACGAGACCTCGGTTTAACGTCCCATCTGAAAAACTTTTAATTTTATTAGGGTCAGACGCGGGATTGAACCTGCGATCCCTGGATTACCAGTCCAACGTGTTAACAATTGGACTACACTATATCCGTCTGTATGACATAGAAATGAACATGACATATGACAAAGGAGACCGCCCGGAGCTACAGCATATATCCGAACAATGTTATCATCGCGTTAACGTGTGTTTAAAGTAGATGAGATTTAAGCTACACACGAGGTCTAGTTGCGACATGTTGAATACGTTTATCGTTTCAATCTGTATCACGACAGAATCCTGTTGTACTTGGATGGAGCTACACTCATTTTCAAACTAATTTTACTGCAATAATTTGGTGATTTAAAAAAAATCGGCAACTATTAGTATTTGGAATCAGTTGTGAATAATTATGTTTGAAATAAATTTATTTCTTATTTTTTTCTGTCAATTCTTTTTCGCGGTAAATTGTGTTGGCCGATGGGATGTATTCTCCACGAAGACCCTGTACGAATGGGCGCACGATGTTACAACCCCGCCTTTTGTTAACAAGTATAACCACGTGGATGATGGAACCACACTGTGTAAGGCAATACACGTGAACATGGTGGTCAGGCACGGGGCGCGTAATCCAACTCTCAAAAACTTGAACAAGATTAAAGATTTGCACACGAAAATCGTGGAATCGAAAGCTCCATCGAAGTTTCCGGAACTCGATCTTTGGACATTTCGATACGATGTGGAACAAGAGGGGGAACTTGTAAACAAAGGTGTTGAAGAACAGAATAACCTCGGAGCAAGGACAGCAGCTCGATTTCAGCACTTGTTTGATACAAACGGAAACTATGTCAAGTTCGTATCATCAAGAAAATCAAGAGCGAAGGAGAGCTCGATGTACTTCCACGGTGGACTGTCGAACTACATTACCAAGATTCCTACGTATGAGAATGAAGTGAACAATGCGACAATGCGTTTTTACGATGACTGTTATAATTATGAGAATCAGGTGGAAGACAATATAACTCACTTTAAACAGTTTTACGACTTCGCCAAGGTGCCGCAGTTCCTTAACATATCAGAATCATTAAAGAGCAAGCTTGGAATATCGTTCTCACTTAGTGAAGGTTGGTAGAATAGATTTTCTTTTCCACACACACGCACGCACGCACGCACGAACGCACGCACGCACACACGCACGCACGCACACACACACACACACACACACACACACACACAGAGTCGAACCTCTATAAATACAACGCAATGGCTGACCGATTAGCGCTGTGGTTAGCGTGCTCGCTTCTCACCAATGCAAGTACGGTTGTCGCCAGATCGGACAGGTGGGTTTTCTCCGGGTGTTCCGGTTTCCTCACAAACGAATTACCACATTTATGCTTTCATCCGCGCCAACGAGAGTGATTAATATAAGTTGTTAAAACTTGCTTCGCAATCGTTGTAAAATAAATAAAGTTTAAAAAACACACACTATCTACACGTTGTCTCCGATGTATATATTAGAGCGTGCACGTGCTGTAAGTGGATCATGTCTACTTTAAGGTAAACCTGGCTTGATTGACAGATTCATGTGTTGGCGGGGTGAAGTTGCCTACGTCTTTAGCAATGATTTTTCGTTTGTGCTTTCCAATGAATGAATAGAAAATGCTAACTTTCACCGTTTTCAAATAGTGGTAGATGGCATTTACTCTGTCACTGCGTGAGTTTCGTATTCCTCCTCGGTTGGGTGTACTTTTGTATCTTAGCTATTTTCTGACAATCGTGAACAATTAATTATAAATAATATATTCTAATGCATTTGTGTTGTCTGTAGTTGACAGCAACAAAAACTAATTGGAAAATTATACTCGTTTCTATTACGGACGTTCACACTAACATAAGTGGTTGTGCGGTTATGTATTGTAGTGAATTGAGACAGGTAGTTTTTCTACGGAGTTGGTTTTTGACACTAGCTGGCACTCGGTAGAGCGTATACATCCGCAATGCTACCATCTAGATCCAGGCCATATCCAAAAGTTCAGGGAATAGTTCTAGGCCCATGGCGGACCTTCCCAAAACAATTCATGAACATCCACACATACGTTCATGTTAACAGACAGACAAACAAGGGTGTTCTAGAAAATAATTTAGTATTTGCTTTCGAAACTCTTTACGGGCGTTAGTAAAGGTATTTTTAAAACACGTTCCATCGGAAGCGCATATCACAATCATGTCAATATTTCAGACACTTTGGTAGAACTACAAGCTGGCGATAACTCCAGAACACATACTATTCAGATTTCAGTACGACACAAACACGGTTTTATATAACGTGTATTTATCGTCGTTGCTTGGCTACTCGGGACATTGATGCATAGAGCACTAAATGTTGCACATTTACGTCATAATGTCATATATGTATATGCAGATATGTCAATAAATCATAACTTGACATGTAATTGTTTTCTTCACAGCTGATGTGTACCAGATTTACGAACTATGCGCATACGAGAAATATATATACAATGAAAGGACGTGGTGTGCACTTCTATCCGATGACGAGAGAACAATATTAGAATATGGACAAGATCTAGAGGTAATAAATATGTCCATTTTGATAGTATTTACATGTAATACAATGCAACAGTTGAAGCCGAGTGGTTACGGTCGTGGTCTTCAAATAAATTCCCCCTCATCTCTGTAGGTTCGAATCCCACTGGGGGTGTCGACTTTTATATCATGTGAGCAAGCTATCCAGTTGTCTTGCGGAAGGTCGGTGGTTCTATCCGGGTGGCTGGACTACTGATCTAAGCTGTTGGTGCGACATTAAACCCCATCACCAGACAAGCTAATGGAATACTTGAAGGTAGTTTATGTGTTTAGGGCTGCAACACTTTCCAATCTGATTTTGAACCAATATGTATATGGTATATGTTGTATATTTTGAACCAATATGTATATGGTATATGTTGTATATTTTGAACCAATATGTATATGGTATATGTTGTATATTTTGAACCAATATGTATATGGTATATGTTGTATATTTTGAACCAATATGTATATGGTATATGTTGTATCTTTTGAACCAATATGTATATGGTATATGTTGTATATTTTGAACCAATATGTATATGGTATATGTTGTATATTTCACCAGCTACATTATTGTATCATCTACTTATAGCACGTGTGATGTAACAAGGGGTTCAGCTTTTATTTACAGAAATCGCCGAGTATCGAAAGTAGTGAAGGGTTCTTAAAACTATTGATCAAGTTTAAAGAGGATTGAATCAAACATAGTATTGCCAGTTTGTACAGTCAAACCTGTGTTAAGCAGCCAGCCAAGAGAATCACAGAAAGTTGCTGCTTAGCACAGGTGGCTGCTTAATAGAGGTTAAATACATAATAAAATAACATATTGGGAATCTGGAAACTGGCTGCTTAATACAGGTTGGCTGCTTAATAGAGTTGATAACTAACACATGGTTCACTGTATACAAGCGTTTCCTTTATATACATTAACTGGAGTTTGGTTCATGTGAGCTAAGAAATAATTGCCAGGGAGTTCAGCTAAACTGTCAGATTGCAATGCAATACAGGGAGTTCAGCTAACCTGTCAGATTGCAATACAATACAGGGAGGTCAGCTAAGCTGTCAGATTGCAATACAATACAGGGAGGTCAGCTAAGCTGTCAGATTGCAATACAATACAGGGAGTTCAGCTAAACTGTCAGATTGCAATACAATACAGGGAGTTCAGCTAAATTGTCAGATTGCAATACAATACAGGGAGTTCAATTCAGCAAACCTGTCAGATTGCAATACAATACAGGGAGTTCAGCTAACCTGTCAGATTGCAATACAATACAGGGAGGTCAGCTAAGCTGTCAGATTGCAATACAATACAGGGAGTTCAATTCAGCTAACCTGTCAGATTGCAATACAATACAGGGAGTTCAGCTAACCTGTCAGATTGCAATACAATACAGGGAGGTCAGCTAAGCTGTCAGATTGCAATACAATACAGGGAGTTCAGTTAAACTGTCAGATTGCAATACAATACAGGGAGTTCAGCTAACCTGTCAGATTGCAATACAATACAGGGAGTTCAGCTAAACTGTCATATTGCAATACAATACAGGGAGTTCAGCTAAACTGTCAGATTGAAATACAATACAGGGAGTTCAGCTAAACTGTCAGATTGCAATACAATACAGGGAGTTCAGCTAAACTGTCAGATTGCAATACAATACAGGGAGTTCAGCTAAACTGTCAGATTACAATACAATACTAAGCATAGGATTAATAAGTGAAGCAACGACATGGCGACGTCGTCCGAGCAGCATATTGGTTGGGCAAATAAACAACGACACAGCGACGTAATCCGAGCAGTATATAAGTTGGGCAAATAAGCATCGACACAGCGACGTCGACCGAGCAGTATATAGGTTGGGCAAATAAGCATCGACACAGCGACGTCGACCTAGCTGTATATAGGTTGGGCAAATAAGCAACGACACAGCGACGTCGTCCGAGCAGCAAATAGGTTGGACAAATAAGCAACGACACAATGACGTCGTCCGAGCAGTATATAGGTTGGGCAAATAAGCAACGACACAGCGACGTCGTCCGAGCAGCATATAGGTTGGGCAAATAAGCAACGACACAGCGACGTCGTCCGAGCAGTATATAGGTTGGGCAAATAAGCAACGACACAGCGACGTCGTCCGAGCAGTATATAGGTTGGGCAAATAAGCAACGACACAGCGACGTCGTCCGAGCAGTATATAGGTTGGGCAAATAAGCAACGACACAGCGACGTCGTCCGAGCAGTATATAGGTTGGGCAAATAAACAACGACACAGCGACGTCGTCCGAGCAGTATATAGGTTGGGCAAATAAGCATCGACACAGCGACGTCGTCCGAGCAGTATATAGGTTGGGCAAATAAGCAACGACACAGCGACGTCGTCCGAGCAGTATATTGGTTGGGCAAATAAGCAACAACGTCGTCCGAGCAGTATATGGGTTGGGCAAATAAGCAACGACGTCGTCCGAGCAGTATATAGGTTGAGCAAATAAGCATCGACACAGCGACGTCGTCCGAGCAGTATATAGGTTGGGCAAATAAGCATCGACACAGCGACGTCGTCCGAGCAGTATATAGGTTGGGCAAATAAGCACGACACAGGACGTCGTCCGAGCAGTATATAGGTTGGGCAAATAAGCAATGACACAGCGACGTCGTCCGAGCAGTATATAGGTTGGGCAAATAAGCAACGACACAGCGACGTCGTCCGAGCAGTATATAGGTTGGGCAAATAAGCAACAACGGTCGTCCGAGCAGTATATAGGTTGGGCAAATAAGCAACAACGTCGTCCGAGCAGTATGGTTGGGCAAATAAGCAAACAACGTCGTCCGAGCAGTATATTGGTTGGGCAAATAAGCAACAACGTCGTCCGAGCAGTATATGGGTTGGGCAAATAAGCAACACGTCGTCCGAGCAGTATATAGGTTGGGCAAATAAGCAACGGGTCGTCCGAGCAGCTATAGGTTGAGCAAATAAGCATCGACACAGCGACGTCGTCCGAGCAGTATATAGGTTGGGCAAATAAGCAACGACACAGAGACGTCGTCCGAGCAGTATATAGGTTGTGCAAATAAGCAACGACACAGCGACGTCGTCCGAGCAGTATATAGGTTGGGCAAATAAGCAACGGCTTCGTCCGAGCAGTATATAGGTTGTGCAAATAAGCAACGACACAGCGACGTCGTCCGGGCAGTATATAGGTTGGGAAAATAAGCAACGACACAGTAACGTCGTCCGAGCAGCATATAGGTTGGGCAAATAAGCAACGACACAGCGACGTCGTCCGAGCAGCATATAGGTTGGGCAAATAAGCATCGACACAGCGACGTCGTCCGAGCAGTATATAGGTTGGGCAAATAAGCATCGACACAGCGACGTCGTCCGAGCAGTATATAGGTTGGGCAAATAAGCATCGACACAGCGACGTCGTCCGAGCAGTATATAGGTTGGGAAATAAGCATCGACACAGCGACGTCGTCCGAGCATTATAGGTTGGGCAAATAAGCATCGACACAGCGACGTCATCCGAGCAGCAGATAGGTTGGGCAAATAAGCAACGACACAGCGACGTCGTCCGAGCAGCATATAGGTTGGGCAAATAAGCAACGACATAGCGACGTCGTCCGAGCAGCATATAGGTTGGGCAAATAAGCAACGACACAGCGACGTCGTCCGAGCAGCATATAGGTTGGGCAAATAAGCATCGACACAGCGACGTCGTCCGAGCAGTATATAGGTTGGGCAACTAAGCAACAACGTCGTCCGAGCAGCATATAGATTGGGCAAATAAGCATCGACGTCGTCCGAGCATTATATATGTTGAGCAAATAAGCATCGACACAGCGACGTCGTCCGAGCAGTATATAGGTTGGGCAAATAAGCAACGACACAGCGACGTCGTCCGAGCAGTATATTGGTTGGGCAAATAAGCAACAACGTCGTCCGAGCAGTATATGGGTTGGGCAAATAAGCAACAACGTAGTCCGAGCAGTATATGGGTTGGGCAAATAAGCAACGGCGTCGTCCGAGTAGCATATAGGTTGAGCAAATAAGCATCGACACAGCGACGTCGTCCGAGCAGTATATAGGTTGGGCAAATAAGCATCGACACAGCGACGTCGTCCGAGCAGTATATTGGTTGTGCAAATAAGCAACGACACAACGACATCGTCCGAGCAGTATATAGGTTGGGCAAATAAGCAACGGCGTCGCCCGAGCAGTATATAGGTTGTGCTAATAAGCAACGACACAGCGACGTCGTCCGAGCAGTATATAGGTAGGGCAAATAAGCAACGGCGTCGTCCCAGCAGTTTATAGGTTGGGCAAATAAGCATCGACACAGCGACGTCGTCCGAGCACTATATAGGTTGTGCAAATAAGCAACGACACAGCGACGTCGTCCGGGCAGTATATAGGTTGGGCAAATAAGCAACGGCGTCGTCCGAGCAGTATATAGGTTGTGCAAATAAGCAACGACACAGCGACGTCGCCCGGGCAGTATATAGGTTGGGCAAATAAGCAACGACACAGCGACGTCGTCCGAACAGTATATAGGTTGGGCAAATAAGCATCGATACAGTGACGTCGTCCGAGCAGTATATAGGTTGGGCAAATAAGCAACGACACAGCGACGTCGTCCGAGCAGTATATAGGTTGGGCAAATAAGCAACGACACAGTGACGTCGTCCGAGCAGCATATAGGTTGGGCAAATAAGTAACGACACAGCGAGGTCGTCCGAGCAGTATATTGGTTGGGAAAATAAGCAACGACACAGTGACGTCGTCCGAGCAGTATATAGGTTGGGCAAATAAGCATCGACACAGTGACGTTGTCCGAGCTGTATATAGGTTGGGCAAATAAGCATCGACACAGCGACGTCGTCCGAGCAGCATATAGGTTGGGCAAATAAGCATCGACATCGTCCGAGCAGTGTATCGGTTGAGCAAATAAGCATCGACACAGCAACGTCGTCCGAGCAGTATATAGGTTGGGCAAATAAGCATCGGCACAGCGACGTCGTCAAAGCAGCATATAGGTTGGGCAAATAAGCATCGACACAGCGACGTCGTGCGAGCAGTATATAGGTTGGGTAAATAAGCATCGACACAGCGACGTCGTCCGAGCAGCATATAGGTTGGGCAAATAAGCATTGACATCGTCCGAGCAGTATATAGGTTGAGCAAATAAGCATCGACACAGCGACGTCGTCCGAGCAGTATATAGGTTGGGCAAATAAGCATCGACACAGCGACGTCGTCCGAGCAGTATATAGGTTGGGCAAATAAGCATCGACACAGCGACGTCGTCCGAGCATTATATAGATTGGGCAAATAAGCATCGACATAGCGACGTCGTCCGAGCAGCATATAGGTTGGGCAAATAAGCATCGACACAGCGACGTCGTCCGAGCAGTATATAGGTTGGGCAAATAAGCAACGGCGTCGCCCGAGCAGTATATAGGTTGTGCTAATAAGCAACGACACAGCGACGTCACCGAGCAGTATATAGGTTGGGCAAATAAGCAATGGCGTCGTCCGAGCAGTATATAGGTTGTGCAAATAAGCAACGACACAGCGACGTCGTCCGGGCAGTATATAGGTTGGGCAAATAAGCAACGACACAGCGACGTCGTCCGAGCAGCATATAGGTTGGGCAAATAAGCAACGACACAGAGACGTCGTCCGAGCAGTATATAGGTTGTGCAAATAAGCAACGACACAGCGACGTCGTCCGAGCAGTATATAGGTTGGGCAAATAAGCATCGACACAGCGACGTCGTCCGAGCAGTATATAGGTTGGGCAAATAAGCAACGACACAGCGACGTCGTCCGAGCAATATAGGTTGGGCAAATAAGCAACGACACAGCGACGTCGTCCGAGCAGTATATTGGTTGGGCAAATAAGCAACAATGTCGTCCGAGCAGTATATGGGTTGGGCAAATAAGCAACGACGTCGTCCGAGCAGTATATAGGTTGAACAAATAAGCATCGACACAGCAACGTCGTCCGAGCAATATATAGGTTGGGCAAATAAGCATCGACACAGCGACGTCGTCCGATCAGTAAATAGGTTGTGCAAATAAGCAATGACACAACGACATCGTCCGAGAAGTATATAGGTTTGGCAAATAAGCAACGTCGTCGTCCGAGCAGTAT
The DNA here is from genome assembly GCA_014843695.1 of Archivesica marissinica. NCBI lineage: Eukaryota > Metazoa > Mollusca > Bivalvia > Venerida > Vesicomyidae > Archivesica > Archivesica marissinica. The sequence goes on from CM026386.1 coordinate 58,602,376, forward strand.
ATAGGTTGTGCAAATATGCAACGACACAGCGACGTCATCCGGGCAGTATATAGGTTGGGCAAATAAGCAACGACACAGCGACGTCGTCCGAGCAGTATATAGGTTGGGCAAATAAGCAACGACACAGTGACGTCGTCCGAGCAGCATATAGGTTGGGCAAATAAGCATCGACACAGCGACGTCGTCCGAGCATTATATAGGTTGGGCAAATAAGCATCGACACAGCGACGTCGTCCGAGCAGCATATAGGTTGGGCAAATAAGCATCGACCCACAAAAACAAAAACACAACACAACCCCACAAACAAAAACAACAATGTAGTCCGAGCAGTATATGGGTTGGGCAAATAAGCAACGACGTCGTCCGAGCAGTATATAGGTTGAGCAAATAAGCATCGACACAGCGACGTCGTCCGAGCAATATATAGGTTGGGCAAATAAGCATCGACACAGTGACGTCGTCCGAGCAGTATATAGGTTGGGCAAATAAGCATCGACACAGTGACGTCGTCCGAACAGTATATAGGTTGGGCAAATAAGCAACGACACAGCGACGTCG
>CM026386.1:58603933-58629803 GCA_014843695.1 Archivesica marissinica
TCTTCTTCTTCATATTATTCCAAGCTCTTCGTATTTTTCGTCCTCTTAGTACGAATACACTATTGTTTGGAAAAGAAAACCTCACGGACGATGAAAACGAATTCATATTCCTCGAAGTACAAAAATTTATTCAACACACATAAAGGTTTAAGCGTGAATAAATTAATGTATTACATACTATTTCTTTTATCTTATTAAACAAGTATTTTTGATCATTCAAAGTTTTATAATACAAAGTGTATTACTGCTCATTCCAGAGGAAACTGTATAAGAAATATAATATCAATACTAACATGTAATATAAATCGATACAAAATCAGCATGTACTGTCTTCACAACTTGACCTATATTGTTCTGGGGTGGGGGTTCGGGGTTAGGCAGTGAAGTAGATGGTGAGGGCAGCTCTCAAAAATACACTCTTTTTTTTTTCTTTCAGTTTACTTTGTTCATCTTTTTATTATTTTATTCAAAATGTCCCGTCTTTTTCTTATTCATTCTCAGCAATAATTATCTTGGCAAATTTATAAAAATAGAACTACATACATCGGAATTTATTGTATAACAAAATTGACCTCTGGGAAAGGGCTGTTGCTAATGTTGTCAAAACTTGTAGCCCGATCCTTTTGCACTTTTGAAAATGTTATATATATGTAAGGAACAATTGTCATGATTTATGTATGTGTAAATTTGATTGTATTGATGAAATGATATTGTGAAATGTAAATTGTGTTGTTCATGCTGTGGAAAAAAGTTGCAATAAAATATTATTGAATAAATTCAGTGACCTAATACTATCATTCACTGAAACAAACGTATATCCACTTACATACTGGCATAGACAGATCAATTTAACACATGACTATATACATACTGGCATAGACAGATCAATTTAACACATGACTATATATGTACTGGCATAGACAGATCAATTTAACACATGACTATATACATACTGGCATAGACAGATCAATTTAACACATGACTATATATGTACTGGCATAGACAGATCAATTTAACACATGACTATATACATACTGGCATAGACAGATCAATTTAACACATGACTATATATGTACTGGCATAGACAGATCAATTTAACACATGACTATATACATACTGGCATAGACAGATCAATTTAACACATGACTATATATGTACTGGCATAGACAGATCAATTTAACACATGACTATATACATACTGGCATAGACAGATCAATTTAACACATGACTATATATGTACTGGCATAGACAGATCAATTTAACACATGACTATATACATACTGGCATAGACAGATCAATTTAACACATGACTATATATGTACTGGCATAGACAGATCAATTTAACACATGACTATATACATACTGGCATAGACAGACCAATTTAACACATGACTATATACGTACATACTGGCATAGACAGATCAATTTAATACATGACTATATACGTACTGGCATAGACAGACCAATTTAACACATGACTATATACGTACTGGCATAGACAGATCAATTTAACACATGACTATATATGTACTGGCATAGACAGATCAATTTAACACATGAATATATACGTACTGGCATAGACAGATCAATTTAACACATGACTATATACGTACATGTATAGACAGATCAATTTAACACATGACTGTATATGCACTGGTATAGACAGACCAATCTAACACATGACTATATACGTACTGGCATAGACAGATCAATTTAACACATGACTATATATGTACTGGCATAGACATACCAATTTAACACATGACTATATACGTACATGTATAGACAGACCAATTTAACACATGACTATATATGTACTGGCATAGACAGACCAATTTAACACATGAATATATACGTACTGGCATAGACAGATCAATTTAACACATGACTATATACGTACATGTATAGACAGATCAATTTAACACATGACTGTATATGCACTGGTATAGACAGACCAATCTAACACATGAATATATACGTACTGGCATAGACAGATCAATTTAACACATTCCTATATACGTACATGTATAGACAGACCAATTTAACAAATGACTATATACGTACATGTATAGACATACCAATTTAACACATGACTATATACGTACATGTATAGACAGACCAATTTAGCACATGCCTATATACGTACATGTATAGACAGACCAATTTAACACGTGACTATATACGTACATGTATAGACAGACCAATTTAACACATGACTATATACGTACATGTATAGACAGACCAATTTAATACATGACTATATACGTACATGTATAGACAGACCAATTTAACACATGACTATATACGTACATGTATAGACAGACCAATTTAACACATGACTATATACGTACATGTATAGACAGACCAATTTAACACATGACTATATACGTACATGTATAGACAGACCAATTTAACACATGACTATATACGTACATGTATAGACAGACCAATTTAACACATGACTATATACGTACATGTATAGACAGACCAATTTAACACATGACTATATACGTACATGTATAGACAGACCAATGTAACACATGACTATATACGTACATGTATAGACAGACCAATTTAACACATGACTATATATGTACATCTATAGACAGACCAATTTAACACATGACTATATATGTACATGTATAGACAGACCAATTTAACACATGACTATATACGTACTGGCATAGACAGACCAATTTAACACATGACTATATATGTACTGGCATATACAGACCAATTTAACACATGACTATATACGTACTGGCATAGACAGACCAATTTAACACATGACTATATACGTACATGTATAGACATACCAATTTAACACATGACTATATACGTACTGGCATAGACAGATCAATTTAACACATGACTATATACGTACTGGCATAGACATACCAATTTAACACATGACTGTATACGTACATGTATAGACAGACCAATTTAACACATGACTATATACGTACATGTATAGACAGACCAATTTAGCACATGACTATATACGTACATGTATAGACAGACCAATTTAGCACATGCCTATATACGTACATGTATAGACAGACCAATTTAACACATGACTATATACGTACATGTATAGACAGACCAATTTAACACATGACTATATACGTACATGTATAGACAGACCAATTTAACACATGACTATATACGTACATGTATAGACAGACCAATTTAACACATGACTATATACGTACATGTATAGACAGATCAATTTAACACATGACTATATACGTACATGTATAGACAGACCAATTTAACACATGACTATATACGTACATGTATAGACAGACCAATTTAACACATGACTATATACGTACATGTATAGACAGACCAATGTAACACATGACTATATACGTACATGTATAGACAGACCAATTTAACACATGACTATATATGTACATCTATAGACAGACCAATTTAACACATGACTATATATGTACATGTATAGACAGACCAATTTAACACATGACTATATACGTACTGGCATAGACAGACCAATTTAACACATGACTATATATGTACTGGCATATACAGACCAATTTAACACATGACTATATACGTACTGGCATAGACAGACCAATTTAACACATGACTATATACGTACATGTATAGACATACCAATTTAACACATGACTATATACGTACTGGCATAGACAGATCAATTTAACACATGACTATATACGTACTGGCATAGACATACCAATTTAACACATGACTGTATACGTACATGTATAGACAGACCAATTTAACACATGACTATATACGTACATGTATAGACAGACCAATTTAGCACATGACTATATACGTACATGTATAGACAGACCAATTTAGCACATGCCTATATACGTACATGTATAGACAGACCAATTTAACACATGACTATATACGTACATGTATAGACAGACCAATTTAACACATGACTATATACGTACATGTATAGACAGACCAATTTAACACATGACTATATGTGTACATGTATAGACAGTACCAATTCAACACATGATTATATGTGTACATGTATAGACATACCAATTTAACACATGACTATATATGTATATGTATATACAGACCAATTCAACACATGACTATATATGTACATGTATAGACAGACCAAGTTAACACATGACTATATATGTACATGTATTGCTATTCTGAAATCCAAGATTCCAGAAAACTTATTCTCGCTTCTCCTACATAATATTAGCGATAACATTTTGCATGTTGATATACAAAACTAAAGTGTTTGTTTATTATATATTGTCACCCCTATTTAAAGGGCCAGCCAATTCTGACTTCTGAGACACCTATTTTATGAACATCAGTACTTCCCGAATCCTATGCTGGTATACCTGGCGCCAGGCTGGTAGGCAATCGGTAACCATTATTTAACTAGCTGGCTGCTCACCAACCGGCCATATCAGAATGAACCCGTAACGATGTTCGAATCTTCGAGCTTCCACTCCGTAGGTGGGCGCCTTAAACACTAGGCCACAGAGACGGTATGCAAATTAAGACAGCTCATACACGTACCTGTTGTCCAGAATGTAACCGATGGCCGTGTCAAACCAGACGTGTAATGCTCAGATGAAGGACTGTGATTGTTTGCTATGATTGACAGATTGTAGAACGTATTGCTGTTAAGTCCGGTCAGTACATATGTCCAGTGTTGACCAAGTCCGCGGTTTACTGGAGTGGCATTGATCTCTCCGGATATCTGTTTTAGAAAAGTGTAAATGGCTTTATGTGTTCATATATATCTCGGGCAATACAACTCGAGTAGTACAGACTAAGGCTGTCCGATTAGCGGAGTGGTTAGCGCGCTCGCTTCTCACCAATGCCACCCGGGTTCGATCCTCGGACTTTGAAGAATGTGAGATGATACGCTGGTCGCCATATCTGACAGGTGGGTTTTCTCCGGGTACCACATATACGCTTTCATCCGCTCCAACGAGAGTGATTAATATAAGTTGTTAGTACTTGCTTCGCAATCGTTGTAAACTAAATAAAGTTTAAACTTTAAGTAGTACCGTATTACACTGACCAAATAAGTCAGTTGTTGGTTGAGTTGTACCAAATGAGTACAGTGACCCTGGTATTGTACCACACGTACCATTTACTAAAAGTGTGCCAAATCAGTTCCATTTAGCTACATTATTCAAAATAAGAACCACTTGCTTACATTATACCAATCGAGTTACATTTACTTACATTGCACCAAAGCAGTTCCATTTACTTACATCAAATAAAATGAGAACACTTTGCCTAAATTCGTTACTATTTCAATGAAATACCATTCATCTACCTTGCATTGTACCACTTTGGTATCATTTACTTACCGACGAATATGTGTTCCTATCAAGTTTCATTACTTGGAAATATTGTTGATGTCCCATATCAAACCCGGAAGTCCACTGTAGCTTCACGCTGTCATGTGTTACGTCAGAGTACTGTAAATTCGTTGCCCTTTGAGGAATACCTATTTGGTAAGCTTGCATATTACTCTTGAGATATAAACACCTATCCAAACAACTACTTCTGATAGTAAGAAACCCAGTGGTCAAGGTAGTTGAATTCAAGTCACTTGCCCCTCACCACTGTGTGTGTGAATTCGACTGAGGGTGTCGAATGATTTCATGTGAGCCTATACCTGTCCGTGCCTGAAACACAGCTCGGATGAACACCCGGAGTCCTCGTCCACCAATAACGGCGGGAGTATCGCCAGAAGATCTAAGCTGTCGGTGCACTTTTACAAACAACCAGATAGTAACATATTAGATTGGATACCAGAATAATGAATACTATATACTATTAGTGTATTTTGAAAAATCGCTCTGAAGTGTTTGTGCTCTACAAATGTCAAAATTAAATGTGTATTTCATATGCAAATTTATTCTAGTATTCACATCAGCAATTCATAGTCTACAACATTTTTAATGATTTTGAAAATAAATATTCATAAAGGGAGGTAATATTAATTTACTTAATATAATCTTTATCACAAAAGAACAATTCTTTTGCGGACAGAAGTTGGAAAATAGTGTAAGATTGAGAGAGTAATATGAATTTCAAATCATTTGCTCCTTCGATCATTATCGTTGTGCAGCATATACTAAAATATTTACATATTTTGAAATCGAGCCCATCACAACATTATAATTGTAATGGTGAATCATGTCAGCTGGGGTACCAGCCGCGTTATTATTATTCAGACTTAGATATGACAAATCACCGATATTCAAGCAGAATGCAAGCTTTCAATCCTTTCTTCATCTCTAAGTGTTTCCCACTCTATGTGCAAAGGTTGATTGCGGTAAAAGTCCTGGAAGCGTCAGGATATACTGTATTATATTCCAGGATATTTTGTACATTTCACTTACCGTCTGCTATCAGTTGGTAGTGGGCATAGTGTGTTCCGAACAATGTACTTACCGTCTGCTATCAGTTGGTAGTGGGCATAGTGTGTTCCGTACAGTGTACGTACCGTCTGCTATCAGTTGACAGTGGGCATAGTGTGTTCCGTACAGTACACTTACCGTCTGCTATCAGTTGGTAGTGGGCATAGTGTGTTCCGAACAATGTACTTACCGTCTGCTATCAGTTGGTAGTGGGCATAGTGTGTTCCGTACAGTGTACTTACCGTCTGCTATCAGTTGACAGTGGGCATAGTGTGTTCCGTACAGTACACTTACCGTCTGCTATCAGTTGGTAGTGGGCATAGTGTGTTCCGTACAATGTACTTACCGTCTGCTGTCAGTTGATAGTGGGCAGAGTGTGTTCCGTACAATGTACTTACCGTCTGCTATCAGTTGATAGTGGGCAGAGTGTGTTCCGTACTTGTTCTGCATCTTCAAAATATAGCTTTCAAAATCGCGGGGCTGAACTCCATCAAACCTCAACACGGTTGTATTAAGACTGTCTGATTGGTTGACATAGTCCGATATGGCCTGTCCGTCATCCCTGGACCATGCGTATGTAGCCGGAGGGAAAGACTGCAGCTCCATTACCAACTCAACGGTCTGACCGACCCAGATGGCACTTACGGAGTAATTGTTCTTGCCATACTGTGGTTTAGGTGGACCTAATAAAGGAATAAATTGTGACAATGGAAACTCTGCAAAGGGTCACGGTTTTGATGAATAAACAATTAAGGCAGATCGTTTTAATAAGCACAACTTTATTCAGATATTCAGTATGGTAACCGGAAGCAAACCATTTAGGCTTTATTCCAGTACTGAGCGGTGTAAGTTAGCGTTAGATGACTCTATCCAGGTCTGTACTACTGTACTGCTGTACTGTTGACAGTGAGCAGTGGGAAGTGTAATGCAGAACTGAGTGGTGTATTCCGGGAGTGGATAGTGTAATCCATCAGTGATCGGTGTATTTTAATGGTGAATGATGTGTAAATGCAAACTGTGCATTAAAATAAAACTTTTTATTTTATTTAAAGAAATATATTTTCGAAAATTGGGTAACCGGGCACACACCAGTTAAGCTTTATTCCAGCAAGTATCGGTGCAATTTAGCGGCGAGCTCCTCACTTCAGTTATGTACCGTTGTACTACCGTGGTTCTGGTGGGGTTCGATCTCACTAGTAAACGGTTACGAGGCGGACACACACTCCATAATTAATGGAGTGACCGGAATTGGTCCAGAAAAGGGAGCAAATAAATTGCCAAAAGCTGACTTTCATCTATCAATATTAGCATCATTTTCTCAAACGGTGCTGTGATAAATCGGCAATACGTTCTTTAGGATATTTCGTCAGCAGTGCCTCGTTTTGTTCAAGGTCATATTCCCGCTAAAAAAAATAGAAATTACACTGCGCGGGCGAGCGTCCACATTTTTATGCTTGCAATTTTACTAAGACATGTAAACTCGATTACCGATATAATGTCATTGGTTACTGAGAAATGTAGTTACGGAGAGAACCATATGGACATGTTGCCAGTTTCTTACGGATGTTGGTGCACCAACTAATGGTTAACGGCTGGAGCCTGCTAGGGAAATGTAGTTACGAGGAGAACCATATGGACATGTTGCCAGTTTCTTACGGATGTTGGTGCACCAACTACTGGTTAACGGCTGGAGCCTGCTAGGGAAAGGTGCTATTAGGTAAACTGCCCCCAGCGATATAGCCCAAAATGGTGCTGATGCAGGCGTAAAATGCGAAGAAATAAACAAAACGAAAAGAGAACCGAAAGAAAAAGTATATCGTTATCAAAATAAGATAGTATTTGCAATACTGTTCAAGTGCATACTAATATTATAAAGGTTAGATTAATCTACTATTACCTGGGTCCTATGTAATGCATATAATGAATACGAACTTTTTTAGGAACTGTGACAGTCAATTTGAACAGGAATAAAACTTTATATAAAATAAATTGTTTTATGTTCTTAATATAAATACACCTATCATCATTTTATAAAAATTAGTTAACAAATATTTATAACGAAGCTTCGTTATAAATATTTGTTATATAAGGGCCTATGTGTTAGTTTTGTACATCAAATCATGCATAACATAATTTGACCATCCATCATTGTTAATTTAGTTTGAAGTGATGGTAGGGCTGTACATAATGTTGTTGAGCCCAACCCATTTGCTTTTCCCCCAGATTAAATCGTATACAGCAATACTGATTAATCTTAATTTAATTTCTAATTGTTTTCCACATATTTCATTGTATGTATAATTAAATTGTTATGGGGGGGGGGGGAACAATAACATAATATTAAATTGAAATACAAAATGTTCATTCAAATACCCTAGGAGTATATTGTTGCATCAATGCTATAGTAGTAAAGCCCATAAATTGAGCTCAAGGGGCACCGAATTAGAATCTCCGTCACGGCATGTGGAAAACACTATGTAATGCCGATAATTACAGAACCACACTTTGGTAGACTGTGCCGAATCCAGGAAACAACATGGAACATGTCTAGGCGAGGACATAGATGGAATATAAAAATAATAAAATAAAAATATATTTACAATATACGGTAATGGTGTGTCCTCGTGTCATGTTGACCCCGTTGCTGAGCGCGTTATATCCCGTGCATTCCCAATAACCAGCATAATCGCACGTGGCTTTGATTGGTCCTATCCACACATCAGCATGCATAGTGGCCTCCAGTATTGCCTGTCCCGTGTCTCTGTTGCGTATCGACCAAGTTGGATTTGGATTGGCTTGCATGTTGCAGTTGATGTTGAATGTGTCATTTTCCATGAGCGCATTGGGGAGGAGGCTGAACGAATCGATCTCGGCAGGATCTGTTGGAAATTGGAAGTTGTAAATCACGTACACTGAATGGCGGGTAATGGATATACGTATGTATATATGTATCGTTTTCCATCAGAGCATAGGGGCCCTCGTGGCCACTTGCCCCCCGCCGCTGTCGGTTCGAATCCCACTGGGGTGTCGGTTTCTTTCAAGTGAGGAAGCTATCCAGCTGGTGTAGATAATGTATGAGTTTCCACCAGGGCACATGGAATAAGGCTGAATGTACATAATATCAACCTCATTGATGGACAACACAATAGTGCATGCGTATTGAATGATTTGTGTGTAATGGTGTAGATAATGTATCAGTTTCCACCAGGGCACAGGGATTAAGGCTGAATGTACATATTGTACCAACCTCAGTAGACTCTGATGGACAACACAATAGTGCATGCGTATTGAATGATTGGTGTGTAATGGTGTAGATAATGTATCAGTTTCCACCAGGGCACAGGGATTAAGGCTGAATGTACATATTGTATCAACCTCATTGACGGACAACACAATAGTGCATGCGTATTGAATGATTGGTGTGTAATGGTGTAGATAATGTATCAGTTTCCACGTAAATATAGGTGTAGATGCTGAATGTTAGCGTGATCTATTACTACAATACAGTAATACAGAATTATCGCATAATGTATTGTGGTGTGTGTATCATTAATACGGTGATGCCAGATCGGACAGGTGGGTTTTCTCCGGGTATTCCGGTTTCCTCCCACACGAATGACCACATATACGCTTTCATCCGCGCCAACGAGAATGATTAATATAAGTTGTTAGAACTTGCTTCGCAATGATTCCACTAGGGAATATGGGTGGGTGCTGAATGAATCTATATATCCGTATGGCATGCTAGACGATACAGTTTTACATGCCCATGGAATGATTGGTAGTGTAATATACAGTGTAGATCAGTTAGTTAAGCCAATCAATCATAAACGGATTGTGGAACTAAAGCTTAATCAAATGTAAAGTTAGATCGAAACATAGTCACGACAGACAGACAGACAGACAGACAGACAGACAGACAGACAGACAGACAGACAGACAGACAGATAGATAGATAGTATAACTAGCATCTGGTAAAAATAGCATATATGTCATAAAACAAATACAAAATCAATGTCAACATAGTACATGTGAGCATTAACGTGCAGAGTAGATGACATATAATCAATGCCAAGGATAACACAAAAAGAGAGCAACAAAGCTCTCTTATTTCCATTGTGGTCCTTATAACCACTATAACTTCAACAAAACAAACAGCAAACGTTGTACACAAGTATGCACATGATTTAGTTGCAGCTAATATAAAGACGCATGTTACAATAGGCTGAGATCTATACATACAGCAATTTAACACAGCACGAACTAATTATGATCCCCCGCCATGTAGGGGATTGGTACTGTTATTGCGTCATCCGTCCGTGCGTCCGTCCGGATCCAATTCTTAGCAACACATTAGTGGAAAGCTATGCAAGTTACAATAACATATTCTAAGTAAGCAGACAATTGTTTTAGTCAGTCGTAGCATGTCTGATGTATTCGTGTTTCTATGCATCATAGCCGATAGCCCATCTCATATCTCACCCTCTATACTGCAGATGGATATTTATTTCAGAGATGTAATGCTTATTTCGAATCGAGCCTCTGACCGTTTAAGGTATATTGAGGAAACATTTGCATGATAAAAAAAGTGCCTGGCACCAGCGACGAGCAAAATACATATAGTATATACATATAGTATACTCACATTGTACATCGACATTGATCGCTTCAACAGTCACGTTAACGCCTGTCTCGTTATGCTCTGGATATGTCGTATTCAGCGCGTGGCAAATATAATCCCCGGAATATGAACGCTTGATATAAAGAATCTCCAAGCGTTTCCCTGCTTGGAAGAATGTACTTTTTGTATCGTTTTTCGTCCAGAAGACATCTAACTCGGGACTGTCTGTGACGTTGCAAACGACTAAGAGATTGTCACCTTCCAGAATCTTGTAGGAACGTTTAGTCGAGGAGATACTAGCTATAAAAAGAGATGAACTTAAACAGAAACAGCGCAAACTTGTAAAGTAAATAACCCAAGCAAACTACAACTTTAACTTGCATGGTATGGTACAGATCTACCCATCTGGCGCTTGAAGTCACACCAATTAATATACTAAACAATAAACTAAATACTAAATTGATAACGTCACATGCACGTATATGTTTCTATAGTGACCAATATCTATCTAACACTAGTTTATTGTTTTATAAATATATGATGCTTCAAACTCCTGTTCCCGGAAACTGATACAAGTTTTAAAACATAATGATATATAATGTATGCGTGTGTCTCTTTGATTAAAATGAGAAGTATAACTATTATCTAAGCATACGTACTAGTAAAGAAGTTAACAGATCACGTCTGCATATTCTAATCAATTCAATTAAATTATTCTTTATTAACTCAGATCATTTACATGACATATGAGTATACATGTAATTAGTTAACAGATGTTGTGACGCGGGTTGATATATAAATAATTAAGAGAACTGTAGAGAAAGGAGTCGCGTTTGGAGATGGGGAAAGAGCGGGAAATTCTAGTATTTTGTTTCATTTACTTGTTAGTTTGAATGTATTATGATTGATTTGAAACAGATTATTGGTCAGGGAAATTGTTTCGTTTTACGATGGTTGTTTTGGTCACGTGTTTGTGTGTTTATAAATACTGTTGAAGATATTGCAAATGAAACTAGATCGTTTCAAGAGTGCAAATGAAACTAGATCGTTTCAAGAGATTTCCGATCCAATGTACACTTAAGTCGTTTCAATACGTGGATTTTCTTCCAAACCTCTTCTTTGGCATAATTAATATGAGCATAGCATGAGCATGTGTTCGTTATAGATAATCCAATGTGTCTATGCTTGTCCACTTCGTGTATTTGTTGTCCTTTATAAAGGTTGGAGGGTGAATGAGCGCGTTTAATATTTTTTGACATTATTACTGATTCAGAATTTAGAGGGTTGAACGTCATAAATCAGGTGTCCGCGCAATGTTAGATTTGATCAATATCAGATCGAAGATTATTAGTCGAAGCTTGGACATTATTAACAATCATAAAAATGCTGATATAATCAGTAAAAATGTTTATATTTTGAGTTTTCTACTATATGTTATTTATATAAACACAAAAACACCAAATACCATAGCACCGATGATAGAACCTTGAGGGACACCGGGGCCGATTTCAATATGTCAGATTTTGCCCCTGGAATTTTATGACTACTCGTTGACATATTTGCAGAAGGTAGTCATTTAGCCATTCTAATAGGTTTCCAACGGATGGCTGAATATCTAAGTGTATGCAACAGACCACGATGTCAAACTTTGTCAAACTCTTTGCTTACATCAAAGAAATCTACTCGTATATTATGAAAACCATTACATATAGCGGTCTGAAAATGACGTGTACAAGTAAGCAAGTTGGGTCACGGTAAAGTCTCCGAGTATGAATCCTGGTTGAGAGTTTGTGATACAGTTTGAATCTTTGTATAAATTGAAAGCACCCTTACCAAAAATGTTTATATGCGTGAGGTATATGCGCCTTATAACTGTTCGCATATACGGCGCTTATAAGTCGTTTAAATGGATTGTGTATGCAAATTAGATGTACGCGAGTTGATTGCATATATGCGACTTATAAGCGACATATAACTCGCATATATGCGCCTTATAACTATGCATATATGCGCCTTATACTTCGCATATATGCGCCTTATAACTATGCATATATGCGCCTTATACTTCGCATATATGCGCCTTATAACTATGCATATATGCTCCTTATACTTCGCATATATGCGCCTTATAACTATGCATATATGCGCCTTATACTTCGCATATAACTCCGAATATATATGCGCCTTATAACTCGCATATATGCGCCTCATACGTATAACTCGCAAATACCAGATGTGATGTTAGTTATATGTGTATGTGTTTTACGTTTATTTATCGTCGCTACCGGTTGCCCATATGAGCGACGCCTCCTGAAGAGATTAGTCATTTTAGATTTTAGAGGATAGTGTAATGATCCCATTCCAGAGTCTCCTCTGGTTCTTTTACGTGCACGGTGTAAAGCACCGACACGAGACCTCGGTTTCACGTCCCATCTGAAAGACTGTTAATTTTATTAGGGTCAGAGACGGGGTATCGAACTTGCGATCCCTGAATTACCAGTCCAGCGTGTTACCACTGGACTACAGATCCGTCTGTAGTAGTTATATGTGCCTTATGAGGGCTTATAAGGCGCTTTGAAGTCTTACATTTTCGTTTTCTGTAAGTGCATGCATAACAAATCACTCTCTCGAAAACTGTTCACAACAACTAAGCAGTGAAATAGGACGATAGTTTGGCACCAATGATGGGTCACATTTCTTATGAATAACATATAGTTGGGCAAGTTTCCAGTTAGCTGGGACATTTATTTACAATTGATACATAGAGCAGACGAAGGAGATGATAATTTGTGAACGCATTTACGTGAAACACTAGCTTATTTGGTCAGGAACTAAGGCATCCTCCACTTCAGATTGTAAAATATTAATATAATTAAAGCGACACTACATCGATGAAAACGCAAATTTCTACAGAATGTATTTTCCTATTAATATTTTCCGAATATTTGCCTCAAACACTTAAGTGTTTCAACTAATAAACAAACGTCGTATACGCTTGACATAACAACATAATGTAAATAACAAACATGCTTAATACAACTCGTGTATCCTGAATAGCACAATGTATGGTACATACGTACCGTTATATCTTACATGTATATTTATTTATAGACACATCTTAATTAAATTATGAATCAATGTATGTTAGTTTTCGAATTTATTCCGAAGAATTTGTAGTAGCAATGCATATATACACGAAAAATGCATTTTATTTGCTTTTTGCGATGTAATGTTGCTTTAATTGTTTAATCATTTGCAGATACTGAAGCATCTGTTTTCCGTCTGCATGTAACTTAAATTGTTTGATCAAAACAATAGTTGTTTGGTTTAAATATATGTATTCCACTATAAGCATTCACAAAGCAACACATGTACACTAAATCAAAGAAGTAAGTATATAGGAAAGTATTAAAGCGGTGGCAGAGCTTATATAGTTTCTCTCATTAAGTAGTTGTTCAATGTATTTGCGTGTTCGTGTTCATCTTGGGAATATGTACCAGATCAGTAATGTTTACCTGGAATAGATTTGTTAATTTTCATTGTCAGAAACAAAATATTTAAGTATTTTCTACCAGTCTTTCGGACGTTCCATTCTATTTTCAAATAAGGCATATATTGATGTATACAAGCTTTAAAACCCCGGTACATCAACTATAACATTTAATATCTAGACTCATCCGGTACATCAACTATAACATTTAATATCTAGGCTCATCCGGTACATCAACTATGACATTTAATATCTAGGCTCATCCGGTACATCAACTATGACATTAATATCTAGACTCACTCGGTACAGCAACTATGACATTTAATATCTAGACTCACCCGGTACATCAACTATGATATTTAATATCTAGACTCATCCGGTACATCAACTATGGCATTTAATATCTAGGCTCATCCGGTACATCAACTATGACATTTAATATCTAGACTCACCCGGTACATCAACTATGGCATTTAATATCTAGACTCATCCGGTACATCAACTATGTCATTTAATATCTAGACTCACCCGGTACATCAACTATGTCATTTAATAATTAATATCTAGACTCATCCGGTACATCAACTATGGCATTTAATATCTAGACTCACCCGGTACATCAACTATGACATTTAATATCTAGACTCATCCGGTACATCAACTATGTCATTTAATATCTAGACTCACCCGGTACATCAACTATGTCATTTAATATCTAGACTCATCCGGTACATCAACTATGGCATTTAATATCTAGACTCATCCGGTACATCAACTATGGCATTTAATATCTAGACTCATCCGGTACATCAACTATGGCATTTAATATCTAGGCTCATCCGGTACATCAACTATGGCATTTAATATCTAGACTCATCCGGTACATCAACTATGGCATTTAATATCTAGACTCACCCGGTACATCAACTATAACATTTAATATCTAGACTCATCCGGTACATCAACTATAACATTTAATATCTAGACTCACCCGGTCCATCAACTATGGTATTTAATATCTAGACTCATCCGGTACATCAACTATGGCATTTAATATCTAGACTCATCCGGTACATCAACTATAACATTTAATATCTAGACTCATCCGGTACATCAACTATAACATTTAATATCTAGGCTCATCCGGTCCATCAACTATAACATTTAATATCTAGGCTCACCCGGTACATCAACTATGGCATTTAATATCTAGACTCATCCGGTACATCAACTATGGCATTTAATATCTAGACTCATCCGGTACATCAACTATAACATTAATATCTAGACTCATCCGGTACATCAACTATAACATTTAATATCTAGGCTCATCCGGTCCATCAACTATGACATTTAATATCTAGACTCATCCGGTACATCAACTATGGCATTTAATATCTAGACTCATCCGGTACATCAACTATAACATTTAATATCTAGACTCACCCGGTCCATCAACTATGGCATTTAATATCTAGGCTCACCCGGTACATCAACTATGGTATTTAATATCTAGGCTCATCCGGTACATCAACTATGGTATTTAATATCTAGACTCATCCGGTACATCAACTATGGCATTTAATATCTAGACTCATCCGGTACATCAACTATGGCATTTAATATCTAGACTCACCCGGTACATCAACTATGGCATTTAATATCTAGACTCATCCGGTACATCAACTATGGCATTTAATATCTAGACTCACCCGGTACATCAACTATAACATTTAATATCTAGACTCACCCGGTCCATCAAGAATGGTGATGGCAGCCGTCGAAACAACCGTACACAAGATGAGTTTAAGTCCGAGAGACATGTTTTACTGTGGCGGGTTAACACTTCAGTATGTAGAAGTAGTAGTAGTTGTATGTATATTAAGTAGATTAGTACGTTATCAGCGATATTTCGACATAAATATGATTGTGCAATGTTCATTTTCACTCAGACTCAATCCTTTATCCAATATCAACATTGATAATATTATTGTAATTTTCGTCAGTGTCCTGTACGTGGCAAGTGTGAGGCAGCATCTAACATACATTCCAGTTATCCGCTGGGAAACTCGTTGATATTCCAATGTCAAATTGGGTAGTTGATACTCGTTCAGATAGTCCAATGTCAAATTGGGTAGTTGATACTCGTGCAGATAGTCCAATATCGAATTGGGTAGTTGATACTCGTCCGGATAGTCCAATATCAAATTGGGTAGTTGATACTCGTGCAGATAGTCCAATATCAAATTGGGTAGTTGTCTTTTTGTGTTTTTGGGTGTTGTTGTGCGGATAGTTCAATATCAAATTGGGTAGTTGATACTCGTCCGGATAGTCCAATATCAAATTGGGTAGTTGATACTCGTGCGGATAGTCCAATATCAAATTGGGTAGTTGATACTCGTTCGGTTAGTCCAATATCAAATTGGGTAGTTTATACTCTTGCGGATAGTCCAATGGTAAATTGGGTAGTTGACGCTCGTTCGGAAAGTCCAATGTAAACATTTGCTAACTAGTTGCATGACCAATGTCAAATTGGACATTGGTGATCCGTGGCGAATGGTAAATTGGGCTATATGATATTCATAGAGAATATTCAATTGTCAAAATGAATATTCGATATCTGTTGCGAAGCTCCCATATTCGCATTTATGATTATCCGTAATCTGGCTGTCGGGGGAGGGCAGGCAGACGTGTTGACGTGACATCGTGCCACTAATTTACATTATTATAATATAACTATTACAAGTAAAAGTGTGACTGGGACCATTTCAGCACACCATACTTACATAGGTAACATTACAGTACATAAATATGACGCATTCTGTCACATGCAGTCTATTTATAAATGTCGAGATTTCAGATAAATTCATTCAATTTAATCTCAAATTTTGTTTGACTGACTGTTTGTTGTTTAATGTTACATCAACCGCATAGGTCATAATTATTAGGACTGTCCCGCTATTGTTGATGGCGCACAGGGTGCCTCAGAGCAGTATTTCAGGCACGGACGGGCATCCGGGTAAAACCACCGACCTTCTGCAAACCAGACGAATAGCTTCCTCACATGAAAAAAATTGACCCCCCATTGAGATTTGAACCTACAGCTGTGAGGGGCAATTACTTTGAAGTCAACCAACGTGACCACTCGGCTATGGTGGTACCTTATTTCCTTGGTATTCCAAATTCAACCCGAAACTGCGTTTTAACCCATTTCATTCTGGATACATTTAAAGGCTTTTGCTAACAACATAGATCCAGATAAGCTATCATCATGAATAAGCTATTTTATTTGCTATTTGACTTATCACTAATGTGGTTAGAACTTGTGGCCCAACCCATTTGCTAATTATATATTTGTAATTTGTATATATATACAGTACAATTTCCTATTTTGTAATAACACGTGCATTTTGGTTGTTGGTTTTACAGTATATATATACAGTACAATTTCCTATTTTGTAATGACACGTGCATTTTGGTTGTTGGTTTTACAGTATATATATACAGTACAATTTCCTATTTTGTAATGACACGTGCATTTTGGTTGTTGGTTTTACAGTCTTGCGTGTACATCGATACTTGCACATATGTCCTTTCAGTGTGGGGGGAGGTGGGGGGAGTTTATCGTGTTAGTTTAATTGTATGTATCGTAATATAATTTATGCCAAACCTCATATTTATTATAGGGGAACATATTAAAATGTTTCATGGTTCATATCAGCCAGGAATAAAAGATTAGGTTTGATTTGTGTGCAATTGATTGCCACAAAACCACATGCCAGGGCCACACTATTAAACGCTAACTAATTAGCTGATTTAATATCCATGAGTGTTTTATGTGCAAAAGTCGGATGGCGTGAACGCACTGATAAAAACTTACGTTTGAAACGAATACACCATATTAGGCAGCAATCCAGGGGTCGCAGGTTCGATCCCCAGTCTGACCCTAATAAAAATTAACAGTTTCAGATGGGACATTAAACCGAGGTCTCGTGTCGGTGCTGTACACCGTGCACGTAAAAGAACTAGAGGAGACTCTGGGATGGGTCTCTGTCTGTGTCATTGCACTATCCTCCAAAAATCTAAAATGACTAATCTCTTCAGGAGGCGTCGCTCATATGGGCAACCGGTAGCGACGATGTTCAAATGGGAAGCAGCTTGTCGTCCGCCTCCTGCCTATGATTGGTGTACTTGTTGACAGGCGTCATGGACATTTGAACCGTAGTCCAGATGTTCGCTTGGAATACACTCCTTTTGAGATGTTGATGTGAACGAACACCCTCATCGGATAGTTCAACAACGTCAATGTCATCGTCTTGATGATATTTGGGAATGTTTGGGACATGAGTGACATCAATAGTTGCATATTTAACCATGAGAGATGGCACGTCGTGCATGAACTTGTAGCAGAAACGCCTTCAACTGAAACTGAAGGAATGTGTACTGTCTGATACTGTTAATGCATGCAAGAAGGTTATGTCATGGCCAGGTTAGTGGCGATATTGGTCAGTGAGATTATTCTTGTCTCTCCCGCTTTCAAGGTATTCAATATTTCTGCGGCTAGATTCATAGCTTTGATGTTGTAGCAATTGTACAGAACGATTACAACACGATGTGTGTCTCCAGTGTGAACCATCTCAAATGACGATGTGTTGAAGGCGTGACGGAGATGTATGAATGTGAGTGACAGCTTCTTCATGATTGCAATTATCAATTTATGTTTCCACGTTGTCGGGTGCCTGTTCCTCGTTTTTCCAATGTACCTCCTCTGATTGCCAATGGATGATACTGGTACCATGCAATGGATGATACTGGTACCATACAATGGATGATACTGGTACCATACAATGGATGATACTGGTACCATACAATGGATGATACTGGTACCATACAATGGATGCTACTGGTACCATACAATGGATGATACTGGTACCATACAATGGATGATACTGGTACCATACAATGGATGATACTGGTACTATGCAATGGATGATACTGGTACCATGCAATGGATGATACTGGTACCATGCAATGGATGATACTGGTACCATGCAATGGATGATACTGGTACCATACAATGGATGATACTGGTACCATGCAATGGATGATACTGGTACCATGCAATGGATGATACTGGTACCATGCAATGGATGATACTGGTACCATGTAATGGATGATACTGGTACCATGTAATGGATGATACTGGTACCATACAATGGGTGATACTGGTACCATGCAATGGATGATGGTGGTACCATGCAATGGATGATACTGGTACCATGCAATGGATGATACTGGTACCATACAATGGGTGATACTGGTACCATGCAATGGATGATACTGGTACCATGCAATGGATGATACTGGTACTGGTACCATGCAATGGATGATACTGGTACCATGCAATGGATGATACTGGTACCATGCAATGGGTGATACTGGTACCATGCAATGGATGATACTGGTACCATGCAATGGATGATACTGGTACCATGCAATGGATGATACTGGTACCATGCAATGGATGATACTGGTACCATGCAATGGATGATACTGGTACCATACATGTGATACGTACTATGCAATGGATGATACTGGTACCATGCAATGGATGATACTGGTACCATACAATGGATGATACTGGTACCATGCAATGGATGATACTGGTACCATGCAATGGATGATACTGGTACCATGCAATGGATGATACTGGTACCATGCAATGGATGATACTGGTACCATACAATGGATGATACTGGTACCATGCAATGGATGATACTGGTACCATGCAATGGATGATACTGGTACCATACAATGGATGATACTGGTACCATGCAATGGATGATACTGGTACCATACAATGGATGATACTGGTACCATGCAATGGATGATACTGGTACCATACAATGGATGATACTGGTACCATGCAATGGATGATACTGGTACCATGCAATGGATGATACTGGTACCATGCAATGGATGATACTGGTACCATGCAATGGATGATACTGGTACCATACAATGGATGATACTGGTACCATGCAATGGATGATACTGGTACCATGCAATGGATGATACTGGTACCATGCAATGGATGATACTGGTACCATGCAATGGATGATACTGGTACCATGCAATGTCTACACTCGCCAATCGTTTCAAGTCGTTGTTTGAGATACTTGTACCATGCAATGTTAACTGCATCATTCAAGTTGGTATTGAGATACTGGTACCATGCAATGGATATACTGGTCCATATCAAGTTGGTATTGGATACTGGTACCATACAATGTTGATTGATTCTGGTACACAACGGAGATACTGGTACCATGCAATGGCGATACTGGCCATGCAATGGATGATACTGGTACCATACAATATCTACACTCGCCAATCGCCTCAAGTCGTGGTAGGTCACCCCTGAGTAGAATACCTTGTCAACATATGAATGAAAGGTTTTGACGCGGACAGATACATCAGGCAATGAGTGCATCAGTACTTCAACATCAATGGCAAGGAAGTCATAAACATCCAGTTCGACATAAATGGGATTACATATACTTGCTTCCATGATGTATACATACACACCTGACTTGGTGTAACAGTTTGGATAACAGATCAGATGATTATGGGGAACATTCGGTACGACATAGCTCCTCCAAATCACCACAAGGCTGTCTAGCACAATTAAAAGCTTCCATGTAGAGCTCTGCATGATGCTTGGACTCCTGCATCTTAGCTTAACTGTTGTCTTCTTCTGCATATTCTTCTCGTGTAACAACAACAACTTATTTCTCTTGATTGGTACTGTCAGAAGTGTGACAATTGATTCAAGCACACCTCTCCTGAAGTTGTTGTACGTACTGCTCGTATCGCATTGAATCAAACGGACGTATATATATGACAACAGCAGCATCATCATCATCATTATCATCATCACCACCATCATCATTATCATCATCACCACCACCATCAATATCACCACCACCACCATCATCATCGTCATCATAATCATCATCACCACCACCACCACCACGATCATCATCATCATCATAATCATCATTATCACCACCACCATCATCATCACCACCACCATCATCATCACCATCATCATCATCACCACCACCACCATCATCTCATCATCACCACCATCATCATCATCATCATCATCATCACCATCACCATCATCATCATCATCATCACCACCATCATCATCACCATCACCACCATCATCACCACCATCATCACCATCATCATCATCACCACCACCATCATCATCATCATCACCACCATCACCACCATCATCATCACCATCACCGTTATGTGCGACAATTAACTCCTCAACAACACGGCTGATTTGCTGTCCAGTAACGATCCAGTGTTTCAGCAGCATGACAGGGTAATCAATCATGCCACCAACTGTGGCATCCATTGCATTGTCCATGTCATCTGAGCAATTTGTAAAGATGAATCGCGCCGATTGCTTTGAGTCGTCGTGCAGTGTCCCTTTTCAACTGTACCCGGACGCTGTCTGTGAGAACTTCCAGTCAATGTATCGGATGCGAATTGGTACAACCTGACGTGATTCTGGTATTCGAGAGCAAATAACATAGGCAGCAGTTTTCGCCCATTAGCTCAAACATCCAATTCCGATATGCACTTATGAACATGCATACTTATGGTCTGTTTTGTAATTATGTAACTTGAGTAATCAGAATTTAAATGTTTGGCTATATTGAGAGTCTACCGAGACTTCTATGTTGCTTCACTGGACGCCGTGATTCACCTTCAATTGGTATATTAATATATATGCATTCATAATTTAATAGTATACATAATAGCTGGAATATGACCTAAGCTGTTCGTAGGACGTTAACAATACCAGCACAAGCAACACAATGTTCATTAAGTTTCACGCTTGTCACTGAGGTGGTCTTTGAAACTGTTTTGAATAACAATCAGTCCAATGAGAGTTACTTCTATGTTGCTTCATTGGACTTGATGATCCTTCGAGTGCATGTTTGTTATGCAGACTTGTCTGCGTTTTGACTGGACGTTGCATACCACAATGACTTAAATAGATTCTGAGAATAGCGTACACATGTATGTGTTAGATCCATAATGTACACATCTATGTGTTTAGCCTTCAAATTTACACAGTTATGTGTTGGAACAAAAGTTATGTCGTGATTCCATAGTTTACACAGTTATGTCGTGATTCCGTAGTTTACACAGTTATGTCGTGATTCCGTAGTTTACACAGTTATGTCGTGATTCCATAGTTTACATAGTTATGTCGTGATTCCATAGTTTACACAGTTATGTCGTGATTCCGTAGTTTACACAGTTATGTCGTGATTCCGTAGTTTACACAGTTATGTCGTGATTCCAAGTTTACACAGTTATGTCGTGATTCCGTAGTTTACAGTTATGTCGTGATTCCATAGTTTACACAGTTATGTCGTGATTCCATAGTTTACACAGTTATGTCGTGATTCCATAGTTTACATAGTTATGTCGTGATTCCATAGTTTACACAGTTATGTCGTGATTCCATAGTTTACACAGTTATGTCGTGATTCCATAGTTTATACAGTTATGTCGTGATTCCGTAGTTTACAGTTTGTGTGTTGTTTGTTGTGGTGTTTCAGTTATGTCGTGATTCCGTAGTTTACACAGTATCGTGATTCCGTAGTTTACAGTTATGTCGTGATTCCGTAGTTTACACAGTTATGTCTGATTCCGTAGTTTACACAGTTTGTCGTGATTCCATAGTTTACACAGTTATTGGATTCCTAGTTTACACAGTTTGTCGTGATTCCTAGTTTCACAGTTATGTCGTGTCCATAGTTACACTTATGTCGTGTCCATAGTTTACAAGTTATGTCGTGATTCCATAGTTTACACAGTTATGTCGTGATTCCATAGTTTACATAGTTGTGTCGTGATTCCATAGTTTACACAGTTATGTCGTGATTCCATAGTTTACACAGTTATGTCGTGATTCCATAGTTTACACAGTTATGTCGTGATTCCGTAGTTTACACAGTTATGTCTTGATTCCGTAGTTTACACAGTTATGTCTTGATTCCGTAGTTTACACAGTTATGTCGTGATTCCATAGTTTACACAGTTATGTCGTGATTCCATAGTTTACACAGTTATGTCGTGATTCCTTAGTTTACATAGTTATGTCGTGATTCCATAGTTTACACAGTTATGTCGTGATTCCATAGTTTACACAGTTATGTCGTGATTCCGTAGTTTACATAGTTATGAGTTTAGTCAATATCTAGTGTTTATTGGAGTGTTTTAAAATTGTTTTTTGTCTATGGCAACTTATTTGCCGTACAAAACTGCCTCGGATAATATAATGATCCCAACAAATATAGGCTATAATTGTGATTGCCTCTGTATAACCTATCTAACTATTATACTCAGAAATGTTAGGTATCTATAGAAATAAGATACCTACGCGTGCGCGTGCGCATGGACACGATAACACGAACAGTTGTTGATAGGTTTTTATGAAGCTTCGTGGAATTATAAAGAGTTGGTTTAAGAGGAGTGAATTATTTGCGTGAAGTTGTTTGATTATCATGGACTATTTACTACGGCGTACGGATGTATCTTAATGAAATAATGCTTATAATAATACTGGCAAACGGAAACGTGTTATTTCTTCAAATATATTGTTATTGTTATTGTCGTAATGTGATAAAAAGGATCTTACACTCGTGGTGAAATACACTTTACCATTCGTTTAAGATCCTATGTGTAATCATATCGTATTTGCTATTTGACATTTAGTTTATACAAATTTATTTTATCTCCATTGCGAAACAAGTTCTTTCAACTTATATTAATCACTATCGAGATCTCATTCCTGGTGGAATCCATCGCCACGAAGGAGAGAGAAGAGGCAACATGGAATTTAAATGCCTTGCCTAAGGGCACACTCGTAACGGCTCCAGCGGGGCTCGAACCTTTCGCACCTGAAGCGAACGCGCATCCACTGCGCTATCACGACTTCCACATTGACATATACATTACATACAGGATCATGATAAACCAAATAAAAGGCAAACTGGGTTGGGCAAACGTTCTAACAACATTAGTAAACTGCCCTCCCCAATATCCTATATGTATACTACTCACAAGTGATCAATGAAATATAAAGCCAATTAACAATACTATTCAGTATGGTGTTTTAGAAACGTACATGTGGTCATTCTTGTGGGAGGAAACCGGAGTACCCGGAGAAAACCCACCTGTCCGATCTGGCGACCACATTACCATCTCACATACTTCCCGGTCCGAGGATCGAACCCGGGTTGCATTGGTGAGAAGCGAGCGCGCTAACCACTGCGCTAATCGGACAGCCTTTAGAATAGAACCAGGATATATATATATGTAGGCTACTATTGCTTAGAAGATAAACTTGACTCGGAATTTTCAAATTGCCAAATATAAATTAACAGAATATCGATTATCAGTAATAATGATTCATGGATGCATTCATATTGTAGATATTTATATATTCCCATCTGCTCGTAGGTGGATTCTAACCATGTCGTCATCAGATCTAGGCCCGTCTGCCATCCGTCGAATTATCTGCAATTACAAATGATAATACACGTACCAAAGTCACCCACTTCTCCAAATAGCTTAATCTGAAGTACAGTCTAAATACTCGCACGGTTGGACTATACACTATATGCATAGGATATAAGCCGAAAACGATCAAATATATAAAATATTGGACTGTGTGAGGGCGTTTAGCGCCAAAGACAGTGCCAATATTTTACACATTGGATCCGTTTGAGGCTTATATCCTATGCATATAGGCTTATATCTTACTTAAAACACACACTTATATAACAATATGTTACTAATTAAAATTGTTAATTTTGTACATTTACGCATAGGATTTGATAAAATATACTGGTCTTTTGAAAGCAGTTCAATATTAATAATAATGGACCGCAAGTACAAAAGTATGACGTCACGACAGTGGTTTACTATGTACTTTACATGTATCCACATTCATACATGCCGCTCGCCCACATGGTTCGCCGGAGGCGAGGGTAAATAAGAATGATGTGTAACATGTCAACCTGTCAACGTGCATCACGTATACGATGTGTAACCTGTCAACGTGCATCACGTATACGATGTGTAACCTGTCAACCTGTCAACGTGCATCACGTATACGCTGTGTAACTGTCAACGTGCATCACGTATTCGATGTGTAACCTGTCAACGTGCATCACGTATACGATGTGTAACCTGTCAACCTGTCAACGTGCATCACGTATACGCTGTGTAACTGTCAACGTGCATCAC
>CM026386.1:58630803-58681658 GCA_014843695.1 Archivesica marissinica
TTATAATGTAAGTAATTATCGTGATTTATCATTGTAATGGTATGCTGTAAGTAATTATCGTGATTTATCATTGTAATGGTATGCTGTAAGTAATTCTCGTGATTTATCATTGTAATGGTATGCTGTAAGTAATTCTCGTGATTTATCATTGTGATGTTATGATGTAAGTAATTATCGTGATTTATCATTGTAATGGTATGCTGTAAGTAATTCTCGTGATTTATCATTGTGATGTTATTATGTAAGTAATTCTCGTGATTTATCATTGTAATGGTATAATGTAGGTAATTCTCGTGATTTATCATTGTGATGTTATGATGTAAGTAATTCTCGTGATTTATCATTGTACTGGTATGCTGTAAGTAATTCTCATGATTTATTATTACAATGTTATGCTGTAAGTAATTCTCGTGATTTATCATTGTAATGGTATGCTGTAAGTAATTCTCGTGATTTATCATTGTAATGGTATGCTGTAAGTAATTCTCGTGATTTATCATTGTAATGGTATGTTGTAAGTAATTATCGTGATTTATCATTGTAATGTTATGGTTTAAGTAATTATCGCGATGTATCATTGTAATGGTATGCTGGAAGTAATAATCGTGATTTATCATTGTAATGGTATGGTGTAACTAATTCTCGTGATTTATCATTGTAATGGTATGCTGTAAGTAATTCTCGTGATTTATCATTGTGATGTTATGATGTAAGTAATTCTCGTGATTTATCATTGTAATGGTATGCTATAAGTAATTATCGTGATTTATCATTGTAATGTTATGGTTTAAGTAATTATCGCGATGTATCATTGTAATGGTATGCTAGAAGTAATAATCGTGATTTATCATTGTAATGGTATGGTGTAAGTAATTCTCGTGATTTATCATTGTAATGGTATGCTGTAAGTAATTCTCTTGATTTATCATTGTAATGTTATGATGTAAGTAATTCTCGTGATTTATCATTGTGATGTTATGATGTAAGTAATTATCGTGATTTATCATTGTAATGTTATGCTGTAAGTAATTCTCGTGATTTATCATTGTAGTGTTATTATGTAAGTAATTCTCGTGATTTATTATTGTGATGGTATACTGTAAGTAATTCTCGTGATTTATCATTGTGATGTTATGATGTAAGTAATTCTCGTGATTTATCATTGTAATGGTATGCTGTAAGTAATTCTCGTGATTTATCATTGTAATGGTATGGTGTAAGTAATTCTCGTGATTTATCATTGTAATGGTATGCTGTAAGTAATTCTCGTGATTTATCATTGTGATGTATGATGTAAGTAATTCTCGTGATTTATCATTGTAATGGTATGCTGTAAGTAATTATCGTGATTTATCATTGTAATGGTATGGTGTAAGTAATTCTCGTGATTTATCATTGTAATGGTATGCTGTAAGTAATTCTCGTGATTTATCATTGTGATGTTATGATGTAAGTAATTCTCGTGATTTATCATTGTAATGGTATGCTATAAGTAATTCTCGTGATTTATCATTGTAATGGTATGTTGTAAGTAATTCTCGTGATTTATCATTGTAATGGTATGGTGTAAGTAATTCTCGTGATTTATCATTGTAATGGTATGCTGTAAGTAATTCTCCTGATTTATCATTGTAATGTTATGATGTAAGTAATTCTCGCGATGTATCATTGTAATGGTATGCTGGAAGTAATAATCGTGATTTATCATTGTAATGGTATGGTGTAACTAATTCTCGTGATTTATCATTGTAATGGTATGCTGTAAGTAATTCTCGTGATTTATCATTGTGATGTTATGATGTAAGTAATTCTCGTGATTTATCATTGTAATGGTATGCTATAAGTAATTATCGTGATTTATCATTGTAATGGTATGATGTAAATAATTATCGTGATTTATCATTGTAGTGTTATTATGTAAGTAATTCTCGTGATTTATCATTGTGGTGTTATAATGTAAGTAATTATCGTGATTTATCATTGTAATGTATGGTGTAAGTAATTATCGTGATTTATCATTGTAATGGTATGGTGTAAGTAATTCTCGTGATTTATCATTGTAATGGTATGCTGTAAGTAATTCTCGTGATTTATCATTGTGATGTTATGATGTAAGTAATTATCGTGATTTATCATTGTAATGGTATGCTGTAAGTAATTCTCGTGATGTATCATTGTGATGTTATTATGTAAGTAATTCTCGTGATTTATCATTGTAATGGTATAATGTAGGTAATTCTCGTGATTTATCATTGTGATGTTATGATGTAAGTAATTCTCGTGATTTATCATTGTACTGGTATGCTGTAAGTAATTCTCATGATTTATTATTACAATGTTATGCTGTAAGTAATTCTCGTGATTTATCATTGTAATGGTATGCTGTAAGTAATTCTCGTGATTTATCATTGTAATGGTATGCTGTAAGTAATTCTCGTGATTTATCATTGTAATGGTATGGTGTAAGTAATTCTCGTGATTTATCATTGTAATGGTATGCTGTAAGTAATTCTCGTGATTTATCATTGTGATGTTATGATGTAAGTAATTATCGTGATTTATCATTGTAATGGTATGCTGTAAGTAATTCTCGTGATTTATCATTGTGATGTTATTATGTAAGTAATTCTCGTGATTTATCATTGTAATGGTATAATGTAGGTAATTCTCGTGATTTATCATTGTGATGTTATGATGTAAGTAATTCTCGTGATTTATCATTGTACTGGTATGCTGTAAGTAATTCTCATGATTTATTATTGTAATGTTATGCTGTAAGTAATTCTCGTGATTTATCATTGTAATGGTATGCTGTAAGTAATTCTCGTGATTTATCATTGTAATGGTATGCTGTAAGTAATTCTCGTGATTTATCATTGTAATGGTATGTTGTAAGTAATTATCGTGATTTATCATTGTAATGTTATGGTTTAAGTAATTATCGCGATGTATCATTGTAATGGTATGCTGGAAGTAATAATCGTGATTTATCATTGTAATGGTATGGTGTAACTAATTCTCGTGATTTATCATTGTAATGGTATGCTGTAAGTAATTCTCGTGATTTATCATTGTGATGTTATGATGTAAGTAATTCTCGTGATTTATCATTGTAATGGTATGCTATAAGTAATTATCGTGATTTATCATTGTAATGTTATGGTTTAAGTAATTATCGCGATGTATCATTGTAATGGTATGCTAGAAGTAATAATCGTGATTTATCATTGTAATGGTATGGTGTAAGTAATTCTCGTGATTTATCATTGTAATGGTATGCTGTAAGTAATTCTCTTGATTTATCATTGTAATGTTATGATGTAAGTAATTCTCGTGATTTATCATTGTGATGTTATGATGTAAGTAATTATCGTGATTTATCATTGTAATGGTATGATGTAAATAATTATCGTGATTTATCATTGTAGTGTTATTATGTAAGTAATTCTCGTGATTTATTATTGTGATGGTATACTGTAAGTAATTCTCGTGATTTATCATTGTGATGTTATGATGTAAGTAATTCTCGTGATTTATCATTGTAATGGTATGTTGTAAGTAATTCTCGTGATTTATCATTGTAATGGTATGGTGTAAGTAATTCTCCTGATTTATCATTGTGATGTTATGATGTAAGTAATTCTCGCGATGTATCATTGTAATGGTATGCTGGAAGTAATAATCGTGATTTATCATTGTAATGGTATGGTGTAACTAATTCTCGTGATTTATCATTGTAATGGTATGTTGTAAGTAATTCTCGTGATTTATCATTGTGATGTTATGATGTAAGTAATTCTCGTGATTTATCATTGTAATGGTATGCTATAAGTAATTATCGTGATTTATCATTGTAATGGTATGCTGTAAGTAATTCTCGTGATTTATCATTGTAATGTTATGATGTAAGTAATTCTCGTGATTTATCATTGTGATGTTATGATGTAAGTAATTATCGTGATTTATCATTGTAATGGTATGATGTAAATAATTATCGTGATTTATCATTGTAGTGTTATTATGTAAGTAATTCTCGTGATTTATCATTGTGGTGTTATAATGTAAGTAATTATCGTGATTTATCATTGTAATGTATGGTGTAAGTAATTATCGTGATTTATCATTGTAATGGTATGGTGTAAGTAATTCTCGTGATTTATCATTGTAATGGTATGCTGTAAGTAATTCTCGTGATTTATCATTGTGATGTTATGATGTAAGTAATTATCGTGATTTATCATTGTAATGGTATGCTGTAAGTAATTCTCGTGATTTATCATTGTGATGTTATTATGTAAGTAATTCTCGTGATTTATCATTGTAATGGTATGCTGTAAGTAATTCTCGTGATTTATCATTGTGATGTTATGATGTAAGTAATTCTCGTGATTTATCATTGTAATGGTATGCTGTAAGTAATAATCGTGATTTATCATTGTAATGGTATGGTGTAAGTAATTCTCGTGATTTATCATTGTAATGGTATGCTGTAAGTAATTCTCGTGATTTATCATTGTGATGTTATGATGTAAGTAATTCTCGTGATTTATCATTGTAATGGTATGCTATAAGTAATTATCGTGATTTATCATTGTAATGGTATGCTGTAAGTAATTCTCGTGATTTATCATTGTAATGTTATGATGTAAGTAATTCTCGTGATTTATCATTGTGATGTTATGATGTAAGTAATTATCGTGATTTATCATTGTAATGGTATGATGTAAATAATTATCGTGATTTATCATTGTAGTGTTATTATGTAAGTAATTCTCGTGATTTATTATTGTGATGGTATACTGTAAGTAATTCTCGTGATTTATCATTGTGATGTTATGATGTAAGTAATTCTCGTGATTTATCATTGTAATGGTATGTTGTAAGTAATTCTCGTGATTTATCATTGTAATGGTATGGTGTAAGTAATTCTCGTGATTTATCATTGTAATGGTATGCTGTAAGTAATTCTCGTGATTTATCATTGTGATGTTATGATGTAAGTAATTCTCGTGATTTATCATTGTAATGTATGCTATAAGTAATTATCGTGATTTATCATTGTAATGTTATTATGTAAGTAATTCTCGTGATTTATCATTGTAATGGTATGGTGTAAGTAATTCTCCTGATTTATCATTGTAATGGTATGCTGTAAGTAATTCTCGTGATTTATCATTGTAATGGTATGCTATAAGTAATTCTCGTGATTTATCATTGTAATGGTATGCTGTAAGTAATTCTCGTGATTTATCATTGTAATGTTATGATGTAAGTAATTCTCATGATTTATCATTGTGATGTTATGGTGTAAGTAATTATCGTGATTTATCATTGTAGTGCTATACTGTAAGTAATTATCGTGATTTATCATTGTGGTGTTATAATGTAAGTAATTATCGTGATTTATCATTGTAATGGTATGGTGTAAGTAATTATCGTGATTTATCATTGTAATGGTATGGTGTAAGTAATTCTCGTGATTTATCATTGTAATGGTATGCTGTAAGTAATTCTCGTGATTTATCATTGTGATGTTATGATGTAAGTAATTATCGTGATTTATCATTGTAATGGTATGCTGTAAGTAATTCTCGTGATTTATCATTGTGATGTTATTATGTAAGTAATTCTCGTGATTTATCATTGTAATGGTATAATGTAGGTAATTCTCGTGATTTATCATTGTGATGTTATGATGTAAGTAATTCTCGTGATTTATCATTGTACTGGTATGCTGTAAGTAATTCTCATGATTTATTATTACAATGTTATGCTGTAAGTAATTCTCGTGATTTATCATTGTAATGGTATGCTGTAAGTAATTCTCGTGATTTATCATTGTAATGGTATGCTGTAAGTAATTCTCGTGATTTATCATTGTAATGGTATGTTGTAAGTAATTATCGTGATTTATCATTGTTATGTTATGGTTTAAGTAATTATCGTGATGTATCATTGTAATGGTATGCTGGAAGTAATAATCGTGATTTATCATTGTAATGGTATGGTGTAAGTAATTATCGTGATTTATCATTGTAATGGTATGCTGTAAGTAATTCTCGTGATTTATCATTGTGATGTTATGATGTAAGTAATTATCGTGATTTATCATTGTAATGGTATGCTATAAGTAATTATCGTGATTTATCATTGTAATGGTATGCTGTAAGTAATTCTCGTGATTTATCATTGTAATGTTATGATGTAAGTAATTCTCGTGATTAATCATTGTGATGTTATGATGTAAGTAATTATCGTGATTTATCATTGTAATGGTATGATGTAAATAATTATCGTGATTTATCATTGTAGTGTTATTATGTAAGTAATTCTCGTGATTTAATATTGTGATGGTATACTGTAAGTAATTCTCGTGATTTATCATTGTGATGTTATGTCGTGATTTATCATTGTAATGGTATGATGTAAGTAATTCTCGTGATTTATCATTGTAATGGTATGCTGTAAGTAATTCTCGTGATTTATCATTGTAATGTTATGATGTAAGTAATTATCGTGATTTATCATTGTAATGGTATGATGTAATAATTATCGTGATTTATCATTGTATGTATATGTAAGTAATTCTCGTGATTTATATTGTATGGTATACTGTAAGTAATTCTCGTGATTTATCATTGTGATGTTATGATGTAAGTAATTCTCGTGATTTATCATTGTAATGGTATGTTGTAAGTAATTCTCGTGATTTATCATTGTAATGGTATGGTGTAAGTAATTCTCGTGATTTATCATTGTAATGGTATGCTGTAAGTAATTCTCGTGATTTATCATTGTGATGTTATGATGTAAGTAATTCTCGTGATTTATCATTGTAATGTATGCTATAAGTAATTATCGTGATTTATCATTGTAATGTTATTATGTAAGTAATTCTCGTGATTTATCATTGTAATGGTATGGTGTAAGTAATTCTCGTGATTTATCATTGTAATGGTATGCTGTAAGTAATTCTCGTGATTTATCATTGTAATGGTATGCTATAAGTAATTCTCGTGATTTATCATTGTAATGGTATGCTGTAAGTAATTCTCGTGATTTATCATTGTAATGTTATGATGTAAGTAATTCTCGTGATTTATCATTGTGATGTTATGGTGTAAGTAATTATCGTGATTTATCATTGTAGTGCTATACTGTAAGTAATTATCGTGATTTATCATTGTGGTGTTATAATGTAAGTAATTATCGTGATTTATCATTGTAATGGTATGGTGTAAGTAATTATCGTGATTTATCATTGTAATGGTATGGTGTAAGTAATTCTCGTGATTTATCATTGTAATGGTATGCTGTAAGTAATTCTCGTGATTTATCATTGTGATGTTATGATGTAAGTAATTATCGTGATTTATCATTGTAATGTTATGCTGTAAGTAATTCTCGTGATTTATCATTGTAATGTATGATGTAAGTAATTATCGTGATTTATCATTGTAATGGTATGCTGTAAGTAATTCTCGTGATTTATCATTGTGATGTTATTATGTAAGTAATTCTCGTGATTTATCATTGTAATGGTATAATGTAGGTAATTCTCGTGATTTATCATTGTGATGTTATGATGTAAGTAATTCTCGTGATTTATCATTGTACTGGTATGCTGTAAGTAATTCTCATGATTTATTATTACAATGTTATGCTGTAAGTAATTCTCGTGATTTATCATTGTAATGGTATGCTGTAAGTAATTCTCGTGATTTATCATTGTAATGGTATGCTGTAAGTAATTCTCGTGATTTATCATTGTAATGGTATGTTGTAAGTAATTATCGTGATTTATCATTGTTATGTTATGGTTTAAGTAATTATCGTGATGTATCATTGTAATGGTATGCTGGAAGTAATAATCGTGATTTATCATTGTAATGGTATGGTGTAAGTAATTATCGTGATTTATCATTGTAATGGTATGCTGTAAGTAATTCTCGTGATTTATCATTGTGATGTTATGATGTAAGTAATTATCGTGATTTATCATTGTAATGGTATGCTTAAGTAATTATCGTGATTTATCATTGTAATGGTATGCTGTAAGTAATTCTCGTGATTTATCATTGTAATGTTATGATGTAAGTAATTCTCGTGATTAATCATTGTGATGTTATGATGTAAGTAATTATCGTGATTTATCATTGTAATGGTATGATGTAAATAATTATCGTGATTTATCATTGTAGTGTTATTATGTAAGTAATTCTCGTGATTTAATATTGTGATGGTATACTGTAAGTAATTCTCGTGATTTATCATTGTGATGTTATGATGTAAGTAATTCTCGTGATTTATCACTGTGGTGTTATGATGTAAATAATTCCCGTGATTTATCATTGTAATTGTATGCTGTAAGTAATTCTCGTGATTTATCATTGTAATGTTATGATGTAAGTAATTATCGTGATTTATCATTGTAATGGTATGCTGTAAGTAATTCTCGTGATCTATCATTGTAATGGTATGCTGTAAGTAATTCTAGTGATTTATCATTGTAATGGTATGGTTTAAGTAATTATCGTGATGTATCATTGTAATGGTATGCTGGAAGTAATTATCGTGATGTATCATTGTAATGGTATGGTGTAAGTAATTCTCGTGATTTATCATTGTAATGGTATGGTGTAAGTAATTATCGTGATTTATCATTGTAATGGTATGCTGTAAGTAATTCTCGTGATTTATCATTGTGATGTTATGTGTAAGTAATTCTCGTGATTTATCATTGTAATGTTATGGTTTAAGTAATTCTCGTGATTTATCATTGTAATGGTATACTGTAAGTAATTATCGTGATTTATCATTGTGGTGTTATAATGTAAGTAATTATCGTGATTTATCATTGTAATGATATGGTGTAAGTAATTATCGTGATTTATCATTGTAGTGCTATACTGTAAGTAATTATCGTGATTTATCATTGTGGTGTTATAATGTAAGTAATTATCGTGATGTATCATTGTAATGGTATGCTGGAAGTAATTGTCGTGATTTATCATTGTAATGGTATGGTGTAAGTAATTATCGTGATTTATCATTGTAATGGTATGCTGTAAGTAATTCTCGTGATTTATCATTGTAATGGTATGTTGTAAGTAATTATCGTGATTTATCATTGTAATGGTATGGTGTAAGTAATTCTCGTGATTTATCATTGTAATGGTATGCTGTAAGTAATTCTCGTGATTTATCATTGTAATGGTATGTTGTAAGTAATTATCGTGATTTATCATTGTAATGTTATGGTTTAAGTAATTATCGTGATGTATCATTGTAATGGTATGCTGGAATTAATAATCGTGATTTATCATTGTAATGGTATGGTGTAAGTAATTCTCGTGATTTATCATTGTAATGGTATGCTGTAAGTAATTCTCGTGATTTATCATTGTGATGTTATGATGTAAGTAATTCTCGTGATTTATCATTATAATGGTATGCTGTAAGTAATTCTCGTGATTTATCATTGTGATGTTATGATGTAAGTAATTCTCGTGATTTATCATTGTAATGGTATGCTATAAGTAATTATCGTGATTTATCATTGTAATGGTATGCTGTAAGTAATTCTCGTGATTTATCATTGTAATGTTATGATGTAAGTAATTCTCGTGATTTATCATTGTGATGTTATGGTGTAAGTAATTATCGTGATTTATCATTGTAGTGCTACACTGTAAGTAATTATCGTGATTTATCATTGTGGTGTTATAATGTAGGTAATTCTCGTGATTTATCATTGTGATGGTATGATGTAAGTAATTCTCGTGATTTATCATTGTACTGGTATGCTGTAAGTAATTCTCATGATTTATTATTATAATGTTATGCTGTAAGTAATTCTCGTGATTTATCATTGTAATGGTATGCTGTAAGTAATTCTCGTGATTTATCATTGTGATGTTATGATGTAAGTAATTATCGTGATTTATCATTGTAATGGTATGATGTAAATAATTATCGTGATTTATCATTGTAGTGTTATTATGTAAGTAATTCTCGTGATTTATTATTGTGATGGTATACTGTAAGTAATTCTCGTGATTTATCATTGTGATGTTATGATGTAAGTAATTCTCGTGATTTATCATACTGGTACCATGTAATGGTATGGATGATACTGGTACAATACAATGGATGATACTGGTACCATGCAATGGATGATACTGGTACCATGCAATGGATGATACTGGTACCATACAATGGATGATACTGGTACCATGCAATGGATGATACTGGTACCATGCAATGGATGATACTGGTACCATGCAATGGATGATACTGGTACCATGCAATGGATGATACTGGTACCGTACAATGGATGATACTGGTACCATACAATGGGTGATACTGGTACCATGCAATGGATGATACTGGTACCATGCAATGGATGATACTGGTACCATGCAATGGATGATACTGGTACCATGCAATGGATGATACTGGTACCATGCAATGGATGATACTGGTACCATACAATGGATGATACTGGTACCATACAATGGATGATACTGGTACCATGCAATGGATGATACTGGTACCATGCAATGGGTGATACTGGTACCATATAATGGATGATACTGGTACCATGTAATGGATGATACTGGTACCATGCAATGGATGATACTGGTACCAGGTAATGGGTGATACTGGTACCATGTAATGGGTGATACTGGTACCATGTAATGGATGATACTGGTACCATATAATGGGTGATACTGGTACCATACAATGGATGATACTGGTACCATGCAATGGATGATACTGGTACCATGTAATGGATGATACTGGTACCATGCAATGGATGATACTGGTACCATGCAATGGATGATACTGGTACCATGCAATGGATGATACTGGTACTGGTACCATGCAATGGATGATACTGGTACCGTACAATGGATGATACTGGTACCATACAATGGGTGATACTGGTACTATGCAATGGATGATACTGGTGCCATGGAATGGATGATACTGGTGCCATGCAATGGATGATACTGGTACCATACAATGGATGATACTGGTACCATGCAATGGATGATACTGGTACTGGTACCATGCAATGGATGATACGGTACCATGCAATGGATGATACTGGTACCATGCAATGGATGATACTGGTACCATGCAATGGGTGATACTGGTACCATGCAATGGATGATACTGGTACCATGCAATGGATGATACTGGTACCATACAATGGATGATACTGGTACCATGCAATGGGTGATACTGGTACCATGCAATGGGTGATACTGGTACCATGCAATGGATGCTACTGGTACCATGCAATGGGTGATACTGGTACCATGCAATGGATGATACTGGTACCATACAATGGATGATACTGGTACCATGCAATGGATGATACTGGTACCATGCAATGGATGATACTGATACTGGTACCATGCAATGGATGATACTGGTACCATGCAATGGATGATACTGGTACTGGTACCATGTAATGGATGATACTGGTACCATGCAATGGATGATACTGGTACCATACAATGGATGATACTGGTACCATGCAATGGATGATACTGGTACCATGCAATGGATGATACTGGTACTGGTACCATACAATGGATGATACTGGTACCATGCAATGGATGATACTGGTACCATGCAATGGATGATACTGGTACCATGCAATGGATGATACTGGTACCATGCAATGGATGATACTGGTACCGTACAATGGATGATACTGGTACCATACAATGGGTGATACTGGTACTATGCAATGGATGATACTGGTGCCATGGAATGGATGATACTGGTGCCATGCAATGGATGATACTGGTACCATACAATGGATGATACTGGTACCATGCAATGGATGATACTGGTACTGGTACCATGCAATGGATGATACTGGTACCATGCAATGGATGATACTGGTACCATGCAATGGATGATACTGGTACCATGCAATGGGTGATACTGGTACCATGCAATGGATGATACTGGTACCATGCAATGGATGATACTGGTACCATACAATGGATGATACTGGTACCATGCAATGGGTGATACTGGTACCATGCAATGGGTGATACTGGTACCATGCAATGGATGCTACTGGTACCATGCAATGGGTGATACTGGTACCATGCAATGGATGATACTGGTACCATACAATGGATGATACTGGTACCATGCAATGGATGATACTGGTACCATGCAATGGATGATACTGGTACCATGCAATGGATGATACTGGTACCATACAATGGATGATACTGGTACCATGTAATGGGTGATACTGGTACCATATAATGGATGATACTGGTACCATGCAATGGATGATACTGGTACCATGCAATGGATGATACTGGTACCATACAATGGATGATACTGGTACCATGCAATGGATGATACTGGTACCATGTAATGGATGATACTGGTACCATGCAATGGATGATACTGGTACCATGCAATGGATGATACTGGTACCATACAATGGATGATACTGGTACCATATAATGGGTGATACTGGTACCATACAATGGATGATACTGGTACCATGTAATGGATGATACTGGTACCATGTAATGGGTGATACTGGTACCATATAATGGATGATACTGGTACCATGTAATGGATGATACTGGTACCATGTAATGGATGATACTGGTACCAGGTAATGGGTGATACTGGTACCATGTAATGGGTGATACTGGTACCATGTAATGGATGATACTGGTACCATATAATGGGTGATACTGGTACCAT
Source organism: Archivesica marissinica (assembly GCA_014843695.1). Lineage (NCBI taxonomy): Eukaryota > Metazoa > Mollusca > Bivalvia > Venerida > Vesicomyidae > Archivesica > Archivesica marissinica. The sequence continues at coordinate 58,643,560 of CM026386.1, forward strand.
ACAATGGATGATACTGGTACCATGCAATGGATGATACTGGTACCATGTAATGGATGATACTGGTACCATGCAATGGATGATACTGGTACCATGCAATGGATGATACTGGTACCATGCAATGGATGATACTGGTACTGGTACCATGCAATGGATGATACTGGTACCATGCAATGGATGATACTGGTACCATGCAATGGATGATACTGGTACTGGTACCATGCAATGGATGATACTGGTACCATGCAATGGATGATACTGGTACCATGCAATGGATGATACTGGTACCATGCAATGGATGATACTGGTACCATGCAATGGATGATACTGGTACAATGCAATGGATGATACTGGTTCCATACAATGGATTATACTGGTACCATGCAATGGATGATACTGGTACCATGCAATGGATGATACCGGTACCATGATACTGGTACCATACAATGGATGATACTGGTACCATGCAATGGATATTACTGGTACCAGACAATGGATTATACTGGTACCATGCAATGGATGATACTGGTACCAGACAATGGATGATACTGGTACCATGCAATGGATGATACTGGTACCATGCAATGGATTATACTGGTACCATGCCATGGATGATACTGGTAACATGCAATGGATGATACTGGTACCATGCAATGGATGATACCGGTACCATGATACTGGTACCATACAATGGATGATACTGGTACCATGCAATGGATAATACTGGTACGAGACAATGGATTATACTGGTACCATGCAATGGATGATACTGGTACCAGACAATGGATGATACTGGTACCATGCAATGGATGATACTGGTACCATGCAATGGATGATACTGGTACCATGTAATGGATGATACTGGTACCATGATACTGGTACCATGCAATGGATGATACTGGTACCATGCAATGGATGATACTGGTACCATGCAATGGATGATACTGGTACCATGCAATGGATGATACTGGTACCATGCAATGTATGATACTAGTACCATGCAATGGGTGATACTGGTACCATGTAATGGATGATACTGGTACCATGCAATGGATGATACGGGTACCATGCAATGGATGATACTGGTACCAGACAATGGATGATACTGGTACCATGCAATGGATGATACTGGTACCATACAATGGATGATACTGGTACCATGCAATGGATAATACTGGTACGAGACAATGGATTATACTGGTACCATGCAATGGATGATACTGGTACCAGACAATGGATGATACTGGTACCATGCAATGGATGATACTGGTACCATGCAATGGATGATACTGGTACCAGACAATGGATGATACTGATACTGGTACCATGCAATGGATGATACTGGTACCATGCAATGGATGATACTGGTACATGCAATGGATGATACTGGTACCATGCAATGGATGATACTGGTACCATGCAATGGATGATACTGGTACCATGCAATGGATGATACTGGTACCATGCAATGGATGATACTGGTACCATGCAATGGATGATACTGGTACCATGCAATGGATGATACTGGTACCATACAATGGGTGATACTGGTACCATGCAATGGATGATACTGGTACCATGCAATGGGTGATACTGGTACCATACAATGGATGATACTGATACCATACAATGGATGATACTGGTACCATACAATGGATGATACTGGTACAATGCAATGGATGATACTGGTACCATGCAATGGATGATACTGGTACCATGCAATGTCTACACTCGCCAATCGTTTTAAGTCGTGGTACACTCCTGAGATACTGATACCATGCAATGTCTACACTCGCCAATCGTTTCAAGTCGTGGTATACCCCTGAGATACTGGTACCATGCAATGTCTACACTCGCCAATCGATTCAAGTCGTGGTATACCACTGAGATACTGGTACCATGCAATGTCTACACTCGCCAATCGATTCAAGTCGTGGTATACCCCTGAGATACTGGTACCATGCAATGTCTACACTTGCCAATCGTTTCTAGTCGTGGTATACCCCTGAGATACTGGTACCATGCAATGTCTACACTCGCCAATCATTTCAAGTCGTGGTACACTACTGAGATACTGGTACCATGCAATGTCTACACTCGCCAATCGATTCAATTCGTGGTACACTCCTGAGATACTTGTACCATGTAATGTCTACACTCGCCAATCGTTTCAAGTCGTGGTATACCCCTGAGATGCTGGTACCATGAAATGTCTACACTCGCCAATCGATTCAAGTCGTGGTACACCCCTGAGTAGAATACCTTGTCAACATATGAATGAAAGGTTTTGACGCGGACAGATACACCAGGCAATGAGTGCATCAGTACCTCAACATCAATGGCAAGGAAGTCATAAACATCCAGTTCGACATATACTTGCTTCCATGATGTATACATACACACCTGACTTGGTGTGACAGTTTGGTAACAGATCATATGATTATGGGGGAACATTCGGTACGACATAGCTCCTCCAAATCACCACAAGGCTGTCTAGCACAATTAAAGCTTCCACGTAGAGCTCTGCATGATGCTTGGACTCTTGCATCTTAGCTTAATTGTTGTCTTCTTCTGCATATTCTTCTCGTGGAACAACAGAAACGTGTGATTCTGGTAATCGAGAGCAAATAACATAGGCAGCAGTTTTCGCCCATTAGCTCAAACATCCAATTCCGATGTGCACTTATGAACATGCATATGGTCTGTTTTGTAATTATGTAACTTGAGTAATCAGAATTTAAATGTTTGGCTATATTGAGAGTCTACCGATACTTCTATGTTGCTTCACTGGACGCCGTGATTCACCTTCAATTGGTTTATTAATATATATATATATATATATATATATATATATATATATATAGGCATTCATAATTTAATAGTATATATAATACTTGGAATATGACCTAGGCTGTTCGTAGGACGTTAACAATACCAGCACAACCAACACAATGTTCATGAAGTTTCACGCTTGTCATTGAGGTGGTCTTTGAAACTGTTTTGAATAACAATCAGTCCAATGAGAGTTACTTCTATGTTGCTTCATTGGACTTGATGATCCTTCGAGTGCATGTTTGTTATGCAGACTTGTCTGCGTTTTGACTGGACATTGCATACCACAATGACTTATATAGATTCCGAGAATAGCGTACACATGTATGTGTTAGATCCATAATGTACACATTTATGTGTTTAGCCTTCAAATTTACACAGTTATGTGTTGGAACAAAAGTGTATACAGTTATGTCGTGATTCCCTAGTTTACACAGTTATGTCGTGATTCCGTAGTTTACACAGTTATGTCGTGATTCCGTAGTTTACAGTTATGTCGTGATTCCATAGTTTACACAGTTATGTCGTGATTCCATAGTTTACACAGTTATGTCGTGATTCCATAGTTTACATAGTTATGTCGTGATTCCATAGTTTACACAGTTATGTCGTGATTCCATAGTTTACACAGTTATGTCGTGATTCCATAGTTTGCACAGATATGTCGTGATTCCATAGTTTACACAGTTATGTCGTGATTCCATAGTTTACACAGTTATGTCGTAATTCCATAGTTTACACAGTTATGTCGTGGTTCCATAGTTTACACAGTTATGTCGTGATTCCATAGTTTAAACAGTTATGTCGTGATTCCATAGTTTACACAGTTATGTCGTGATTCCGTAGTTTACAGTTATGTCGTGAGTCCGTAGTTTACACAGTTATGTCGTGATTCCGTAGTTTACACAGTTATGTCGTGATTCCATAGTTTACACAGTTATGTCGTGATTCCGTAGTTTACAGTTATGTCGTGATTCCGTAGTTTACACAGTTATGTCGTGAGTCCGTACTTTACACAATTATGTCGTGATTCCGTAGTTTACACAGTTATGAGTTTAGTCAATATCTAGTGTTTATTGGAGTGTTTTAAAATTGTTTTTTGTCTATGGCAACTTTTTTTCTGACCAAAAATGTCTCGGATAATATAATGATCCCAACAAATATAGGCTATAATTGTGATTGCCTTTGTATAACCTATCTAACTATTATACTCAGAAATGTTAGGTATCTATAGAAATAAGATACCTACGCGTGCGCGTGCGCCTGGACACGATAACTGGAACAATTGTTGATAGGTTTTTATGAAGCTTCGTGGAATTATAGAGAGTTGAGTGAATTATTTGCGTGAAGTTGTTTGATTATCATGGACTATTTACTACGGCGTACGGATGTATCTTAATGAAATAATGCTTATAATAATGCTGGCAAACGGAAACGTTTTATTTCTTCAAATATATTGTTATTGTCGTAATGTGATAAAAAGGATCTTACACTTGTGGTGAAATACACTTTACCATTCGTTTAAGATCCTATGTGTAATCATATCGTATTTGCTATTTGACATTTAGTTTATTTCGTTTATACAAATTTATTTTATCTCCATTGCGAAACAAGTTCTTTCAACTTATATTAATCACTATCGAGATCTCATTCCTGGTGGAATCCATCGCCACGAGGGAGAGAGAAGAGGCAACGTGGAATTTAAATGCCTTGCCTAAGGGCACACTCGTAACGTCTCCAGCGGGGCTCGCACCTGAAGCGAACGCGCATCCACTGCGCTATCACGACTTCCACATTGACAGCTACATTACATACAGGATCATGATGAACCAAAGAAAAGGCAAAACTGGGTTGGGTAACACGTTCTAACAACATTAGTAAACTGCCCTCCTCAAAATCCTGTATGTATACTACTCACAAGTGATCAATGAAATACAAATCCAATTAACAATAATCTTCAGTATGGTGTTTTAGAAGCGTACATGTGGTCATTCTTGTGGGAGGAAACCGGAGTACCCGGAGAAAACCCACCTGTCCGATCTGGCGACCACCGTACCATCTCACATACTTCCCGGTCCAAGGATCGAACCCTGGGTTTCATTGGTGAGAAGCGACCGCGCTAACCACTGCGCTAATCGGACAGCCTTTAGAATAGAACCAGGATACAAGATAAACTTGACTCGGAATTTTCAAATTGCCAAATATCGATTATCAGTAATAATGATTCATGCATGCATATTTATATGTATATATTCCCATTTGCTCGTAGGTGGATTCTAACCATGTCGTCATCAGATCTAGGCCCGTCTGCCATCCGTCGAATTATCTGCAATTACAAATGATAATACACGTACCAAAGTCACCCACTTCTCCAAATAGCTTAATCTGAAGTACAGTCTAAATACTCGCACGGTTGGACTATACACTATATGCATAGGATATAAGCCGAAAATGATCAAATATGTAAAATATTGGACTGTGTGAGGCGTTTAGTGCCAAAGACAGTGCCAATATTTTACACATTGGATCCGTTTGAGGCTTATATTCTATGCATATAGGCTTATATCTTACTTAAAACACACACTTATATAGCAATATGTTACTAATTAAAATTGTTAATTTTGTACATTTACGCATAGGATTTCATAAAATATACTGGCCTTTAGAAAGCAGTCCAATATTAATAATAATGGACTGCAAGTACAAAAGTATGACGTCACGACAGTGGTTTACTATGTACTTTACATGTATCCACATTCATACATGCCGCTCGCCCACATGGTTCGCCGGAGGCGAGGGTAAATAAGAATGATGTGTAACATGTCAACCTGTCAACATGCATCACGTATTCGATGTATAACCTGTCAACGTGCATCACGTATACGATGTGTAACTGTCAACGTGCATCACGTATTCGATGTATAACCTGTCAACGTGCATCAGGTATTCTATGTGTAACCTGTCAACGTGCATCACGTATACGATGTGTAACCTGTCAACGTGCATCACGTATTCGATGTATAACCTGTCAACGTGCATCACGTATACGATGTGTAACTGTCAACGTGCATCACGTATACGATGTGTAACCTGTCAACGTGCATCACGTATACGATGTGTAACCTGTCAACGTGCATCACGTATACGATGTGTAACCTGTCAACGTGCATCACGTATACGATGTGTAACTGTCAACGTGCATCACGTATACGATGTGTAACTGTCAACGTGCATCACGTATACGATGTGTAACCTGTCAACGTGCATCACGTATACGATGTGTAACCTGTCAACGTGCATCACGTATACGATGTGTTTAACTGTCAACGTGCATCACGTATACGATGTGTAACCTGTTAACGTGCATCACGTATACGATGTGTAACCTGTCAACGTGCATCACGTATACGATGTGTAACTGTCAACGTGCATCACGTATACGATGTGTAACCTGTCAACGTGCATCACGTATACGATGTGTAACTGTCAACGTGCATCACCTATACGATGTGTAACTGTCAACGTGCATCACGTATTCGATGTGTAACTTGTCAACGTGCATCACCTATACGATGTGTAACCTGTCAACGTGCATCACGTATACGATGTGTAATCTGTCAACGTGCATCACGTATACGATGTGTAACTGTCAACGTGCATCACCTATACGATGTGTAACTGTCAACGTGCATCACGTATACGATGTGTAATCTGTCAACGTGCATCACGTATACGATGTGTAACTGTCAACGTGCATCACGTATACGATGTGTAACCTGTCAACGTGCATCACGTGTACGATGTGTATCATGTCAACGTCAGATGATGTATTATCTCGCAGTACATTCGAATTGCATTGTTAGTGTCGAATTTGGTCAAGTGAGGAAGTTATAATCCAGCTGGCTTGGGTAAAGTCGGGGTGGTTCTACCCAGGTGCCAGTTCGTGTCTTAAATACGTCCATGAGAAATGCCCGATACTGGAGCAGACGGATCTGTAGTCCAGTGGTATCACGCTGGACTGGTAATCCAGGGATCGCAGGTTCGATCCCCCGTCTGACCTTAATAAAATTAACAGTCTTTCAGATGGGACGTTAAACCGAGGTCTCGTGTCGGTGCTTTACACCGTGCACGTAAAAGAATCAGATGAGACTCTGGAATGGGTCTCTGTCTGTATCATTGCACTATCCGCCAACATTCTAAAATGACTAATCTCTTCAGGAGGCGTCGCTCATATGGGCAACCGCGACGATAAATAAACTTAAATCACACACGTCCGATACTGGGTATAGACACATGTTTGGGCTTATGAGACAGTATGCAGCGTAACTTACAGGTTGTTCTGAATCGCCGGAACTTTATAACGTACACCATGAATGCCAGCATCCCAAGAGTTCCTACAGTACCAAAGGTCACTCCTAGGATCAACTTAGTGCTTGAACTTGTGGAATCATCATCAGGATATTCTAAAATATAATCATTCTATATGTATTTTTATTTCGTCTCGATTGCGAGACAGGTTTTTGCAACACTAGAATAATAGCTCTCGATACTTTATTCCTGATGGAATCTATCTCCACGAGGGAGAGAGAAAAGAGGCAACGTGGAATTTAAGTGCCTTGTCAAACGAGGTTCGAACTCAAGGGATTTCGCTCCTGAAGCGAGCCCGCTACTACTGCACTGCCACGGCCTCCACTACATGTGCATTGCCTTTAGAAAAGGCACACTCGGAACGGCTACAGCTCGGCGCGAAGTCCTTGTCACTAACACATGAAGCGAACGCACTACCACTGCGCTGCCACGACCTCCAGTACATGTGCATTTCCTTAGAAAGACACACTCGGAACGGATACAGCGCGAAGTCCCTTTGTCTCTAACACATGCATCGAACGCGCTGCCACGACCTCCAGTACATGTGCATAGTGACACACTCGGTACAGCTCGGCGCGAAGTCCTTGTCTCTAACACATCCAGCGAACGCACTACCACTGCGCTGCCACGACTTCCGCTACATGTGCATTTCCTTAGAAAGACACACTCGGAACGGATACAGCGCGAAGTCCCTTTGTCTCTAACACATGCATCGAACGCGCTACCACTGCGCTGCCACGACCTCCACCACATGTGCATTTCCTTAGAAAGACACATTCGGAACGGCTACAGCGCGAAGTCCTTGTCTCTAACACATGCAGCGAACGCGCTACCACTGCGCTATGACGACTTTCAAACTGGTTCAACTGTATGTATATACATTGTAGTCTTCAAACCACAATAGCACATTCAGAAACCTAAACCCGTGAAATGCGATATCGATTGACATAGCGTAACGTTAGTACCAAACACGGACACACCGTTTGAGAACCCTGTTCTAACCTTTTGTTCGGAAAGTTATTGATTTTGAGAATGAGGACCTGAACCCCCTTTCGTTCTCGGATTCCATAGCCAGCGTGTAGGACGTGTCGCTGATAAGCCCGGTTAGTACGTATGTCCAGTTTTGGTTGATGCCATGATTAGTGGAATTGTCGGGTATTCTGGGAGATAACTGCAATGGAATAACCAGCACACTAGTGACATGAACAATTATATCTCGGAAATTCATTGCACATTATATACACCTTTTAACTCAATTACGAAACATGTTTAGATTAAAGGCTTTATTTCGATACCCCATTCCTGATGGAGTACATCTTCATGAGGGAGAGAAAAGAGGCAATGTGAATTTATCTGTCTTGCCTAACGACACCACCAACGTAGTTCTAACCGGGTTCGATCCGGACATCGTATCAATGTCATCACTCTGGAAATATTATTTACAAGTACAGTCTACATCCGTTATGTCGTATTCCGTCGGACCGAACAAAATACTTCGACCTAACCGAAGTTTGACTTAACGAAATTCGATATAAACAGATCCAGTTATATAAATGATAGTGTCTGAAACGGGACTGATCTGACTTCGAGATAACCGGATTATTCGACATAACCGACTTTGACATAACGGATGTAGACTGTATATAATACAGTTTCAGATCATGTACATACTAGTTTCACACGATGTATTGTGCTGTAATATGATGTATGTAGAATTTACCTGAGAAGATGATGCATGTAGAATTTACCTGAGAAGATGATGTGTGTAGAATTTACCTGAGAATATGATGTGTGTAGAATTTACCTGAGAATATGATGTGTGTAGAATTTACCTGAGAATATGATGTATGTAGAATTTACCTGAGAATATGATGTATGTATGTAGAAATTACCTGAGAATATGCGTTGCCGAAGAGTTTCATAACATTGAAATGTTGTTTTGACCCCATATCGAAGCCCGATGTCCACTGGAGCGTGACACTGTTGTATGTCACGTTCGAGAACTTGACATTAGTTGGAGTTTCCGGTACACCTTTGAAAACATATACAGACATAATAATTATTGTCCTATGTGAATAGAATAGAATAGAATAGAAAAGTAATGTAAAGATATTGCAGTGACGCTGTGGTATAAGGGAGACAATTCAGATTTGTGATTTTGGAGACGGACGATAGGGCATTTCGCAACTGGTTAATTACATTAAGCTGCCTGCTTTCAGTACCATAGCCAGAGTAATATTTCAACCGAGGCAATCTAGGGGGTACGGGGGCATGTTCCCTCTTAAAATGGTTGGGGAATAGAAGCGATTTCCTGAGTTTTCTGATTTAATGAGTTTAGACGTATAAGTATGTACTGACCATTCAGCTCTCTAGCAGTCAACACTTTATACAGCAAAGGGATATTTTTTGGATTTTATTTATTTAATTTTTATATGTTTCCTTTTTGGAAATTTTAACCGAGGCAACTGCCTCGGTGTGGCTGCAGGCCTGGCTTTCCACCATAAAAGGGCACTAGTTTGCATAGTGGTATACGTAGTGGTTAACAGGGTGGACTGGGAATCCAGGGATCGCAGGTTCGATCCCCCGTCTGACCCTAATAAAATTTAACAATCTTTCAGATGGGACTTTAAATCGAGGTCTCGTGTCGGTGCTTTACACCGTACACGTAAAAGAACCATACGAGACTCTGGAATGTGTCTCTATCTGTATCATTGCACTATCGTCCAACAATCTAAAATGACTAATATCTTCAGGATCCGTCGCTCATATGGGCTAATATCTTCAGGATCCGTCGCTCATATGGGCAACCGGTAGCGACGATAAATAAACGAAAAACACACACATAGTGTGAAATGCATTTTTTTCTTTTAATTAAAACATAAAAAAATATGATTCATAATATTATGCAAATTTAATCTAATGCCACTTTTAGTGAACTACCGTTATAATCGAGGCAATTTTCAAATGGAACTTAACAATAAAACAATTCATTTGTGGGTATATATATTCTAATTTGAATATTATTTTTACGAAACAATCAAACTATAGCACGGCTATCAGGAGCTCCACTCTTCCTATGCTTAGAATAACTCCATGTGCATCACATTGTAAGACAACGCAGCATATGGCTATAGGTTTATGACTTGCAATTAATAAGTTACCATTTGCAATTAATGACTTACCAACTGCAATTAATAAGTTACCATTTGCAATTAATGACTTACCAACTGCAATTAATAAGTTACCATTTGCAATTAATGACTTACCAACTGCAATTAATAAGTTACCATTTGCAATTAATGACTTACCAACTGCAATTAATAACTTACCATTTGCAATTAATGACTTACCAACTGCAATTAATAAGTTACCATTTGCAATTAATGACTTACCAACTGCAATTAATAACTTACCATTTGCAATTAATGACTTACCAACTGCAATTGATAACTTACCATTTGCAATTAATAACTTACCATTTGTAATTAATGACTTACCAACTGCAATTAATAACTTACCATTTGCAATTAATGACTTGTCAACTGCAATTAATAACTTACAATTTGCAATTAATGACTTACCAACTGCAATTAATAAGTTACCATTTGCAATTAATGACTTACCAACTGCAATTAATAACTTACCATTGGACATTCATAACCTGTCATTTGCAATTAAAATGACTCGCCGCTTGCAATTAATAATTTACCGTTTTCAATTAATAGCTTATTATTCGCAATAATTGACTTACCATTCACAATTAATAGCTTATCATTCGCAATAATTGACTTACCACGTGCTTTTAATTGGTAATGGGCAAAATAGATTCCATATTCATTTTGCAGTTTCAAAGTGTAATTTCCATAATAAGGCACTGTCATTATTGGAAACGACAGTATGGTTTCAGATGCATAGTCAGTTTGTCTAGCAGTCGCCGATATGTCCGTCCCATCATCCTTGGACCACGTGTAATTCGCTCTGGGGTAGGCTTGTAGATACATGTAGAGGATTACGTATTTACCGACCGCACCGCGAACAACAAAGTTGTTCTTTCCATACTGTGGTCGAGGTGAACCTGGAAAAGATGAAAGCAGACTACATCGAAGTAAACTATTTTTAGCGAAATACCAGGTGTTTTGAACGGCCACAAGCGCAGTGACGTCGACTAGCATTAATAGGATTCGGGAAGTACTGATGTTCATAAAACGAGGTGTCTCATAAGTCAGAAATGGCTAGCCCTTTAAATAGTTGTGACACTATAATAAACAAACACCTTACTCAAATTATGATAGTTTATGAAATATTGAATATTCATGCGTTTACGGAATGAACTTCGCATGATTGCATCAATACCTAATGACATTTCAGCGGCGTAGCCAGTAATGGTGTGCAAGCTCGTTTGAACTAAATTAAGTACGGACGTTAGGGTGGCCTGTGGGCCCTCTTCCTCCTGAATCTTTTTAAACCTAGATATCAAATGGTGCACTCTGGCACCCTTTAAGGGAACTTTATACACTAACATACGCATTGTTAAACCTTTTTTATCTACTACTGTATATCCAGCAAAAATAATGCTGAGAATAGTGTGCAAGCCCGGGCATTGTGGCGTAAAGGCAACTACGCGCCTGCATTTGTATGCCATCGATTCTTGTCTTTAATATGGACTTTCTAAACCATCGACAGATGATGCATTGTTTGTGTTGGGTGTTGAAAATCGCAACAACAGCTTAGGTCAAATGGCGCCTGTTATTGATGGAGGTAGATCCCAGACATTAACGGACATCGGGATAGAACCACCTACCCTCCACAAGGTTGCTGGATAGCAACCTCACATGGAGGAAGTTGACGACCTCAGTGGGTTTCGAACCTACAGTGATGACAGGTATGTTATTTCAAGTCAACGACCTTAAAGCGACACTACATCAGTGAAAACACAAATTTCTACATAAGTATTTCCCTATTATATGGTATAATTTTCCCCCAAATAGTTGCCTCAAATCTCAAATACTGAGTATTTCAACTAATAAACAAATGTCGTATACGCGGTTTGTTGGCATAACTAAATAATGTAAACATCCATGCGTAATACAACGTGTGTATCCTGAGTAACACGATTTATGGTACATATTTACCGTTCTATCTCACATTTGTGCCTATTTATTTGTAGACTATTCTTAGTTAAATTATCTCTAAGCGACATTATCTCGCGTTTAGTATTGACTCCGATGACAAACAAACGTCAATTCACGTTATATGAACTCATACTTTCAATCCACAAAAAAAAACTGTTTATTGTTTCAATGTTAGTGTTCGAATGTATTCGGAAGAATTTGTAGTAGCAATGCATTTATACTTAAACAAAATTTATTTGCTTTTTGCGATGTAATGTCGCTTTAATAACCCGACAACGGAGGCCCCTATATGATACAATAGTACAGAATGCTACTCAAAGCTCCAAAACCTACTTACAATAAATTGTGATATTGTGTCCCCTGCTTGCATTGACACCCTTATTGAGCACGTTACTTCCGGTACATTCCCAGTATCCCATATATTGGCACACCGCCTTATTCGGCCCTATCATAGCACTTGCTGCTCCAGTGGCAGACATTAACTGGTCGCCAGTGTCTCTGTTGCGTATCGACCATGTCGGGTCTGGATTACCTTGCATGTCACACGTCACATTAAACGTATCATTTTCCATCATAGTATAGGGCTCGATGTGGAAGATGTCAACCTCCGCAGGATCTGGAATATTATCAAATACTAGTACATATAAGGCTCACTTTTAAAATGTGTATAGCGCTTCAGTTTTCGATCACACGCAATATCTTACTTGATCACACCGCACCATTCCACTCCATCACCGTACCATTCCACTCCATCACCGCACCATTCCACTCCATCACCGTACCATTCCACTCCATCACCGTACCATTCCACTCCATCACCGCACCATTCCACTCCATCACCGCACCATTCCACTCCATCACCACACCATTCCACTCCATCACCGTACCAATTCCACTCCATCACCACACCATTCCACCCATCACCGCACCATTCCACTCCCATCACCGTACCATTCCACTCCATCACCACACCATTCCACTCCATCACCGCACCATTCCACTCCATCACCGTACCATTCCACTCCATCACCGTACCAGTCCACTCCATCACCGCACCATTCCACCCATCACCGCACCATTCCACTCCCATCACCGTACCATTCCACTCCATCACCGTACCATTCCACTCCATCACCACACCATTCCACTCCATCACCGTACCATTCCACTCCATCACCGTACCATTCCACTCCATCACCGCACCATCACCGCACCATTCCGCACCATCACCGCACCATTCCGCACCATCACCGCACCATTCCGCACCATCACCGCACCATCACCACACCATTCCACTCCACACCACACACTCCATCACCGCACCAGTCCACTCCATCACCACACCATCACCACACCATTCCACTCCATCACCGCACCATCACCACACCATTCCACTCCATCACCGCACCATCACCACACCATTCCACTCCATCACCGCACCATCACCACACCATTCCACTCCATCACCACACCATTCCACTCCATCACCGCACCATTCCACACCATCCACTCCATCACCGCACCATTCCACTCCATCACCACACCATTCCACTCCATCACCGTACCATTCCACTCTATCACCGTACCATTCCACTCCATCCTCGTACCATTCCACTCCATCACCACACCATTCCACTCCATCACCGTACCATTCCACTCTATCACCATTCCATTCCACTCCATCACCGCACCATTCCACACCATCACCGCACCATTCCATTCCATCACCGCACCATTCCATTCCATCACCGTACCATTCCACTCCATCACCGCACCATTCCACTCCATCACCGCACCATTCCACTCCATCACCACACCATTCCACTCCATCACCGTACCCACTCCATCACCGTACCATTCCACTCCATCACCGCACCATCACCGCACCATTCCACTCCATCACCGCACCATTCCACTCCATCACCGCACCATTCCACTCCATCACCGCACCATTCCACTCCATCACCGCATCATTCCCTCCATCACTGCACCATTCCACTCCATCACCGTACCATTCCACACCATCACCGCACCATTCCACACCATCACCGCACCATTCCACACCATCACCGTACCATTCCACACCATCACCGCACCATTCCACACCATCACCGTACCATTCCACTCCATCACCGCACCATTCCACACCATTCCACTCCACACCGCACCATCACCACACCATTCCACTCCATCACCGCACCATTCCACTCCATCACCACACCATTCCACTCCATCACCGCACCATTCCACTCCATCACCACACCATTCCACTCCATCACCGTACCATTCCACTCCATCACCACACCATTCCACTCCATCACCGCACCATTCCACACCATCACCGTACCATTCCACTCCATCACCACACCATTCCACACCATCACCGCACCATTCCACACCATCACCGCACCATTCCACTCCATCACTGGACCACACCCACATTCTCACTGGACCTCACCCTCACTGGACCACACCCACATTCTCACTAGACCACACACACAGTCTCACTGGACCACACCCACAGTCTCACTGGACCACACACACAGTCTCACTGGACCACACACACAGTCTCAATGGATCACACCCACAGTTTCACTGGACCACACCCTCACTGGACCACACACACATTCTCACTGGACCACACCCACATTCTCACTGAACCACACCCTCATTCTCACTGGACCACACTCATTTTCTCACTGGACCATACACCCACCTCACTGAACGCACCACATTTTGGAACAATGACTGTGGGTGGACCATATACGCACACCTCACTGAACACACACCATTTTGGAACAATGACTGTGGGTTATATATTCATAGTTGTATTGCATATATATAAATGTCCTTTATACACAACCACAACATGAATGTGACATTCTAGCATGCTGTGTATGTGTGTTTTACGTTTATTTATCGTCGCTACCGGTTGCCCATATAAGCGACGCCTCCTAAAGAGATTAGTCATTTTAGATGTTTGGATGATAGTGCCATGATACAGACAGAGACCAATTCCAGAGTCTCCTCTGGTTCTTTTACGTGCACGGTGTAAAGCACCGACACGAGACCTCGGCTTAAAATCCCATCTGAACGACTGTTAATTTTATTAGGGACAGACTGAATGCTGATGAAATTTTACTCAATTATACCAGTTTATTTTTTTAGACATATTTTTCAACGTATATACATGTACAATACTTACACTTGTTTACACAAATTTAGTTTAGCCCGATAGTGAAACAAGTTCTTACAAACTATAATAATCGCTCTCGATACCTCATTCCTGATGGAATATATCGCCACGAGGGAGAGAGAAGAGGCAATGTGGAATTTAAATGCCTTGCCTAAGGGCAAACTCGTGTACAGCTGGGCGCAAACTCCGTGCCTATCTCGAGCTATCACAACGATACCACCGCGCTATCACGACTTCCAAATACTTACATTGTACATCTATATTGATGACATCAACTGTCACATTGACATCAGTCTCGTTATACTCGGGTACAGGATATGACGTGTTGAGCGCGTGACAAATATAATCCCCGGAATATGAACGTTTGATATTTAGAATTTGCAACTTTTTCCCTTCTCGACGGAATGTACTTTTTGTGTCGTTCTTGGTCCAGTAGACATCAATATCAGGGCTGTCTGTTACGTTGCAAATCACCAGCAAGTTGTCACCTTCCAGTATGTTATAGGAACGTGTAGCCAGGGTGTTCGTCGGCACTTAATATACAAAACAACATATTAGTGATTTACATCCACGGCCGACATGAAATTCTTACTCTCACTGTGTCTGCTTACTGCAAATAAAATAATTAAAAAATTAAACGAAACTTACCTAGTAAGGTGAGTTCAATTGTAATTCTATTTCGTTAAAAATTAAATTCGTGTGATCTTCGCGCATGCGCAACAGTGTGCTTAGCGCTTCCGGTGAGAAATCGTGGTAAACGTTTAACATCAAACATATACAAAGTTATCTTAAGTGATAGCTTTAGCAAGTACACTAGCCTACACATACATTACAATTGATGGTTTTGTAAATAAATATCCACAAAGGGAAGCTGTTCGATGTGCGCAGTGGTTAGCTCGCTCGCTTCTCACCAATGCAACCAGGGTTAGATCCTCGGACCAGGAAGTATGTGAGATGGTACGGTGGTCGCCAGATCGGACAGGTGGGTTTTCTCCGGGTACTCCGGTTTCCTCCCACATGAATGACCACATTTACGCTTTCATCTGCGCCAACGGGAGTGGTTAATATAAGTTGTTAGAACTTGCTTCGCAAGCATTGTAAAATAAATAAAGTTTAAAGGGTAATAAATTAACAAATTATATTTCACAAAAACAGCTTGAAATGTGAATACATTATTGTTGAAAGGAATACATTAGTGTGCAGCACATTCTATGGAAATTTGGAGTGTAAGGGTAACATTCCGAGTATTGCAGATGACATCTAATGGACATGCTTTGTAATATTGAACTTCCGGTTTTGTTTTGCCGTTTTGCGGCTACAGGGGACGCCACTACGAATGTCGTGAATAATGGCATACGCACTCCCCTGGATAATTCCGCATAGTAGTCAATTATTAAATGGATACTTCGCATAGACGCATACATTCTCTGAAACATGACCGGCAAACCCATGTCGACATTTAATCTGAAACATGACCGCATGCCGCCCAAGTCGACATTAAATCTGAATCATGACCGGCAAACTCATGTCGACATTAAATCTGAAACATGAATGGCAAGCACATGTCGACATTAAATCTGAGACATGAATGGCAAGCACATGTCGACATTAAATCTGAAACATGAATAACAAGCACATGTCGACATTAAATCTGAAACATGAATAATAAGCCCATGTCGACATTTAATCTGAAACATGAATGGCAAGCACATGTCGACATTAAATCTGAAACATGAATGGCAAGCCCATGTCGACATTTAATCTGAAACACGAATGGTAAGCCCATGTCGACATTAAATCTGAAACATGAATGGCAAGCACATGTCGACATTTAATCTGAAACATGAATGGTAAGCCCATGTCGACATTAAATCTGAAACATGACCGGCACGCACATGTCGACATTAAATCCGAAACATGAATGGCAAGGCCATGTCGACATTAAATCTGAAACATGAATGGCACGCCCATGTCGACATTTAATCTGAAACATGAATGGCAAGCCCATGTCGACATTAAATCTGAAACATGACTGGCAAGCACATGTCGACATTAAATCTGAACATGAATGGCAAGACCATGTCGACATTAAATCTGAAACATGACTGGCAAGCACATGTCGACATTAAATCTGAAACATGACTGGCAAGCACATGTCGACATTTAATCTGAAACATGAATGGCAAGCACATGTCGACATTTAATCTGAAACATGAATGGCAAGCCCATGTCGACATTTAATCTGAAACATGAATGGCAAGCACATGTCGACATTAAATCTGAAACATGAATGGCAAGCACATGTCGACATTAAATCTGAAACATGACTGGCAAGCACATGTCGACATTAAATCTGAAACATGACTGGCACGTCCATGTCGACATTAAATCTGAAACATGACTGATACGCCCACGTCGACATTAAATCGTATACGTCTTTTCTCCAATAAATAGTTCACACGTCCTGTGAAAACAGTCAAAACACTGATACGATCTTATCTTGGCAGCCATTTTGTTGGGAAAGTTTTATAAATGGCAATTTCAAGATATTTCTAGTAACACATCATAGAAAATTGCAATATTTATAACATATCTATTTTTTGTTTGTTAATATAAAATGTGGTATCAATCTAAAGGTATTGAAATGCACTTTTTTAATATTAATTTATTTTTTGACAATGATGTATAGATTATAATTTATAAGAACTAAACTTTACGATTCAGGCACATTATTATTTATTCGTTAGTGATATGACAGTTGTGAACTGATACAAAAACGTCTCAGGAACTTCAGGGCGTACAGACGGATCTGTAGTCCAGTTGTTAACACGTTGGAATGGTAATCTAGGGATCGCAGGTTCGATCCCCCGTCTGACCCTAATACAATTAACAGTCTTTCAGATGGGACGTTAAACCGAGGTCTCGTGTCGGTGCTGTACACCGTGCACGTAAAAGAACCAGAGGAGACTCTGGAATGGGTCTCTATCTGTATCATTGCACTATCCAACAATCTAAAACGACTAATCTCTTCAGGAGGCGTCGCTCATATGGGCAACCGGTAGCGACGATAAATAAACGTAAATCATACACACAACGTCAGGGGTGACAGTGCCTTTAGCTACATAGTTGGCGATTATACTCGTCCAATAAGAACATCAGATGTGTTCAATATTGGGATACGTTTCGTTATCTTCACCCCCTGGTTAATCAGGGCGACACCTCCACGAGTATGTTAGTCATTTTATTTTTTGGAGGATAATGTAATATACAGAAGACGCCCCAACAGTTACAGAAACATGTCTGGTTCTTTTACGTGCTCGTGAGATATCGGTTTATCGTCCCATATAAAAAACTGTTCATAGTATTATAGTCAGACTGGGGGGTCGAACCTGCGACCCCTGGATTAACCACTGCACCATTGGTCACTTTGTTTTTAATTCGTTGCTCTTTCAGATTAGTTTATACAAATTTAGTTTAGCTCGATTGCGAAACAAGTTCTTTCAACTTATATTAATCAATATCGAGACCTCATTCCTGATGGAATCCATCGCCACGAGGGAGAGAGAAGAGGCAACGTGGAATTTAAATGCCTTGCCTTAGGGCACAATCGTAACGGCTACAGCGGGGTTCAAACTCCGGACCTATTTCAGATTAATACATATATATGGTAACCACGTCACCATATACCACGTGACGCCACTATCGAGTGGGTCATATATGGAGAACTATTATCAATAAAGTGAACAACAAGCAGCGGAAAATCGTAAGGTTATCAGTAGTAATGGATGACAATGACTAAACAGATTGATAACCAGGATAAACCGCTAAATGCGTGTATTGTTGTTGTTGTAATTTATCCCCGATAGATCTATAGCTTGAAACACAAGTTGGCGGACTGGTCAATAACCCCCATGCCGTCATCTGAAATATGTGTGATACATATATTACATTCAAAGTGACCATATACCAATATATATATGACTTTTAACACGCCGCCATCTTGTGTAGAAACCAATGCCATAGGTGCGCGTTTCGTCATTTGAAATCTATGTTGCACACTGTAATTATAATTATGACAATAATAGGTAACCAAACTTTAAGTACCAACTACACATAAAGGATCATAGTCTGGGAACAGGCTTCGATATATTTTGCCTGGTCAGTCAAATAAATATAGTTTAACACCGAGACTTTTTGGGCCGTATTGAGCTTCTGGTGATATGTCATTTTGCCAGAAGTTAAAAAGTGAAAACTCGACAGACTGGAACCCAGGCTAAAAGGATCACAATGCACACTATCTACTCACCTGCAGTTGTCCATGTAAACAGCACAGCCACTGAGAACGCACATATGTATATGATGTAATTTGTTTGAAACATCGTTACGACTATAAACACGAATTCAGTACGTCCACACAACGAGTATACGCGGCAGATAGTAGT
This sequence comes from Archivesica marissinica, assembly GCA_014843695.1. Lineage (NCBI taxonomy): Eukaryota > Metazoa > Mollusca > Bivalvia > Venerida > Vesicomyidae > Archivesica > Archivesica marissinica. Next base: position 58,663,527 of record CM026386.1, read on the forward strand.
GTACCTAGTATCAATTATCCAGTGAGCATTTCAATACAGGGTTTCAATATCTGTTTACTTTCAACTATATCATTGCGATAACATTATTGTATGGTGAAGCATTGGGGACCACATTTGGTAAATGTTTAAAGTTGCTTCTGTACCTTCCTATACGTGTGAATTGGCGAAAATATTTGGGGCACCTTTTTTTAAATATATATTTTTTGGCACATGTTTTGTCAAATACATGGCTTCAACTATTTATTTGTGAACTACATAGCTCTTAATTGGCTCCAAGTTTTGTTAATTGGCTCCATTGTTTTTCAATTGGCGACAGAAGTGGCGCAGACAAACATTCAGACAGAGGGAACCTTGATTATTATTATGTGTGCATGGACGTGGGAGTACTTGACGCGAGAACGTGAGAGTATATTAGAGTTAAAAACAATTCTATGTCAATTTCTTATCATATATGAAATGCTTAGATTATGTACTTGTAGATACACATAGAATGTAAATAAATTAAATTTTAATAACATAAGCCGGTTTAAAGCTGAACACTACAATAATTATGTTATTTGTAAACTGATTTGATGGATTGTGTTATTTTATTGTTTGGAGTAGCAACAACAGCTAAAGTCATATAGCGACCTTCCACTTTGAAACAGTGGAAGAAGATCGGAGGTGCATCCCGAAAACTGTTGCAGCTGTGGTAGTCAAATCTCCTTCTACAACAGTTGGATGGCTTCATTACTTGATAGAACATGACCCCAACGTAACGCCAACCAACTTTGATATGGGTCTTGAATATTTGCCAAAAATAGTCCGATTTTAGAAATTATTTATTCGTGAAAAATACTTTTGCGTACATATCCGAGGACTAATTCGTAACATCCACAGTGTATGTAAGTCCCCACCCACCCTACCCCCCCTACCATTGACCTTAAGCTTGAGTCCCCACCCTACCACTGACCTTAAGCTTGAGTCCCCACCCTACCCCTGACATTAAGCTTGAGTCCCCACCCTACCACTGACATTAAGCTTGAGTCCCCACCCTACCACTGACCTTAGGTTTGAGTCCCCACCCTACCACTGACCTTAAGCTTAAGTCCCCACCCTACCACTGACATTAAGCTTGAGTCCCCACCCTACCACTAACCTTAAGCTTGAGTCCCCACCCTATCCCCATCCTACCACTGACCTTAAGCTTGAGTCCTCACCCTACCACTGACCTTAAGCTTGAGTCCCCACTCTACCACTGACCTTAAGCTTGAGTCCCCACCCTACCACTGACATTAAGCTTGAGTCCCCATCCTACCACTGACCTTAAGCTTGAGTCCTCACCCTACCACTGACCTTAAGCTTGAGTCCCCACTCTACCACTGACCTCAAGCTTGAGTCCCCACCCTACCACTGACATTAAGCTTGAGTCCCCACCCTACCACTGACATTAAGCTTGAGTCCCCACCCTACCACTGACATTAAGCTTGAGTCCCCACCCTACCACTGGCATTAAGCTTGAGTCCCCACCCTACCACTGGCATTAAGCTTGAGTCCCCACCCTACCACTGACCTTAAGCGTGAGTCCCCCCTACCACTGACCTTAAGCGTGAGTCCCCACCCTACCACTGACATTACGCTTGAGTCCTCACCCTACCACTGACATTAAGCTTGAGTCCCCACCCTACCACTGACATTAAGCTTGAGTCCCCACCCTACCACTGACATTAAGCTTGAGTCCTCACCCTACCACTGACATTAAGCTTGAGTCCCCACCCTACCACTGACAGTAAGGTTGAGTCCCCATCCTACCACTGACATTAAGCTTGAGTCCCCATCCTACCACTGACATTAAGCTTAAGTCCCCACCCTACCACTGACCTTAAGCTTAAGTCCTCACCCTACCACTGACCTTACGCGTGAGTCCTCACCCTACCACTGACCTTAAGGTTGAGTCCTCACCCTACCACTGACATTAAGCTTAAGTCCTCACCCTACCACTGACATTAAGCTTGAGTCCTCACCCTACCACTGACCTTAAGCGTGAGTCCTCACCCTACCACTGACCTTAAGCTTAAGTCCTCACCCTACCACTGACATTAAGCTTGAGTCCTCACCCTACCACTGACCTTAAGCGTGAGTCCTCACCCTACCACTGACCTTAAGCTTAAGTCCTCACCCTACCACTGACATTAAGCTTGAGTCCTCACCCTACCACTGGCATTAAGCTTGAGTCCTCACCCTACCACTGGCATTAAGCTTGAGTCACCACCTTACCACTGAACTTATGCTGGACATTTGGCAATTCGTTTGATGGCATAAGACATTTTATATTTTGCTAAACCAACACAGTGACTACTACTATAATCGCCCTTGGCGAGACACCATTGATGGCGATGACTAGTATACACGGGACTCTAGTAATGCCAAGCAAGGTGGTCCGGGTTGTGTATCCCATCCGGTGATCATATTACATTTCTTGCAGGGAAAGCCATTTTCTCGGATTGCAAATATATACATTGTATATAATTTCATCATTTCTATACTACAGGACATAGAAAACGTACACCTACATTATATGATTATTATTACATGAACACGAACTACGAAGGATTCCATCAAAGATATATCACATCTTTATTACAAAACACAAACTGAACAACTAAATATATTCCAAAATGTTTAAAACTATGTAGTTATTGTTTGTCATGTAAAAACACACTTATCCTATGTGCGCGTTTTCTATGTCCTCTAGTATAATAAATTAATAATATTAAACTGTAGCCATAACTCATTGACTTAGTAGCTTGGTACTTAATTTTGAATTTCATGTATGTATCAATTTTGTACATAAGCACGATTTTATATTAGGTGACATATAGGTCCACTGGGCCGGGTGCTTGTTTGTATATTTATTATCTGTAGTATATATAATGTCGGATGCACATGTCACTATAATAAAATATTTACTTACTTACTTACTTACTTTATAATATATAGAGGTGGAAGTCGTGATAGCGCATAAATACGCGTTCGCTTCAGGTGCGAAAGGTCAGGAGTTACGGAGCCGATTGTGCCCTTAGGCAAGGCATTTAAATTCCACATTCCCTCTTCTCTCTCCTTCAGTGCGATGGATTCCACCAGGAATGAGGTCTCGAGAGTGATTAATATAAGTTGAAAGAACTCGCAATCGAGCTAAAATAAATTTGTATATACTAGTATGATATAAAGATTTCAAATGAATGCTTTTCTAATTTTTTGGCTTCACTGCTTTTCAAACATGATATCGTAACTTACATAAGAATTAAATAATTAGAAATTAAAATGTCTGAATAGGCAAATGTTTACACTATGATAATTATGAGAGCATTTTTAACTGAGCCTATATGAGGGATGTAGCTGGGCTTCATAGGAAAAACACACGTGTATTCTGTAATAATATACGTCATGTACATTTGTACTTAGCTTGAATTAGCCCTAAAAAGTATATTCATCGGTTTTTTGCAGTACTTTGAAAAATGTATATAATGTATTTCCTGTTCGTTCAACATATTTATTTGTTAATTACATAACACACGAACGAGTCTCCGTGTTGATACGGTGTGTGTGTGTGTGTGTAACCGATGTTGTGGAAGGTCGGTGGTTCTACCATACGCCTTTGTCTGTAATGAATGTTTGGAGAGGCACACGGAGACGTCGGCAACCAATACTAGCTGGAGAGCCGCCATATTGCATAAGCTGTTGGTGCGAACACCAAAACAACAACAGAGAAACAAACAAACACAGCACATGGTGTTTACTATAACCGAAATGATTGGACACCAAGCTAAGTTACAGACGGATATGTAGTCCAGTGGCAACACGCTGGACTGGTAATCCAAGGATCACCGGTTCCATCCCCCGTCTGACCCTAATAACATTAACAGTCTTTAAGATGGGACGTTAAACCGAGGTCTCGTGTCGGTGCTGTATCTGTCTGTATCCTTGCACTATCCTCCAAAAATGTAAAATGACTAATCTCTTCAAGAGGCGTCGCTCATATGGGCAACCGGTAGCGACGATAAATAAACGTAAAACACACACACACCAAGCTAAGTTGTTAGCTATAGTGTTCTCCTATTACCTGGTTACGGTGTCTTACAAGCATTGAACATTCAAGTATTTGCCATAATTATAGATTATTTAGGCACAATTTTGAAATTTGAATTTGAAAACTACTTAATATATATACGCCTCCTAAATATTTAAAATGTATTGTCACATGATTTTAGAACTAGAAATCATAGATTGCCAATTGAAGTAGGACATTGGAACAGAGTCCCTTTAAACCAACGTATTTGCCCAAAGTGTAACCACGGTATAGGAGACGAACTTCATTATTTATTAGAATGTAATTTCTTATTATCTAAAAGAAAAAGATTGACCAACAGTATATTCTTTAGGAGATCAAATATTATTATATAATATATATATATATATATTATATAAATAGTATTATGAGCAACTTATGATTATAATTATTGTAATTGTTTTACGCGCGTGGTTAATTGGTGGGCCATCTTTAGCTATATGATTGATGGGGCCGGCCAGTCCGATCTGCTACATTAGTGGGATCATGGCCCCGTCGTCATCTGTTCTTCGCCACTGATAACACGATATTATATTTTAAAAATAGTTACTGAAACAAATTTCCACGAGACCTTATTACGCATCATAATTCTGACTGATTATCTATGTTTGTTGATATGTGTATAGGTCATGTGTTAATCGTTTGCATATCAATGCTATCCAACACCGTGTAACGGACATATGGTGTACTGGCGGGGGCATACTGTGTGGGCAATTGTAAGTATGTCAACTTTCAATGTAATTATGTCAACTGTCAATGTAATTATGTCAACTTTCAATGTAATTATGTCGACTGTCAATGTAATTATGTCAACTTTCAATGTAATTATGTCGACTGTCAATGTAATTATGTCGACTGTCAATGTAATTATGTCAACTTGCAATGTAATTATGTCAACTGTCAATGTAATTATGTCAACTTTCAATGTAAGTATGTCAACTGTCAATGTAATTATGTCAACGGTCAATGTAATTATGTCAACTGTCAATGTAATTATGTCAACGGTCAATGTAATTATGTCAACTGTCAATGTAATTATGTCAACTTTCAATGCAATTATGTCAACTGTCAATGTAATTATGTCAACTTTCAATGTAATTATGTCAACTGTCAATGTAAGTATGTCAACTTTCAATGTAATTATGTCTATATTATGGCTTAGTGAATTCAGTGGTTACATCTTAATGCTAGATTGTGGCTTAGTGAATTCAGTGGTTACATCTTAATGCTAGATTGTGGCTTAGTGAATTAAGTGGTTACATCTTAATGCTAGATTGTGGATTAGTGAATTCAGTGGTTACATCATAATGCTAGATTGTGGCTTAGTGAATTCAGTGGTTACATCTTACTGCTAGATAGTGGCTTAGTGAATTCAGTGGTTACATCTTAATGCTAGATAGTGGCTTAGTGAATTCAGTGGTTACATCTTAATGCTAGATTGTGGCTTAGTGAATTCAGTGGTTACATCTTAATGCTAGATTGTGGCTTAGTGAATTCAGTGGTTACATGTTAATGCTAGATTGTGGCCTAGTGAATTCAGTGGTTACATGTTAATGCTAGATTGTGGCTTAGTGAATTCAGTGGTTACATCGTAATGCTAGATTGTGGCTTAGTGAATTCAGTGGTTACATGTTAATGCTAGATTGTGGCTTAGTGAATTCAGTGGTTACATCTTAATGCTAGATTGTGGCTTAGTGAATTCAGTGGTTACATGTTAATGCTAGATTGTGGCTTAGTGAATTCAGTGGTTACATCTTAATGCTAGATTGTGGCTTAGTGAATTCAGTGGTTACATCTTAATGCTAGATTGTGGCTTAGTGAATTCAGTGGTTACATGTTAATGCTAGATTGTGGTTTAGTGAATTCAGTGGTTACATCTTAATGCTAGATTGTGGCTTAGTGAATTCAGTGGTTACATGTTAATGCTAGATTGTGGCTTAGTGAATTCAGTGGTTACATCTTAATGCTAGATTGTGGCTTAGAGAGGTTGAGTGTATTTTGTAAATATATGTCAAGTTTCAGTAGCATGATCGTTCTTTCCATGTTTTTCATTATATCTTTATTTCTGTCTCATCTATGTACAATACATACATTTCCAATTTAATATATCGTACAGTGCACATAGCCATTAGATAGATATATTTATTTCGGCAAGGAATGCATACATGGACATCTAAAACAACATGTACTATATATATAAAGAAACATATCATATAGTACATGATACTAAAATAACACATACAGTGCACATAGCCATTATATAGATATATTTATTTCGGCAAGGAATGCATACATGGACATCTAAAACAACATGTACTATATATAAAGAAGCATATCATATAGTACATGATACTAAATATACCATAGTAGGTACACCAACACCGAGGATAACACAAACAGAGAGAATCGTATTTCCATTGTGATCATGTGTGCTGGTGGCATAACACAGGGTGGCATTTAAAATACTTCAATGAATTAGTAATGAAAATTTAGATTTACATCCAAGTATCTTACACTTTAAAATTATAATTCTACGTAATATCATAGAGCAAGCTGAGCATAAATATCACAGATACAAGTTGTACTTACTACTCATTTCTAAGGTTTAAAATAATATTAATACTATTAGAATAAAACTAAATCCTATGCAGAGAAAAACATACAATATGAATTAAAAATTATGACATTCCCGCAAATAATGTTTGACAGTTGTTGTAAAAGTAGATAATTTATCACTCGGCGTTATACGGCTGGCACATTATTCCATAATGCGAAACACCCTGTACAGAAGGACTTTGACCCAAAACCTTTGACCGTAGGGACAGCATATAGTCAGGGCCAATCCATGCTTAACATTGAACACATGGGTGCAGAACAATCTGATCTACACGATTATTGACTGATAACCAGTTTAGAGAGTGAATGTGTTCTGGACCTTGCATCAACACCTATGATAAACCCCATTAACTTGTTCTGTGTGGACTTGTTTTTTAACATTTTAGTCAGGTCATGGTATCATATAGAAAAGGTATAATCATATTGCAAATGGATCAGAACATAACAGGAAGTTTCTTGGTGAGCTGTGTAAAGTATTCTTTCTTACTATATAAATAGTTTAACCTGGTATTCTGTAAAACCGAACGAGCCATGGTATCAAATGATAAAGTTTGATCCAATGTAACCCCGATATATTTAACCGAATATGTAGATTCAATAACTCTACCATTACAAGTAATATCAATAGTACAGATTGACCCAATCCTGTGTCTAGACCTAAACAAGATATACACCGATTTAATGCAGTGACAACTTATTGTCTACCAGCCACTGACTGACAAGATGTAGATCCTCCTTCAATGACCTTTCAATATCACATTTACATTTACCAGAAACAATTATACCAGAGTCATCTGCATATAACTAAAACAGGAGCTTGCTTTTAACTACAGCAGACATGCCATTAACATAGATAAGGAATAACAAGGGACAGAGTATTGACCCTTGTGGAACTCCACATGATATAGGAGCAGTACCTGAATGTGCACCTGATATATCAACAAGTTGCTGTTTATCAGAAAAATATGACTTGAATCACCGTAAAATATCATCACCAAGACCAGCGGCGCCACGTTTCATGATAAGAACAGAGTCATCGACTGTGTCGAACGCTTCCTGCAGGTCTAGGAGAATAATCCCTATAACATTACCTTTATCCCTTTCCATCCTAAAATAATCAGTCACATGAACCAAACAGGTGTCCGTCGAAAAGCCACTTCTGAATCCGGATTGCAATTTATATAACAACTTGTTAACCTTGAAGTATGACTCAACTTGAGCATATACAACCTTTTCATATAGTTTAGATATAATACTCAAGCTCGAGATCGAACGGTAGTTACCGACAGATGTTTTGTCATTTTTCTTAAAATAGGAACAACTCTAGCATACTTGATATCCAATGGAACCACACCCTGTATGAGAGACATATTGATAGCATGGGTTAGGGTTTGAGAGCATGAGGGGATACCGTCTAAGTCTGTCGCTTTATTAACACTTAGCTGATTTAAATATTAAATAACTAATGAGAAATGATGACTATTTAGAAATTTAGAAATGTACGCCTAAGCATACATAAAAAATAGTGAAACAATATTTTTTCAAACTTAAAATCTACAACCGAGACTCATAAGAGACAATAGCATATTACAATACGCGAAACATGTTTTACTTTGAAATCTTTGAATTTAAAATTCTAAAATCTATGTAAAAGTCGCTAATCATAACGCTAAAAATATTTATAATACTTTTTCTTTAAGATTATGCATGGGAAAAAGAGCACTATCGCGCAAATTAGAATATGTTTTAAGAAATCAGAACCACCTCTGACCAGATCAGGGATGGATGGATTAGCAGCTTTTACATAGTGAACATAAACATTGGTTCACATATAAAATATTGTACACATTATTGACATAGCCAAGAACTACGACGATGTACATATAGATAATATGTATACTATTAAAAACCAAGAAAAATGTCGAAATATGTATCAACTAAATGCATATGCAATAAAGAAATAAACGAGGTTACCCGGATAGGGGCCTCAAAATGAAAAAAAAGAAAAGAACTACGACGATGTGATATATTAAAGCAGGTTTTTGGCACATTATGCCGGATTAGTGAATAATGTGATAAATGTATTTGTTTTATACAATATAAGAAACTTCACAAATACTGGAAGCTTTAACAAATAATATATCCCTGATATCCTCATACATACAACAATCTATAATGGCATGCATTTCATCCTCAACTTCATTACAAATTGGACAAGTGCGATTCTGTACAGGCGTTCGTATCGCTCAGTTTCAATACGTAGATGCACAACTTACTAAATGCTGAACGATGACTAAATGGCATACTAATCTTACAATACTGTCGAAAACATCGAAATCTAGTTTAAACAGCTGGTACGTTCGTAGTTCGTTACGGCCATGTCCAGACCTAGTCTATGTACTGATACAAGCAGCCAATCAATAATGAATAAACCCATGTACTTTGTTTCAACAGATGATACACATGGGTGTTTGCTAATGCTTTCACAGCTGTCAGAATATCAGCCTAGACCAATTCAACCATATGCATCTTTACAACAAAGAACTAATTTTTACATGATCTACTTGACTTTACCTGTACCCAGAGTACAACATGTTTATTAAACCGGGTGTGCTTTATGCAAGTAATGCGGCACCAGAAGTTCGCAATGCTTTTCCACTGACGGACAGAAGTTGGGTGCCATGCCATTTCGCCTATTACTGCAGAGGTTGGAGTATATTTTCCAACCCCGAGAACATGATGAGGTTCCCCATACAGCGGCCCCATAGTTAATGATTGGCCAAACAATAGAATCATATAACTTAGTAAAAACGTCATAAGGAACACCACGAATTAACTTACATCTAGCAATGAGAAAGCCATTGAAGTATAGATGTTCATTTAGTAGATAACCAAGGTTAGTGTAACTATTTACATAATCTATAATATTTTCACCTCAATTAAATATGAATCTAGATCGTGTCACAGATATTGACCGCAAATGAATCAATTACTAGCTATGGTATTGATATGCATATCATTAACAGAACATATGTCATTCAATACATTTAGCAATATCTGCAAATCTTGTTAATTTTCGGCTAATAAGACGATGTTATATTAACAAGTTGGCAGTTTCTTACGGAGGTTGGGCCAATCACTAATGTTGTTAGAACTTGTGACCCAACCCATTTTGCTAAATTTCTATTTGTACAACGATTGTGATTGTTATATACATCTATATAGAGCAATACAATATATTCAAATCAAACCACTGGGGTCTGTCCAGGAAAGGTGTTGTTAGGTAAACTGTCCGTCGCCCAAATGGGCAACCGGTAGCGACGTTAAATAAACTTAAATAAAAATAAAATAGAGGCGTAATCTAGAACACAAACAAGATAGTTTTCAAACGATAATTTGCCTTGTGTCAATTACTGTTTGAACTTGCACGTGCTTATATTTATGTGCATCAAAACAGAAGTAAGGCGAAGCTGAAGTGTTCACATGTTTTATCTCGCAAAAATACTATGTAGGCCTACAACATAGAACAAACACACATATATTTTCGCGTTTTCTTTTCTGGGTTCGGAGAAAATAACACTTTGAAACATATATATATATATCTCAAAAACCTCCAAAACTTAGATATTAACCGGAACAATATATCCACAGTGATTGAACTGAACATAAGACGTGAATCTGTAACAAGAAGACATTAGGGGTCTTTAAGAGGAATTACGATTGTGCCCTTAGGCAAGGCATTTAAATTCCACATTGCCTCTTCTCTCTCCCTCGTGGCGATGGATTCCATCAGGAATGAGGTCTCGAGAGTGATTTATATAAGTTGAAATAACTTGTTTCGCAATCGAGCTAAAATAAATTTGTATAAAACAATGTACTTACACCTACAGGATTTCTTTAGAAATGTATCTAGTGGAACATGATTTCTTTAGAAATGTATCTACTTCCACTAAGTCTCGTCTCACTGTCACACATGTACAACCTGTATTTCTCATTGCAATAATGTGCTACACGTACCTGCGACTGTAGGAAATGAATTTACACTTAATTCGTTCACACCCATCACTAATAACTCTTTCACACCCATCACTCATAACTCGTTCACACCCATCACTCATAACTCTTTCACACCCATCACTCATAACTCTTTCACACCCATCACTAATAACTCTTTCACACCCATAACTAATAACTCTTTCACACCCATCACTAATAACTCTTTCACACCCATCACTAACAACTCTTTCACACCCATCACTAATAACTCTTTCATACCCATCACTAAGTTCTAGCATACTACTACCAGACAGACAGACAGACAGACATATACTTTTATTCTCTCAGGTACATGTGTACAACATGAGGGTATATAACAGAAACAAATATTTAGCCACGTGGTGCTTCCGGGAATGACCTGAAATGAAAGCAGTTGTATAAACAATCATATCATGCATAATAATGTATAGAAATATGCTGGGGGATTCTTCTTCATGTATCCAAATTTTATATACAAATACAATATTATTCACGACATAGTTCCACTATTACGTCTAAATGATATAAAACGAAAGACAAATATAATATTTAAAGAGTGTGGGATATAATAGTTAATATACTTATTCTCTGTCGGATTGTTTGTCATTTTGGGATGAAAGGTCAATCGATTGTTATTGGCCTGGTGACGTGTAATGAATGAAAATAATTTTACTATCATACTGACTCACGTAGTAGACAAAATAATCCCATCGTGCGGATTAGTATTTATGAGTTGGGTAAATTGGTCTCGTAATGGGTCTAATATTTTTCCCACGGTCATAGAGTACGGGATAAAATGTATCTATAGTTTTGTGGTTATAGCTTTTGTTGGATTTTCTTCCCGTTTGTGGAATATAATGAGGTTTTGTATAATATTCGGCAAGAGTATATGTATCAGGCGTTTATAAATATCATAATATGAATCTAATGATGAATTTCAGTAGAGTTAATTATACTTTCGTTATGGATTATCAATTTTTGCGAACCATAAAGTGGTAAGTATATGTAATGAGATTTGAATAATTAATGCAATACCTATCAAATATCGTAATATGTCCAACTTGCGAAGCTTTAAAAAATTACTAACAAAATTTAGACATGATAATACGAGTAAATTTACTAAGATTTACCAGGGCAGTTTCAGATGATGTATTTAATATCTTGGAGAAACAATGTATGTTGTCTGACAACACAAAGTCGTGCAGATAGGTATTCCGATCTTGTGTAAAGTAATCGCATTTAAGCAGATAGTGTTGCTCAGAGCCAACTTCCCCGTTATTACATAACCTACAAATACTATCTAGGAAGGCTGTTCCTCCCCATCTGGATGTTTCCAGAGGAAGGCGATTGTTACAGGAACGATATCTGAAGAGTGTCAGATAGTCTTGTTTATTGATAATGTTGAAATATTTTTCATATTCTAATGCCTGTTTAAAAGAATTATAAATGTTACCCTTGTTTGATAGTTGCATTTGGCTATGCCAATGCTGCTTATATTGGTCTATTAATATTTTCTGTATATGCTTATGGGTACTTTTATTAATTAAGGTATTTTGGTTAAGCCAAAGATCAGGTCTACCTACAGAATTTAGGATTTCTTTTATCTTACTGATCCATCGGAAATTTGTATCAGGTTGGTTAATCATGTACCTATATATCAATAATGACAACTTGTTTTCTTTTCCAAGTAATATCCTCGTCCAAAAAGATATCATTTTTGTATGTGCAATGATAGATATAGGGTATCTACCAAGTTCTCCAAATAACATATACCTAGGTGTACTTTTTCGGGCGTTGGTTATTCGCCTGAGAAATGAATTATGCACTTTTTCTTGTAAATCTAGATTTTCGTAGCCAAATACCTCTGATCCATATGTTAGTATGGGTACTACAGTGTGATCGAATAGTTTAATAATTAAATCTGGCGGTAAGTCTGCATTATTAGACTTAGTAAAAAGTAAGTGCATTGCTTTATTTGCCTGCTGGGTAACATGTTTTCTAGCCTTCAAAAAAGATCCATTACTAGAGAGTGTAACACCAAGGTAGTGGTAATTGTCTGTGATTTCAAGACCTTGGTCACCTAATTTAAAGTCAAAGTTATTAAGGTTCCTAGCTCCAAAAACAATTACTTTTGTTTTATTAGGGTTTACTACTAATTTCCATTGGGCACAGTAATTATTAAAATGATTCAGGCAGTTTTGAAAGCCACCACTACCAGACCTATTGGTTCTACACTTATCTCAGTCTTGGAATTTTCTCTCCATCTGCATCTACTACGATCTCGAATCGAGTCGACCTCTACCGTGCTCTCTATTGACAAGTATATTAAAAACAGTTGCACGCCAACTGAACTTGGAGACCAGCCGATAAAGTCTCGGTATTGTTATTGTCAATTTATTTTCTCCCTACTGTAATTCTAGAAATATATCTGTTAATTTTATTTTACTCATTAAATATATAATTATCCACATTCTTAATTTAGTTCCACTCTCACACCCTGAGTAATCAGTAAAATGGTAAAAGGAATCTTTAAATTAAGGAGAATTTATATAATATTGTGTATCAGGTTGTTCTCATTACTCGACCATATGTGTGTTTTACGTTTATTATCGTCGCTACCGGTTGCCCATTTGAGCGACGCCTCCTGAAGAGATTAGTCATTTTAGATACAGACAGAGACCCATTCCAGAATCTGAAACATTAAGGTCAGACGGGGGATCGATCTATAATGAAATAGAAAATATATTAAAGATTAATGACATTTCTGCTATAAATAAACATTTAAAAAAAGACTCGCCCTTTATGCTGTTTTTAAATCCGCTCACCCATTATATATATACGGCTTACATAAATCTTATATTATAGACAGACGGATCTGTAGTCCAGTCTGTCAGATGGGACTTTAAACCGAGGTCTCGTGTCTGTGTTTTGCACCGTGCACGTAAAAGAAAAGGAGACTCTGGAATGGGTCCGTATCATTGCACTATCCTCCAAAGATCTAAAATTACTAATCTCTTCAGGACTCTTCGCTCATATGGGCAACCGGTAGCGATGATAAATAAACGTAAACCACTTATATTATAGTCCTTCAATACGATCGACGTACGGCCGTGTGGTACTCGTCTAACGTTAATGGTTGTATCTTTAGAGGAATGAGTAATCTTTGCCTTGGATGACCACACGTTATCGTAACCTCCATCACTTTTCATCTGAAAGACGATTTGAATATTTCCAGAATGCGGTGGAGTGCAGGTTCAGTATAATAAAGCTTTATTTATACATTAGTCTTTGATGTCTTGAAGTAAGGAACATGTCTAGAGAACGACTTTGGTTATCAATTCTTTTTTTACACGAGAATTTTCCGATCATCAGTCCTTTCACTGACCTGGTTGCGATGTAGTGATACAGCATCAGCATCTCTTTACTGTTAAGGATCCCGGTCGGTGTCACCATCTTCGCGAAAGTATCGATTTCCATTAAAGGAAATCTTATGGAAAATAACACATCGCCGAGGCAAGCCCTGACATTGTTTGGAGTGGCGTCAAGATTCTTCTGTTTGCATTGATCCAAAGCCCAAACCTTAGCAGCATCAAAATTCATAGACTCGTCACTTGACAGTTGGTCGCACGTTAAAATGCTTAAAAGACTGGCTTTTGAAAGCTTTCGGAAACCATCTGTCTTGAATACGCCATTCGGTTTACGCATGATATATTCAAAGCATTTCGTCTTGAGAGCAGCTTCATCATAAAACACTGCCTGCTCGTGAATTCTACACACGCTTTCAATTGCAATGGCCTTCTCCAGAAACGTTCTGCACATTTCACTCAAACCACCTAATGCATATTTCTTGGCTGCATATAGGCATCTAATTACGTTTCCATCATTCAGTTCAGCATCGTCACTGTACACATATCTGGAAAGTAAATACTACTATTTGTACAGCCTAAGTTTGGATAAGACAACACGTTTAACTTAGTTTTAACTTTATACATTTTACATTAAATTTTACTAGCTCATTCCTGATGGACTTCATCGCCGTGAGTTAGAGAGAAGACTGAGCTACTGTATAACACAATAATGTAAACAGGGTCGATATACATGTGTTATACAACCTGTGTAACGAGATTTATGGTACAGATTTACCGTTGTATCTCTAATCTTAGAACTAATCTTAGTTAAATGTATTATCTCTAAACGACAGTATCAAGCGTTTAGTATTGACTACAATAGCAAAGAAATGTCAATTCAGGTGAGTGGATGACTGGTATATGAAATCCTACATTCACTTTTGAAAGTTTGTAGACCACAAACACACTGTTTATTGATTGAATATAGTAGTAGTAATAGTAGTAATCTTTATTTACATCTCATCATTGTACATACAGTATTTACAATAATATTACATGTATAGTTTACATATTAAAAGTACAATGCCACTCCAACATGGAGTTATAAGAGATGAACACAATTATACATACTCATTTATCACAGTATGTTAGGGATAAAGCTGCAATATCCCTGCCAATCGGATATTCAAAACTGCTCTAAAACAATTATAACATACTGACATACAAAATAGGTACTATTGCACACTGATTAAGATTTGGTCATATTAAATCTAAATTCGCTTTGATCAGATCATAGCGAATATAATTAGCAGAGATATTACAGACGAGATCAAATAATGCAGTTAGAAATACAAAGAAATAATGACATTATTCAAAAAATTATTTACATATTAAAAACTGACGCCTCTGTAGAATAATAAAACAGGTTTTGGCACAATTACGAATCATCTCTTGGTTTGAAAACAGGAAACAATATTTATCATAATCAAACATTGAGTAGAAATTGATATTACACGCATATGACTTTAAGAATAAATCTTGTCTTAAATCATTGTAAACTGGACAATTCAATATTACATGCATTTCATTTTCAATAGTAGCAATATCATAAAACGAACAAATCCTAGATTCCTCTGGCAAACCTTCATACCGACCAGTCTCTATCCCAATGGGGGCAATCCCCAGTCGAAATTTGCAAAAAGCAGAACGATGTCTGGGTGGTAATACAATTTTACAATATTGCTCTGCAATATGGTCAGTTTTAAACAATGTATACACTCTCAATATAGTCCGCCCCCGACCAGAGGGACCTATGACATTATTTATCTTGGTTGACCAAGAGTTTATATACCTATCGTATGCTTTGACCTCTACATTATGTATGAAATAACGAGATATAGGATTAGTAAAGCTATTGAACATAGGAATATCATTAGCCTCATAATGGCTCTTAACATTAAAATGCCAATTTCTAACTAGCTTTACTATATGTCCAGAGTGCCACTTGCCTTGCGGTATCCATACCTGAAAGTATCGACCAATAAAACGAGATAGATACATTTCCACTGTCGGACTATTTGAGGTTTTCAACCCATATCTCCTGAAATACCATTGTTTGGTGAATATTTGACACCTAGAAAATACCATAATGCCCTATTTTGAACGGCTTCGATACACGAATATGATCGAAACCACCACAAAGGAGCTCTATAATTGATTACAGTACGAATCGTATAACTTTGTAAAAACATCATAGGGCACACCGCCCATTAATTTACATTTTGCAATAAGTAAGCCCAATGCCCGACTGGCACTCTGAGAAACAGATTTAACTGTAATATTATTATCCTAATGTTCATGCAAAACAACACCTAAGTAAGTATATCTGTCAACAATATTAATCTGATTTATTCCACACGTGAACCTAAACTGGGTACTTAATTCTGACTTGGGACGAAAGTGCACAGCATTACTTTTAGACGCATTTACAGTCATCTCATTTAGAGAACATCAGTCATTTAAAGCATTCAGTAGCACTTGTAAATCATCAACATACTCCGCTACTAACACAATATCTTCAGCCTAGAGCATTATACAAACTTTCTCATCCCCAATTGTGATACCAATACCAAATATCTTAAGATATAGAGACAAGTCATTTATGTATAAATTAAACAAAAGAATCTGGTCCGTTGTACCTCTTCTAAAACCATTCTGATCATCTGACACTTTATCATTTACTTCGGACCAAGTACTTAATCTACAGTTCAAAATGGAACAATATACTTTATACAGAGCAGGGACAAGTGAAATACCTCGGTCCAAAGTAGAAGATTTTGGTATGGGATTAATTATACATTTACTCCAATCTGATGGTACAATGCCATTATCAAAGCATATATTAAATAAAATGTGAAGAAACGATAGCGCTGCATCGTTATTAAGTACTTCTACAGGGATACAGTATATGCCATCTGCTTTGCCTTTATTGACAGAATTAATAGCTTTATGAACTTCTAACACCGATACATGATTATTAAGAATAACATCATCATCAGTTATATTGCTGGTATCATTAGTACCAGCAACATTATTTGAAGTTTTGAACAGAGAGCTACAGTCGTTTTTCCATCGTGATAAAAACAATATCGATGTCATTAGAAACAGACCCATCTTCTAAAACAACTTCCATTGGAATTCTGTTATCTTTCTTACAGTTTACTCCAATTTTACCAATTGATTTTCAAAACTTAGTAGTATCAACATCGCATTCATCTAATAGTTGAGATTGTAACGAGTACCAATGGAAACGCTTAGCTCTCTGAACCTCGCGGTCAAACAACTTACGGGTACGGACATACTCAGATTTTAGTGTAAGCTTATTACTCTTATCTGTACATGATAACCAAACCTTTTCAGATTTACAAACGTTATTCCATAAATCAGTCAATCTGTCCGACCACCATGGTTTACCTGGGCGGCGTTTTTTATTATACATACCATATTTAATTTCCTTACAATGTAAATTATCAGACATATTCTGTTGGACAATCCCACACCAATCTTTGTAAACATCATCAATATCAGATTGAGTTCGAAAACTACATTCCAGTTTTGAAATTGTTTGGTTAACATGAAAGAACGATTCTTGACTGAGCATAAAATCAGACGGAACATTAGTAACATCATATTTATAATGGCTATCTTCCTGTTTATTAATATAATGCGGTACTCATGAAGGTAACTATCGATCATAATAGTCCACATAAGTAGCGAATGGTCTGGCAATGCACTAGATGTAATAGAAGAAACATGTTTGGTTTTATTAATAAGATCCGTCACTCTGATAACTTTAAATTGTTCAAATTTAGATAAACAGTCATGACTGACAAAGCAATAATCCACTACAGAACTTCCTTTAGTAGAAATAGAGGTAAACTCATTACCCCCATTACCACGACCATTCAACATACACATATTTACATTGACTAAAAAGTCTAACAATAATTCACCATACTTATTAAG
>CM026386.1:58682658-58749304 GCA_014843695.1 Archivesica marissinica
TGCATCACGTATACGATGTATAACCTGTCAACCTGTCAACGTGCATCACGTATTCGATGTATAACCTGTCAACCTGTCAACGTGCATCACGTATACGATGTATAACCTGTCAACGTGCATCACGTATTCGATGTATAACCTGTCAACGTGCATCACGTATACGATGTATAACCTGTCAACGTGCATCACGTATACGATGTGTAACCTGTCAACGTGCATCACGTATACGATGTATAACCTGTCAACGTGCATCACGTATTCGATGTATAACCTGTCAACCTGTCAACGTGCATCACGTATACGATGTGTAACCTGTCAACGTGCATCACGTATTCGATGTATAATGTAACCTGTCAACGTGCATCACGTATACGATGTATAACCTGTCAACCTGTCAACGTGCATCACGTATACGATGTGTAACCTGTCAACGTGCATCACGTATACGATGTGTAACTGTCAACGTGCATCACGTATACGATGTGTAACCTGTCAACGTGCATCACGTATACAATGTGTAACCTGTCAACGTGCATCACGTATACGATGTGTAACCTGTCAACGTGCATCACGTATACGATGTGTAACTGTCAACGTGCATCACGTATACGATGTGTAACCTGTCAACGTGCATCACGTATACGATGTGTAACCTGTCAACCTGTCAACGTGCATCACGTATACGATGTGTAACTGTCAACGTGCATCACGTATACGATGTGTAACCTGTCAACGTGCATCACGTATACGATGTGTAACCTGTCAACGTGCATCACGTATACGATGTGTAACCTGTCAACGTGCATCACGTATACGATGTGTAACCTGTCAACGTGCATCACGTATACGATGTGTAACCTGTCAACGTGCATCACGTATACGATGTGTAACCTGTCAACGTGCATCACGTATACGATGTGTAACCTGTCAACGTGCATCACGTATACGATGTGTATCCTGTCAACGTGCATCACGTATACGATGTGTATCCTGTCAACGTGCATCACGTATACGATGTGTAACCTGTCAACGTGCATCACGTATTCGATGTGTAACCTGTCAACGTGCATCACGTATTCGATGTGTATCCTGTCAACGTGCATCACGTATTCGATGTGTATCCTGTCAACGTGCATCACGTATACGATGTGTAACCTGTCAACGTGCATCACGTATTCGATGTGTATCCTGTCAACGTGCATCACGTATTCGATGTGTATCCTGTGAACGTGCATCACGTATACGATGTATATCCTGTCAACGTGCATCACGTATTCGATGTGTATCCTGTCAACGTGCATCACGTATTCGATGTGTAATCTGTCAACGTGCATCACGTATTCGATGTGTATCATGTCAACATCAGATGATGTATTATCTCGCAGTACATTCGAATTGCATTGTTAGTGTCGAATTTGGTCACGTGAGGAAGTTATAGTCCAGCTGGCTTGGGTAAAGTCGGGGTGGTTCTACCCAGGTGCCAGTTCGTGTCTTAAATACGTCCATGAGAAATGTCCGATACTGGAGCAGACGGATCTGTAGTCCAGTGGTATCACGCTGGACTGGTAATCCAGGGATCGCAGGTTCGATCACCCGTCTGACCTTAATAAAATTAACAGTCTTTCAGATGGGACGTTAAACCGAGATCTCGTGTCGGTGCTTTACACCTTGCACGTATTAGAACCAGATGAGACTCTGGAATGGGTCTCTGTCTGTATCATTGCACTATCCGCCAACATTCTAAAATGACTAATCTCTTCAGGAGGCGTCGCTCATATGGGCAACCGGTAGCGACGATAAATAAACGTAAATCACACACATCCGATACTGGATACAGACACCTGTTTGGGCTTATGAGACTTTCGCTATAATAACAGTGATTCAACAGTATGCAGCGTAACTTACAGGATGTTCTGAATCGCCGGAACTTTATAACGTACACCATGAATGCCATCATCCCAAGAGTTCCTATAGTACCGAAGGTCACTCCAAGGATCAACTTAGTGCTTGAACTTGTGGAATCATCATCAGGATATTCTAAAATATAATCATTCTATATGTATTTTTATTTCGTCTCGATTGCGAGACAGGTTTTTGCAACACTAGAATAATAGCTCTCGATACTTTATTCCTGATGGAATCTATCTCCACGAGGGAGAGAGAAAAGAGGCAACGTGGCATTTAAGTGCCTTGTCAAACGAGGTTCGAACTCAAGGGATTTCGCTCCTGAAGCGAGCCCGCTACCACTGCACTGCCACGACCTCCACTACATGTGCATTGCCTTTAGAAAAGGCACACTCGGAACGGCTACAGCTCGGCGTGAAGTCCTTGTCACTAACACATGAAGCGAACGCACTACCACTGCGCTGCCACGACTTCCGCTACATGTGCATTTCCTTAGAAAGACACACTCGGAACGGATACAGCGCGAAGTCCTTGTCTCTAACACATGCATCGAACGCGCTACCACTGCGCTGCCACGACCTCCAGTACATGTGCATAGTGACACACTCGGTACAGCTCGGCGCGAAGTCCTTGTCTCTAACACATGCAGCGAACGCACTACCACTGCGCTGCCACGACTTCCACTACATGTGCATTTCCTTAGAAAGACACACTCGGAACGGCTACAGCGCGAAGTCTTTGCCTCTAACACATGCAGCGAACGCGCTACCACTGCGCTATGACGACTTTCAAACTGGTTCAACTGTATGTATATACATTGTAGTCTTCAAACCACAATAGCACATTCAGAAACCTAAACCCGTGAAATGCGATATCGATTGACATAGCGTAACGTTAGTACCAAACACGGACACACCGTTTGAGAACCCTGTTCTAACCTTTTGTTCGGAAAGTTATTGATTTTGAGAATGAGGACCTGAACCCCCTTTCGTTCTCGGATTCCATAGCCAGCGTGTAGGACGTGTCGCTGATAAGCCCGGTTAGTACGTATGTCCAGTTTTGGTTAATGCCATGATTAGTGGAATTGTCGGGTATTCTGGGAGATAACTGCAATGGAATAACCAGCACACTAGTGACATGAACAATTATATCTCGGAAATTCATTGCACATTATATACACCTTTTAACTCAATTACGAAACATGTTTAGATTAACTCTTTCAGCGCCGAATAAATTCAGAGCACGTGCAAACAACATAGATCCAGATCAGCCGCGGCGTAACGCCGCGTCTGATCAGGATCTATGTTGTTTGCTATTCGGACAGGTGCTTCAGCTCCACTGTCTGAAGAGCAATCAGCATATAGCCTGATCAGACGGCATGTTCTGTTCTGTCCGATCGGGTTCTCTACTGTTTTGCAAAGTCGCTTTTATGCGACATTGGCGGTGAAAGAGTTAAAGGCTTTATTTCGATACCCCATTCCTGATGGGATACATCTTCATGAGGGAGAGAAAAGAGGCAATGTGGATTTATGTCTTACCTAACGTAGTTCTAACCGGGTTCAATCCGGACATCGTATCAATGTCATCACTCTCGAACTATTATTTACAAGTACAGTCTACATCCGTTATGTCGTATTCCGTCGGACCGAACAAAATACTTCGACCTAAGCGAAGTTTGACTTAATGAAATTCGATATAAACAGATCCAGTTATATAAAATATGATAGTATCTGAAACGGGACTTTGATCCGACTTCGAGATAACCGGATAATTCGGCATAACCGACTTTGACATAACGGATGTAGACTGTATATAATACAGTTTCAGATCATGTACATACTAGTTTCACGCGATGTATTGTGAAAAACAAAACCTTAGAATATGATGCATGTAGAATTTACCTGAGAATATGATGTATGTAGAATTTACCTGAGAATATGATGCGTGTAGAATTTACCTGAGAATATGATGCATGTAGAATTTACCTGAGAATATGATGCATGTAGAATTTACCTGAGAATATGATGCGTGTAGAATTTACCTGAGAATATGATGTATGTAGAATTTACCTGAGAATATGATGTGTGTAGAATTTACCTGAGAATATGATGAGTGTAGAATTTACCTGAGAATATGATGAGTGTAGAATTTACCTGAGAATATGATGAGTGTAGAATTTACCTGAGAATACGATGCGTGTAGAATTTACCTGAGAATATGATGCGTGTAGAATTTACCTGAGAATATGATGTATGTAGAATTTACCTGAGACTATGATGCGTGTAGAATTTACCTGAGAATATGATGCGTGTAGAATTTACCTGAGAATATGATGCGTGTAGAATTTACCTGAGACTATGATGCGTGTAGAATTTACCTGAGAATATGATGCGTGTAGAATTTACCTGAGAATATGAAGCGTGTAGAATTTACCTGAGAATATGATGTATGTAGAATTTACCTGAGACTATGATGCGTGTAAAATTTACCTGAGAATATGATGTATGTAGAATTTACCTGAGAATATGATGTATGTAGAATTTACCTGAGACTATGATGCGTGTAGAATTTACCTGAGAATATGATGTATGTAGAATTTACCTGAGAATATGATGTATGTAGAATTTACCTGAGACTATGATGCGTGTAAAATTTACCTGGGAATATGATGTATGTAGAATTTACCTGAGAATATGATGTATGTAGAATTTACCTGAGAATATGATGTATGTAGAATTTACCTGAGAAGATGATGTATGTAGAAATTACCTGAGAATATGATGTATGTAGAATTTACCTGAGAATATGCGTTGCCGAAGAGTTTCATAACATTGAAATGTTGTTTTGACCCCATATCGAAGCCCGATGTCCACTGGAGCGTGACACTGTTGTATGTCACGTTCGAGAACTTGACATTAGTTGGAGTTTCCGGTACACCTTTGAAAACATATACAGACATAATAATTAGTGTCCTATGTGAATAGAATAGAATAGAATAGAAAAGTAATGTAAAGATATTGCAGTGACGCTGTGGTATAAGGGAGACAATTCAGATTTGTGATCTTTGAGGCGGACGATAGGGCATTTCGCGACTGGTTAATTACATTAAGCTGCCTGCTTTCAGTACCATAGCCATAGTAATATTTCAACCGAGGCAATCTAGGGGGTACGGGGGCATGTTCCCTCTTAAAATGGTTGGGGAATAGAAGCGATTTCCTGAGTTTTCTGATTTAATGAGTTTAGACGTATAAGTATGTACTGATCATTCAGCTCTCTAGCAGTCAACACTCTATACAGCAAAGGGATATTTTTTGGATTTTATTTATTTAATTTACATATGTTTCCTTTTTGGAAATTTTAACCGAGGCAACTGCCTCGGTGTGCCTCAGTGTGGCTGCGGGCCTGGCTTTCCACCATAAAAGGGCACTAGTTTGCATAGTGGTATACGTAGTGGTTAACAGGGTGGACTGGGAATCCAGGGATCGCAGGTTCGATCCCCCGTCTGACCCTAATACAATTTAACAGTCTTTCAGATGGGACTTTAGATCGAGGTCTCGTGTCGGTGCTTTACACCGTACACGTAAAAGAACCATACGAGACTCTGGAATGGGTCTCTATCTGTATCATTGCACTATCGTCCAAAATCTAAAATGACTACTATCTTCAGGATCCGTCGCTCATATGGGCAACCGGTAGCGACGATAAATAAACGTAAAACACACACATAGTGTGAACTGCATTTTTTCTTTTACTTAAAACATAAAAATATGATTCATAATATATATTCTAATTTGAATATTATTTTTACGAAACAATCAAACTATAGCACGGCTATCAGGAGCTCCACCCTTCCTATGCTTAGAATAACTCCATGTGCAGCACATTGTAAGAAAACGCAGCATATGGCTATAGGTTTATGACTTGCAATTAATAAGTTACCAACTGCAATTAATAACTTACCATTTGCAACTAATGACTTACCAACTGCAATTAATAACTTACCAACTGCAATTAATAACTTACCAACTGCAATTAATAACATACCATTTGCAATTAATGACTTACCAACTGCAATTAATAACTTACCATTGGACATTCATAACCTGTCATTTGCAATTAAAATGACTCGCCGCTTGCAATTAATAATTTACCGTTTACCACCAAAAACAACCAAAAACACCACCAAAAACTTATTATTCGCAATAATTGACTTACCATTCTCAATTAATAGCTTATTATTCGCAATAATTGACTTACCATTCTCAATTAATAGCTTATTATTCGCAATAATTGACTTACCATTCTCAATTAATAGCTTATTATTCGCAATAATTGACTTACCATTCTCAATTAATAGCTTATTATTCGCAATAATTGACTTACCATTCTCAATTAATAGCTTATTATTCGCAATAATTGACTTACCATTTGCAATTATTTGATAATGGGCATAATATATTCCATATTCATTCTGCATTTTCAAAGTGTAATTTCCGAAATAAGGAACGGTGAGCAATGGAAACGTCAGTATGGCTTCAGACGCATAGTCATCTTGTCTAGCAATCTTCGATAGGTCCGCACCATCATCCTTGGACCACGTGTAGTTTGCTCTTGGGTAGGCTTGTAGATACATGTAGAGGATTACGTATTTACCGACCGCACCGCGAACAACAAAGTTGTTCTTTCCATACTGTGGTCGAGGTGAACCTGGAAAAGATGAAGGCAGACTACATCGAAGTTAACTATATTTAGCGAAATACCAGGTGTTTTGGACGGCCACAAGCGCAGTAACGTCGCCTAGCATTAATAGGATTCGGGAAGTACTGATGTTCATAAAAAGAGGTGTCTCATAAGTCAGAAATGGCTGGCCCTTTAAATAGTTGTGACACTATAATAAACAAACACCTTACTCAAATTATGATAGTTTATGAAATATTGAATATTCGTGCGTTTACGGAATGAACTTCGCATGTTTACGGAATGAACTTCGCATGTTTACGGAATGAACTTCGCATGTTTACGGAATGAACTTCGCATGATTGCATCAATACCTAATGACATTTCAGCGGCGTAGCCAGTAGAAAATGGTGTGCAAGCTCGTTTGAACTAAATTAAGTACGGACGTTAGGGTGGCCTGGGGGCCCTCTTCCTCCTGATTCTTTTTAAACCTAGATATCAAATGGTGCACTCGGGCACCCTTTAAGGGAACTTTATACACTAACATACGCATTGTTAAACCTTTTTTTATCTACTACTGTATATCCAGCAAAAATAATGCTGAGAATAGTGTGCAAGCCCGGGCATTGTGGCGTAAAGGCAACTACGCGCCTGCATTTGTATACCATCGATTATTGTCTTTAATACGGACTTTCTAAACCATCGACAGATGATGCATTGTTTGTGTTGGGTGCTGAAAATCGCAACAACAGCTTAGGTCATATGGCGCCTCTCGAGCTGTTATTGATGGAGGTAGGTCCCAGACATTAACGGACATCGGGATAGAACCACCTACCCTCCACACTGTAGCTGGATAGCAACCTCACATGAAGGAAGTTGACGACCTCAGTGGGTTTCGAACATACAGTGATGATAGATATGTTATTTCAAGTCAACGACCTTAAAGCGACACTACATCAGTGAAAACACAAATTTCTACAAAAGTATTTTCCTATTATAATTTATGGTATTATTTTTCCCCAAATATTTGCCTCAAATACTGAGTATTTCAACTAATAAACAAACATGGTACATATTTACCGTTCTATCTCACATTTGTGCCTATTTATTTGTAGACTATTCTTAGTTAAATTATCTCTAAGCGACATTATCTCGCGTTTAGTATTGACTCCGATGACAAACAAACGTCAGTTCAGGAGCATGGATGACCGTTATATGAAATCATACTTTCAATCCACACAAAAAAACTATTTTATTGTTTCAATGTTAGTGTTCGAATGTATTCGGAAGAATTTGTAGTAGCAATGCATTTATACGTGAACATTTTCCTCCTCCATGGTCGAGTGGTTAAGGTCGATTACTTGTATACCACTGTAACCTATCATCACTGATGGTCACGGGTTCGAGCCCCGCTCAGTCCATGTCTCATTTATATGAAAAAGTTGACAGTTTCTTACGGAGGTTGGTGCACCCAAGTACTGGTTAACCGCTGGAGCCTGCCCAGGAAAGGTGCTGTTAGGTAAACTGCCCGCCGACAATATAGCCCAAAATGGTGCTGATGCAGGCGTAAAACCCGAAAATATATATATGCTTGAAAAAAAATATATTTGCTTTTTGCGATATAATGTCGCTTTAATAACTCGACAACGACCCCAAGATACAATTATTACAGAATGCTACTCAAAACTCCAAAACCTACTTACAATAAATTGTGATATTGTGTCCCCTGCTTGCATTGACACCCTTATTGAGCACGTTACTTCCGGTACATTCCCAGTATCCCATATATTGACACACTGCCTTATTCGGCCCTATCATAGCACTTGCTGCTCCAGTGGCAGACATTAACTGGTCGCCAGTGTCTCTGTTGCGTATCGACCATGTCGGGTCTGGATTACCTTGCATGTCACACGTCACATTAAACGTATCATTTTCCATCATAGTATAGGGCTCGATGTGGAAGATGTCAACCTCCGCAGGATCTGAAATATTATCAAATACTAGTACATAACTATATGGCTCACTATGTGTATAGCGCGTCAGTTTTCGATCACACGTAATTCTACTTGATCACACCGCATCATTCCACTCCATCACCGCACCATTCCACTCCATCACCGCACCATTCCACACCATCAC
Organism: Archivesica marissinica; assembly: GCA_014843695.1. Lineage (NCBI taxonomy): Eukaryota > Metazoa > Mollusca > Bivalvia > Venerida > Vesicomyidae > Archivesica > Archivesica marissinica. The sequence continues at coordinate 58,691,380 of CM026386.1, forward strand.
CGCACCATTCCACTCCATCACCGCACCATTCGACTCCATCATCGCACCATTCCACACCATCACCGCACCATTCCACACCATCACCGTACCATTCCACACCATCACCGTACCATTCCAACCATCACCGCACCATTCCACTCTATCACCACACCATTCCACCTATCACCGCACCATTCCACTCCATCATCGCACCATTCACACCATCACCGCACCATCCACTCCATCACCGCACCATTCCACACCATCACCGTACCATTCCATTCCACACCATCACCGCACCATTCCACACCATCACCGTACCATTCCACACCATCACCGCACCATTCCACACCATCACCGTACAATTCCACACATCACCGTACCATTCCACACCATCACCGTACCATTCCACACCATCACCGCACCATTCCATCACCGCACCATTCCACTCCATCACCGCACCATTCCACCCCATCACCGCACCATTCCACACCATCACCGTACCATTCCACACCATCACCGTACCATTCCATTCCACTCCATCACCGTACCATTCCACACCATCACCGCACCATTCCACACCATCACCGTACCATTCCACACCATCACCGTACCATTCCACACCATCACCGCACCATTCCACTCCATCACCGCACCATTCCATTCCACTCCATCACCGCATCCCCACACCATCACCGTACCATTCCACACCATCACCGTACCATTCCACACCTCACGCACCATTCCACACCATCACCGTACCATTCCATTCCACTCCATCACCGCACCATTCCACACTATCCGTACCATTCCATTCCACACCATCACCGCACCATTCCACACCATCACCGCACCATTCCACACCATCACCGTACCATTCCACACCATCACCGCACCATTCCACACCATCACCGTACCATTCCACACCATCACCGCACCATTCCACTCCATCACTGGACCACACCCACATTTTCACTGAACCACACCCACATTCTCACTGGACCACACCCACATTTTCACTGGACCACACCCACATTCTCACTGGACCACGCCCACAGTCTCACTGAACGCACCTCATGTTGGAACAATGACTGTGGGTTATATATTCATAGTTGTATTGCATATATATAAATGTCCTTTATACACAACCACAACACGTTAATAATGTGACATTCTAGCATGCTGTGTGTGTTTTACGTTTATTTATCGACGCTACCGGTTGCCCATATGAGCGACGCCTCCTAAAGAGATTAGTCATTTTAGATATTTGGAGGATAGTGCAATGATACAGACATAGACCAATTCCAGAGTCTCCTGGTTCTTTTACGTGCACGGTGTAAAGCACCGACACAAGACCTCGGCTTAAAATCCCATCTGAACGACTGTTAATTTTATTGGGACAGACGGAATGCTGATGAAATTTTACTCAATTATGCCAGTTTATTTTTAGACATTATATTCAACGTATATATACATGTACAATACTTACACTTGTTTACACAAATTTAGTTTAGCCCGATAGCGAAAGAAGTTCTTACAAACTATAATAATCGCTCTCGATACCTCATTCCTGATGGAATCTATCGCCAAGAGTGAGAGAGAAAAGGCAACGTGAATTTTAAATGCCTTGCCTAAGGGCAAACTCGTGTACAGCTGGGCGCAAACTCCGTGCCTATCTCGAGCTATCACAACGATACCACCGAGCTATCACGACTTCCAAATACTTACATTGTACATCTATATTGATGACGTCAACTGTCACATTCACATCAGTCTCGTTATACTCGGGTACAGGATATGACGTGTTGAGTGCGTGACAAATATAATCCCCGGAATATGAACGTTTGATATTTAGAATTTGCAACTTTTTCCCTTCTCGACGGAATGTACTTTTTGTGTCGTTCTTGGTCCAGTAGACATCAATATCAGGGCTGTCTGTTACGTTGCAAATCACCAGCAAGTTATCACCTTCCAGTATTGTATAGGAACGTGTAGCCAGGGTGTTCGTCGGCACTTAATATACAAAACAAAATATTAGTGATTTACAGCCACGACAGTCATGAACTTCTTACTCTCACTGTGTCTGCTTACTGCAAATAAAATAATTAAAAAATTAAACGAAACTTACCTAGTAAGGTGAAGTTCAATTGTAATTCTATTTCGTTAAAAATTAAATTCGTCGATGAACGAGATGTGAGCTTCGCGCATGCGCAACAGTGTGTTTAGCGCTTCCGGTGAGAAATCGTGGTAAACGTTTAACATCAAACATATACAAAGTTATCTTGAGTGATAGCTTTAGCAAGTAAACTAGCCTACACATACAATACAATTGATGGTTTTGTAAATAAATATCCACAAAGGGAAGCTGTCCGATTAGCGCAGTGGTTAGCTCGCTCGCTTCTCACCAATGTAGCCAGGGTTCGATCCTCGGACCAGGAAGTATGTGAGATGGTACGGTGGACGCCAGATCGGACAGGTGGGTTTTCTCCGGGTACTCCGGTTTCCGGTTTCCTCCCACACGAATGACCACATTTACGCTTTCATCCGCGCCAACGAGAGTGGTTAATATAATTTGTAAAATAAACAAAGTTTAAATGGGAAATAAATTAACAAATTATAATTCCATAAACACAGCTTGAAATCTGAATACATTATTGTTGAAAGGAATACATTAGTGTGCAGCACATTCTATGGAAATGTGGACTGTACGGGTAACATTCGAGTAGTGCAAATGACATATAATAGACATGCTTTGTAATATTGAACTTCCGGTTTTGTTTCAACCTAGCCGTTTTGCAGCTACAAGGGACGCCACTACGAATGTCGCGAATAATGGCATATGCACTCCCCTGGATAATTCCGCATAGTAGTCAATTATTAAATGGATACTTCGCATAGATGCATACATTCTCTGAAACATGACCGTCAAACCCAAGTCTACATTTAATCTGAAACATGACCGCATGCCGCCCAAGTCGACATTAAATCTGAAACATGACTGGCACGCCCATGTCGACATTTAATCTGAAACATGACTGGCACGCCCATGTCGACATTTAATCTGAAACATGACTGGCAAGCCCATGTCGACATTAAGACTGAAACATGACTGGCAAGCACATGTCGACATTAAATCTGAAACATGAATGGCAAGCCCATGGCGACATTTAATCTGAAACATGAATGGCAAGCCCATGTCGACATTTAATCTGAAACATGACTGGCACGCCCATGTCGACATTAAGACTGAAACATGACTGGCACGCCCATGGCGACATTTAATCTGAAACATGAATGGCAAGCCCATGTCGACATTTAATCTGAAACATGAATGGCAAGCCCATGACGACATTTAATCTGAAACATTAATGGCAAGCACATGGCGACATTAAATCTGAAACATTAATGGCACGCCCATGTCGACATTTAATCTGAAACATGAAGGGCAAGCACATGTCGACATTAAATCTGAAACATGAATGGCAAGCCCATGTCGACATTTAATCTAAAACATTAATGGCAAGCACATGTCGACATTTAATCTGAAATATGACTGGCACGCCGATGTCGACATTTAATCTGAAACATGACTGGCACGCCCATGTCGACATTAAATCTGAAACATGACTGGCACGCCCATGTCGACATTAATCTGAAACATGACCGGCAAGCCCATGTCGACATTTAATCTGAAATATGACTGGCACGCCGATGTCGACATTTAATCTGAAACATGAATGGCAAGCCTGTGACATTAAATCTGAAACATGACCGGCAAGCCCATGTCGACATTAAATCTGAAACATGACCGGCACGCACATGTCGACATTAAATCTGAAACATGACCGGCAAGCACATGTCGACATTTAATCTGAAACATGAATGGCATGCCCATGGCGACATTTAATCTGATACATGACCGGCAAGCACATGTCGACATTTAATCTGAAACATGAATGGCACGCCCATGTCGACATTAAATCTGAAACATGACTGATACGCCCATGTCGACATTAAATCGTATACGTCTTTTCTTCAATAAATAGTTCACACGGACTGTGAAAACAGTCAAAACACTGATCAATACGATCTTATTTTGTTTGGCAAGTTTTATAAATGGCAATTTCAAGATATTTATTATAAGATATCTATTTTTTGTTTGTTAACATAAAATGTGGTATCAATCTAAAGGTATTGAAATGCACTTTTTTAATATTAATTTATTTTTTGACAATGATGTATAGATTATAATATATAAGAACTAAACTTTACGATTCAGGCAAATTATTATTTATTCGTTAGTGATACGACAGTTGTGAACTGATACACACATATGTCCATTGAAAGCTTTCCATCAACATATGAACCATGGTGATGGGATGAAAATAAATATTTTGAGGAAAACAAAATTACGCTACTATACAATATATATAATATCTGGTCAACTTTACAAAACAAAATGGCAGCCACAGTAGGAATGATGACGTCACATGAGTACTATGTATATTCAAAAACGTCTCGGGAACTTCAGGGCGTACAGACGGATCTGTAGTCCAGTTGTTAACACGGAATGGTAATCCAGGGATCGCAGGTTCGATCCCCCGTCTGACCCTAATACAATTAACAGTCTTTCATTGTGGGACTTTAAACCGAGGTATCGTGTTGGTGTTTTACACAGTGCACGTAAAAGAACCAGAGGAGACTCTGGAATGGGTCTCTATCTGTATCATTGCACTATCCTCCAACAATCTAAAACGACTAATCTCTTCAGGAGGCGTCGCTCATATGGGCAACCGGTAGCGACGATAAATAAACGTAACTCATACACACAACGTCAGGTGTGACAGTGCCTTTAGCTACATATTTGGCGATTATACTCGTCCAATAAGAACATCAGATTTGTTCAATATTGGGATACGTTTCTTTATCTTCACCCCCTGGTTAATCGGGGCGACACCTCCACGAGTATGTTAGTCATTTTATTGTTTGGAGGATAGTGTAATATACAGAAGAGGCCCCAACAGTTACAGAAACATCCCTGGTTCTTTTACATGCTCGTGAGATATCGGTTTATCGTCCCATATAAAAAAACTGTTCATAGTATTATAGTCAGACTGGGGGGTCGAACCTGCGACCCCTGGATTAACCACTGCACCATTGGTCACTTTGTTTTTAATTCGTTGCTGTTTCAGATTAGTTCATACAAATATATTTTAGCTCGATTGCGAAACAAGTTCTTTCAACTTATATTAATCACTATCGAGACCTCATTCCTGATGGAATCCATCGCCATGAAGGAGAGAGAAGAGGCAATGTGGAATTTAAATGACTTGCCTTAGGGCACAATCGTAACGGCTCCGGCGGGGTTCGAACTCCGGACCTCTTTCAGATTAATACATAGGTGGTAACCACGTCACCATATACCACGTGACGCCACTATCGAGTGGGTCATATATGGAGAACTATTATCAATAAAGTGAACAAGCAGCGGAAAATCGTAAGGTTATCAGTAGTAATGGATGACAATGACTAAACAGATTGATAACCAGGATAAACCGCTAAATGCGTGTATTGTTGTTGTTGTAATTTATGCATCGATAGATCTATAGCTTGAAACACAAGTTGGTGGACAGGTCAATAACCCCCATGCCGTCATCTGAAATATGTGTGATACATATATTACATTCAAAGTGAGTATATACCAATATATATGACTTTTAACACGCCGCCATCTTGTGTAGAAACCAATGCCATAGGTGCGCGTTTCGTCATTTGAAATCTATGTTGCACACTGTAATTATAATTATGACAATAATAGGTAACCAAACTTTAAGTACCAACTACACATAAAGGATCATAGTCTGTGAACAGGCGTCGATATATTTTGCCTGGTCAGTCAAATAAATATAGTTTAACACCGATACTTTTTGTGCCGTATTGAGCTTCTGATGATATGTCATTTTGCCAGAAGTTAAAAAGTGAAAACTCGACAGACTGGAACCCAGACTAAAAGGATCACAATGCACACATCTACTCACCTGCAGTTGTCCATGTAAACAGCACAGCCACTGAGAACGCACATATGTATATGATGTAATTTGTTTGAAACATCGTTACGACTATAAACACGAATTCAGTACGTCCACACAACGAGCATACGCGGCAGATAGTAGTGTACCTAGTATCAATTATCCAGTGAGAATTTCAATACAGGGTTTCAATATCTGTTTACTTTCAACTATATCATTGCGATAACATTATTGTATGGTGAAGCATTGGGGACCACATTTGGTAAATGTTTAAAGTTGCTTCTGTACCTTCCTATACGTGTGAATTGGCGAAAATATTTGGGGCACCTTTTTTTAACTATTTATTTGTGAACTACATAGCTCTTAATTGGCTCCAAGTTTTGTTAATTGGCTCCATTGTTTTTCAATTGGCGACAGAAGTGGCGCAGACAAACATTCAGACAGATGGAACCTTGATTATTATTATGTGTGCATGGACGTGGGAGTACTTGACGCGAGAACGTGAGAGTATATTAGAGTTAAAAACAATTCTATGTCAATTTCTTATCATATATGAAATGCTTAGATTATGTACTTGTAGATACACATAGAATGTAAATAAATTAAATTTTAATAACATAAGCCGGTTTAAAGCTGAACACTACAATAATTATGTTATTTGTAAACTGATTTGATGGATTGTGTTATTTTATTGTTTGGAGTAGCAACAACAGCTAAAGTCATATAGCGACCTTCCACTTTGAAACAGTGGAAGAAGATCGGAGGTGCATCCCGAAAACTGTTGCAGCTGTGGTAGTCAAATCTCCTTCTACAACAGTTGGATGGCTTCATTACTTGATAGAACATGACCCCAACGTAACGCCAACCAACTTTGATATGGGTCTTGAATATTTGCCAAAAATAGTCCGATTTTAGAAATTATTTATTCGTGAAAAATACTTTTGCGTACATATCCGAGGACTAATTCGTAACATCCACAGTGTATGTAAGTCCCCACCCACCCTACCCCCACCCTACCATTGACCTTAAGCTTGAGTCCCCACCCTACCACTGACCTTAAGCTTGAGTCCCCACCCTACACTGACATTAGGCTTGAGTCCCCACCCTACCACTGACATTAAGCTTGAGTCCCCACCCTACACTGACCTTAAGCTTGAGTCCTCACCCTACCACTGACCTTAAGCTTGAGTCCCCACCCTACCACTGACATTCAGCTTGAGTCCCCACCCTACCACTAACCTTAAGCTTGAGTCCCCACCTACCCCATCCTACCACTGACCTTAAGCTTGAGTCCTCACCCTACCACTGACCTTAAGCTTGAGTCCCCACTCTACCACTGACCTTAAGCTTGAGTCCCCACCCTACCACTGACATTAAGCTTGAGTCCCCATCTACCACTGACCTTAGCTTGAGTCCTCACCCTACCACTGACCTTAAGCTTGAGTCCCCACTCTACCACTGACCTCAAGCTTGAGTCCCCACCCTACCACTGACATTAAGCTTGAGTCCCCACCCTACCACTGACATTAAGCTTGAGTCTCCACCCTACCACTGACATTAAGCTTGAGTCCCCACCCTACCACTGACCTTAAGCTTGAGTCCCCACCTTACCACTGACATTAAGCTTGAGTCCCCACCCTACCACTGACATTAGCTTGAGTCCCCACCCTACCACTGGCATTAAGCTTGAGTCCCCACCCTACCACTGGCATTAAGCTTGAGTCCCCACCCTACCACTGACCTTAAGCGTGAGTCCCCACCCTACCACTGACCTTAAGCGTGAGTCCCACCCTACCACTGACATTACGCTTGAGTCCTCACCCTACCACTGACATTAAGCTTGAGTCCCCACCCTACCACTGACATTAAGCTTGAGTCCCCACCCTACCACTGACATTACGCTTGAGTCCTCACCCTACCACTGACATTAAGCTTGAGTCCCCACCCTACCACTGACAGTAAGGTTGAGTCCCCATCCTACCACTGACATTAAGCTTGAGTCCTCACCCTACCACTGGCATTAAGCTTGAGTCACCACCTTACCACTGAACTTATGCTGGACATTTGGCAATTCGTTTGATGGCATAAGACATTTTATATTTTGCTAAACCAACACAGTGACTACTACTATAATCGCGCTTGGCGAGACACCATTGATGGCGATGACTAGTATACACGGGACTCTAGTGATGGCACTGACTAGTATACACGGGACTCTAGTGATGGCACTGACTAGTATACACGGGACTCTAGTGATGGCACTGACTAGTATACACGGGACTCTAGTGATGGCACTGACTAGTATACACGGGACTCTAGTGATGGCACTGACTAGTATACACGGGACTCTAGTGATGGCACTGACTAGTATACACGGGACTCTAGTGATGGCACTGACTAGTATACACGGGACTCTAGTGATGGCACTGACTAGTATACACGGGACTCTAGTGATGGCACTGACTAGTATACACGGGACTCTAGTGATGGCACTGACTAGTATACACGGGACTCTAGTGATGGCACTGACTAGTATACACGGGACTCTAGTGATGGCACTGACTAGTATACACGGGACTCTAGTGATGGCACTGACTAGTATACACGGGACTCTAGTGATGGCACTGACTAGTATACACGGGACTCTAGTGATGGCACTGACTAGTATACACGGGACTCTAGTAATGGCACTGACTAGTATACACGGGACTCTAGTGATGGCACTGACTAGTATACACGGGACTCTAGTGATGGCACTGACTAGTATACACGGGACTCTAGTAATGGCACTGACTAGTATACACGGGACTCTAGTGATGGCACTGACTAGTATACACAGGACTCTAGTGATGGCACTGACTAGTATACACGGGACTCTAGTGATGGCACTGACTAGTATACACGGGACTCTAGTGATGGCACTGACTAGTATACACGGGACTCTAGTGATGGCACTGACTAGTATACACGGACTCTAGTGATGGCACTGACTAGTATACACGGGACTCTAGTGATGGCACTGACTAGTATACACGGGACTCTAGTGATGGCACTGACTAGTATACACGGGACTCTAGTGATGGCACTGACTAGTATACACGGGACTCTAGTGATGGCACTGACTAGTATACACGGGACTCTAGTAATGCCAAGCAAGGTGGTCCGGGTTGTGTATCCCATCCGGTGAACATATTACATTTCTTGCAGGGAAAGCCATTTTGTCGGATTGCAAACACATACATTGTATATAATTTCATCATTTCTATACTACAGGACATAGAAAAAACGTACACCTACAGTATATGATTATTATTACATGAACACGAAATACGAAGGATTCCATCAAAGATATATCACATCTTTATTACAAAACACAAACTGAACAACTAAATATATTCCAAAATGTTTAAAACTATGTATTTATATAGTTATTGTTTGTCATGTAAAAACACACTTATCCTATGTGCGCGTTTTCTATGTCCTCTAGTATAATAAATTAATAATATTAAACTGTAAACATAAATCATTGACTTAGTAGCTTGGTACTTAATTTTGAATTTCATGTATGTATCAATTTTGTACATAAGCACGATTTTATATTAGGTGACATATAGGTCCACTGGGCCGGGTGCTTGTTTGTATATGTATTATCTGTAGTATATATAATGTCGGATGCACATGTCACTATAATAAAATAGTTACTTACTTACTTACTTACTTTATAATATATAGAGGTGGAAGTCGTGATAGCACAGTGGATACGCGTTCGCTTCAGGTCCGGAGTTACGGAGCCGATTGTGCCCTTAGGCAAGGCATTTAAATTCCACATTGCCTCTTCTCTCTCCTTCAGGGCGATGGATTCCATCAGGAATGAGGTCACAAGAGTGATTAATATAAGTTGAAAGAACTCGCAATCGAGCTAAAATAAATTTGTATATACTAGTATAATATAAAGATTTCAAATGAATGCTTTTCTAATTTTTTGGCTTCACTGCTTTTCAACTTACATAAGAATTAAATAATTAGAAATTAAAATGTCTGAATAGGCAAATGTTTACGCTATGTTAGTTATGAGAGCATTTTTAACTGAGCCTATATGAGGGATGTAGTTGGTCTTCATAGGAAAAACACACGTGTATTCTGTAATAATATACGTCATGTACATTTGTACTTAGCTTGAATTAGCCCTAAAAAGTATATTCATCGGTTTTTTGCAGCAATTTGAAAAATGTATAATTTCCTGTTCGTTCAACATATTTATTTGTTAATTACATAACACACGAATGAGTCTCCGTGTTGATAAGGTGTGTGTGTGTGTTGTGTTGTGTTGCGTTGAGTTGCGGTGCGGTGCGGGTGCGGTGCGGTGCGGTGCGGTGCATGCGTGCGTGCTTGCGTGGTGTGTATGTGTGTGTGTGTGTGTGTGTGTGTGTGTGTGTGTGTGTGTGTGTGTGTGTGTGTGTGTGTGTGTGTGTGTGTGTGTGTGTGTGTGTGTGTGTGTGTGTGTGTGTGTGTGTGTGTGTGTGTGTGTGTGTGTGTGTGTGTGTGTGTGTGTGTGTGTGTGTGTGTGTGTGTGTGTGTGTGTGTGTGTGTGTGTGTGTGTGTGTGTGTGTGTGTGTGTGTGTGTGTGTGTGTGTGTGTGTGTGTGTGTGTGTGTGTGTGTGTGTGTGTGTGTGTGTGTGTGTGTGTGTGTGTGTGTGTGTGTGTGTGTGTGTGTGTGTGTGTGTGTGTGTGTGTGTGTGTGTGTGTGTGTGTGTGTGTGTGTGTGTGTGTGTGTGTGTGTGTGTGTGTGTGTGTGTGTGTGTGTGTGTGTGTGTGTGTGTGTGTGTGTGTGTGTGTGTGTGTGTGTGTGTGTGTGTGTGTGTGTGTGTGTGTGTGTGTGTGTGTGTGTGTGTGTGTGTGTGTGTGTGTGTGTGTGTGTGTGTGTGTGTGTGTGTGTGTGTGTGTGTGTGTGTGTGTGTGTGTGTGTGTGTGTGTGTGTGTGTGTGTGTGTGTGTGTGTGTGTGTGTGTGTGTGTGTGTGTGTGTGTGTGTGTGTGTGTGTGTGTGTGTGTGTGTGTGTGTGTGTGTGTGTGTGTGTGTGTGTGTGTGTGTGTGTGTGTGTGTGTGTGTGTGTGTGTGTGTGTGTGTGTGTGTGTGTGTGTGTGTGTGTGTGTGTGTGTGTGTGTGTGTGTGTGTGTGTGTGTGTGTGTGTGTGTGTGTGTGTGTGTGTGTGTGTGTGTGTGTGTGTGTGTGTGTGTGTGTGTGTGTGTGTGTGTGTGTGTGTGTGTGTGTGTGTGTGTGTGTGTGTGTGTGTGTGTGTGTGTGTGTGTGTGTGTGTGTGTGTGTGTGTGTGTGTGTGTGTGTGTGTGTGTGTGTGTGTGTGTGTGTGTGTGTGTGTGTGTGTGTGTGTGTGTGTGTGTGTGTGTGTGTGTGTGTGTGTGTGTGTGTGTGTGTGTGTGTGTGTGTGTGTGTGGGTGTGTGTGTGTGTGTGTGTGTGTGTGTGTGTGTGTGTGTGTGTGTGTGTGGTTGTGTGTGTGTGTGTGTGTGTGTGTGTGTGTGTGTGTGTGTGTGTGTGTGTGTGTGTGTGTGTGTGTGTGTGTGTGTGTGTGTGTGTGTGTGTGTGTGTGTGTGTGTGTGTGTGTGTGTGTGTGTGTGGTGTGTGTGTGTGTGTGCGGTGCGGTGCGGTGCGGTGCGGTGCGGTGCGGTGCGGTGCGGTGCGGTGCGGTGTCCGTGACCGATGTTGTGGAAGGTCGGTGGTTCTACCATACGCCTTTGTCTGTCATGAATGTTTGGAGAGCAACACGGAGACGTCGGCAACCAATACTAGTTGGAGAGTCGCCATATTGCATAAGCTGTTGGTGCGAACACCAAAACAACAACAGTGAAACAAACAAACACAGCACATGGTATTTACTATAACCTAAATGATTGGACACCAAGCTAAGTTACAGACGGATATGTAGTCCAGTGGTAACACGCTGGACTGGTAATCCAATGATCACAGGTGCCATCCCCCGTCTGACCCTAATAACATTAACAGTCTTTCAGATGGGACGTTAAACCGAGGTATCGTGTCGGTGCTGTACACCTTGCACGTATAAGAACCAGAGGAGATTCTGGAATGGGTCTCTGTCTGTATTCTTGCACTATCCTCCAAAAATCTAAAATTACTAATCTCTTCAGGAGGCGTCGCTCATATGGGCAACCGGTAGCGATGATAAATAAACGTAAAACACACACACACCAAGCTAAGTTGTTAGCTATAGTGTTCTCCTATTACCTGGTTACGGTGTCTTACAAGCATTGAACATTCAAGTATTTGCCATAATTATAGATCATTTAGGTACAATTTTGAAATTTGAATTTGAAAACTACTTAATATATATACGCCTCCTAAATATTTAAAATGTATTGTCACATGATTTTAGAACTAGAAATCATAGATTGCCAATTGAAGTAGGACATTGGAACAGAGTCCCTTTAAACCAACGTATTTGCCCAATGTGTAACCAAGGAATAGGGGACGAACTTCATTATTTATTAGAATGTAATTCCTTATTATCTAAACGAAAAAGATTGACCAACAGTATATTCTTTAGGAGATCAAATATTATTATATAATATATATATATATATATTATATAAATAATATTATGAGCAACTTATGAATGTTAAAACTAATAATATGACTGAATACAGTAAACATTGTGAATTAAAAAAAAAAGTCTGTTCTAACATTTTAACAATATGTTATCATTTATTTGGAGGTGATGCTCTCCCGCATACGTTTATGTCATGTTATGTATTAAATGTATATTTTAATAAGTAAATAACATTGTTTAGCCTCGTTTATTTACATGTAATGTTTAAAATTATCCTCGTGTTGATATGTATACATGTCTTGAGTGAAATAAAAAATGTTTACTGGCTAATTTTAGTTTAATTGGGATGAATTATAATTATTGTAATTGTTTTACGTGCGTGGTTAATTGGTGGGCCATCTTTAGCTATATGATTGATGGGGCCGGCCAGTCCGATCTGCTACATTAGTGGGATCATGGCCCCGTCGTCATCTGTTCTTCGCCACTGATAACACGATATTATATTTTAAAAATAGTTACTGAAACAAATTTCCACGAGACCTTATTACGCATCATAATTCTGACTGATTATCTATGTTTGTTGATATGTGTATAGGTCATGTGTTAATCGTTTGCATATCAATGCTATCCAACACCGTGTGACGGACATATGGTGTACTGGCGGGGGCATACTGTGTGGGCAATTGTAAGTATGTCAACTTTCAATGTAATGGTGTCAACTTTCAATGTAATTATGTCAACTTACAATGTAATTATGTCGACTGTCAATGTAATTATGTCAACGGTCAATGTAATTATGTCAACTGTCAATGTAATTATGTCAACTTTCAATGTAATTATGTCAACTTTCAATGTAAGTATGTCAACTTTCAATGTAATTATGTCAACTTGCAATGTAATTATGTCAACTTTCAATGTAATTATGTCAACTGTCAATGTAAGTATGTCAACTGTCAATGTAATTATGTCAACTTTCAATGTAATTATGTCAACTTTCAATGTAAGTATGTCAACTGTCAATGTAATTATGTCAACTTTCAATGTAATTATGTCAACTGTCAATGTAATTATGTCAACTTTCAATGTAATTATGTCAACTTTCAATGTAATTATGTCAACTTTCAATGTAATTATGTCAACTTTCAATGTAATTATGTCAACTGTCAATGTAATTATGTCAACTGTCAATGTAATTATGTCAACTTTCAATGTAAGTATGTCAACTGTCAATGTAATTATGTCAACTTTCAATGTAATTATGTCAACTGTCAATGTAAGTATGTCAACTTTCAATGTAAGTATGTCATCTGTCAATGTAATTATGTCAACTGTCAATGTAATTATGTCAACTGTCAATGTAATTATGTCAACTGTCAATGTAAATATGTCAACTTTCAATGTAATTATGTCTATATTATGGCTTAGTGAATTCAGTGGTTACATCTTAATGCTAGATTGTGATTTAGTGAATTCAGTGGTTACATCATAATGCTAGATTGTGGCTTAATGAATTCAGTGGTTGCATCTTAATGCTAGATTGTGGCTTAGTGAATTCAGTGGTTACATCTTAGTGCTAGATTGTGGCTTAGTGAATTCAGTGGTTACATCTTAATGCTAGATTGTGATTTAGTGAATTCAGTGGTTACATCTTAATGATGGATTATGGCTTAGTGAATTCAGTGGTTACATCTTAATGCCAGATTGTGGCTTAGTGAATTCCGTGGTTACATCTTAATGCTAGATTGTGGCTTAGTGAATTCAGTGGTTACATCTTATTGCTAGATTGTGATTTAGTGAATTCAGTGGTTACATCTTAATGATGGATTATGGCTTAGTGAATTCAGTGGTTACATCTTAATGCTAGATAGTGGCTTAGTGAATTCAGTGGTTACATCTTAATGCTAGATTATGGCTTAGTGAATTCAGTGGTTACATCTTAATGCTAGATTATGGATTAGTGAATTCAGTGGTTACATCTTAATGCTAGATAGTGGCTTAGTGAATGCAGTGGTTACATCTTAATGCTAGATTATGGCTTAGTGAATTCAGTGGTTACATCTTAATGCTAGATTGTGATTTAGTGAATTCAGTGGTTACATCATAATGCTAGATTGTGGCTTAATGAATTCAGTGGTTGCATCTTAATGCTAGATTGTGGCTTAGTGAATTCAGTGGTTACATCTTAGTGCTAGATTGTGGCTTAGTGAATTCAGTGGTTACATCTTAATGCTAGATTGTGATTTAGTGAATTCAGTGGTTACATCTTAATGATGGATTATGGCTTAGTGAATTCAGTGGTTACATCTTAATGCCAGATTGTGGCTTAGTGAATTCCGTGGTTACATCTTAATGCTAGATTGTGGCTTAGTGAATTCAGTGGTTACATCTTATTGCTAGATTGTGATTTAGTGAATTCAGTGGTTACATCTTAATGATGGATTATGGCTTAGTGAATTCAGTGGTTACATCTTAATGCTAGATAGTGGCTTAGTGAATTCAGTGGTTACATCTTAATGCTAGATTATGGCTTAGTGAATTCAGTGGTTACATCTTAATGCTAGATTATGGATTAGTGAATTCAGTGGTTACATCTTAATGCTAGATAGTGGCTTAGTGAATGCAGTGGTTACATCTTAATGCTAGATTATGGCTTAGTGAATTCAGTGGTTACATCTTAATGCTAGATTGTGGCTTAGTGAATTCAGTGGTTACATCTTAATGCTAGATTGTGGCTTAGTGAATTCAGTGGTTACATCTTAATGCTAGATTGTGGCTTAGTGAATTCAGTGGTTACATCTTAATGCTAGATTGTGGCTTAGTGAATTCAGTGGTTACATCTTAATGCTAGATTGTGGCTTAGTGAATTCAGTGGTTACATCTTAATGCTAGATTGTGGCTTAGTGAATTCAGTGGTTACATCTTAATGCTAGATTGTGGCTTAGTGAATTCAGTGGTTACATGTTAATGCTAGATTGTGGCTTAGTGAATTCAGTGGTTACATCTTAATGCTAGATTGTGGCTTAGTGAATTCAGTGGTTACATGTTAATGCTAGATTGTGGCTTAGTGAATTCAGTGGTTACATCTTAATGCTAGATTATGGCTTAGGGAATTCAGTGGTTACATCTTAATGCTAGATTATGGCTTAGTGAATTCAGTGGTTACATCTTAATGCTAGATTGTGGCTTAGTGAATTCAGTGGTTACATCTTAATGCTAGATTATGGCTTAGGGAATTCAGTGGTTACATCTTAATGCTAGATTGTGGCTTAGTGAATTCAGTGGTTACATCTTAATGCTAGATTGTGGCTTAGTGAATTCAGTGGTTACATCTTAATGCTAGATTGTGGCTTAGTGAATTCAGTGGTTACATCTTAATGCTAGATAGTGGCTTAGTGAATACAGTGGTTACATCTTAATGCTAGATTGTGGCTTAGTGAATTCAGTGGTTACATCTTAATGCTAGAGTGTGGCTTAGTGAATTCAGTGGTTACATGTTAATGCTAGATTGTGGCTTAGTGAATTCAGTGGTTACATATTAATGCTAGATTGTGGCTTAGAGAGGTTGGGTGTATTTTGTAAATATATGTCAAGTTTCAGTAGCATGATCGTTCTGTCCATGTTTTTCATTATATCTTTATGTTTTAGTCTCATCTATGTACAATACATACATTTCCAATTTAATATATCGTAACACATACAGTGCACATAGCCATTAGATAGATATATTTATTTCGGCAAGGAATGCATACATGGACATCTAAAACAACATGTACTATATATAAAGAAACATATCATATAGTACATGATACTAAATATACCATAGTATGCACACCAACACCGAGGATAACACAAAAAGAGAGAATCGTATTTCCATTGTGATCCTGTGTGCTGGTGGTATGACACAGGGTGGCATTTAAAATACTTCAATGAATTAGTAATGAAAATTTAGATTTACATCCAAGTATCTTACACTTTAAAATTATAATTCTACGTAATATCATAGAGCAAGCGGAGTATAAATAGCACAGATACAAGTTGTACTTAATACTCATTTCTAAGGTTTAAAATAATATTAATACTATTAGAATAAAACTAAATCCTATGCCGAGAAAAACATACAATATGAATTAAAAATTATGACATTCCCGCAAATAATGTTTGACAGTTGTTGTAAAAGTAGATAATTTATCACTCGGCGTTATACGGCTGACAAATTATTCCATAATGCGGAGCACCCTGTATAACAGAAGGATTTTGACCCAAAACCGTTGACCGTAGGGACAGCAAAAGCACCACTATGATTTAACATGGTCCTGTATGAATGAACAGTGTCCTGTGGAACAAACTGTTCTCCCAAATAGTCAGGGCCAATCCATGCTTAACATTGAACACATGGGCCCAGAACAGACTGATCTACACGAGTATTCACTGGTAGACAATTTAGAGAGTGAATGTGTTCTGGACCTTGCATTAACACCTAGGATAAACCCCATTAACTTGTTCTGTGTGGACTTGTTTTTTAACATTTTAGTCAGGTCATGGTATCATATAGAACAGGTATAATCATATTGCAAATGGATCAGGACATGACAAGAAGTTTCTTGGTGAGCTGTGTAGGGTATTCTTTCTTACTATATAAATATTTTAACCTGGTATTCTGTAAAACCGAACGAGCCATGGTATCAAATGATAAAGTTTGATCCAATGTAACCCCGAGATATTTAACCGAATATGTAGATTCAATAACTCTACCATTACAAGTAATATCAAGAGTACAGATTGACCCAATCCTGTGTCTAGACCTAAACAAGATATACACCGATTTAATGCAGTGACAACTTATTGTCTACCAGCCACTGACTGACAAGATGTAGATCCTCCTCCAATGACCTTTCAATATCACATTTACATTTAGCAGAAACAATTATACCAGAGTCATCTGCATATAACTAAAACAGGAGCTTGCTTTTAACTACAGCAGACACGCCATTAACATAGATAAGGAATAACAAGGGACAGAGTATTGACCCTTGTGGAACTCCACATGATATAGGAGCAGTACCTGAATGTGCACCTGATATATCAACAAGTTGCTGTTTATCAGAAAAATATGACTTGAATCACCGTAAAATATCATCACCAAGACCAGCGGCGCCACGTTTCATGATAAGAACAGAGTCATCGATTGTGTCGAACGCTTCCTGCAGGTCTAGGAGAATAATCCCTATAACATTACCTTTATCCCTTTCCATCCTAAAATAATCAGTCACATGAACCAAACAGGTGTCCGTCGAAAAGCCACTTCTGAATCCGGATTGCAATTTATATAACAACTAGTTAACCTTGAAGTATGACTCAACTTGAGCATATAGTTTAGATATAATACTCAAGCTCGAGATCGAACGGTAGTTACCGACAGATGTTTTGTCATTTTTCTTAAAATAGGAACAACTCTAGCATACTTGATATCCAATGGAACCACACCCTGTATGAGAGACATATTGATAGCATGGGTTAGGGTTTGAGAGCATGAGGGGATACCGTCTAAGTCTGTGAGAGCATGAGGGGATACCGTCTAAGTCTGTGAGAGCATGAGGGGATACCGTCTAAGTCTGTGAGAGCATGAGGGGATACCGTCTAAGTCTGTGAGAGCATGAGGGGATACCGTCTAAGTCTGTGAGAGCATGAGGGGATACCGTCTAAGTCTGTGAGAGCATGAGGGGATACCGTCTAAGTCTGTGAGAGCATGAGGGGATACCGTCTAAGTCTGTGAGAGCATGAGGGGATACCGTCTAAGTCTGTGAGAGCATGAGGGGATACCGTCTAAGTCTGAGAGCATGAGGGGATACCGTCTAAGTCTGTGAGACAAGAGCATGAGGGGATACCGTCTAAGTCTGTGAGAGCATGAGGGGATACCGTCTAAGTCTGTGAGAGCATGAGGGGATACCGTCTAAGTCTGTGAGAGCATGAGGGGATACCGTCTAAGTCTGTGAGAGCATGAGGGGATACCGTCTAAGTCTGTGAGGGGAGCTAAGAGAGCATGAGGGGATACCGTCTAAGTCTGTGAGAGCATGAGGGGATACCGTCTAAGTCTGGAGAGCATGAGGGGATACCGTCTAAGTCTGTGAGAGCATGAGGGATACCGTCTAAGTCTGTGAGAGCATGGGGATACCGTCTAAGTCTGTGAGAGTATGAGGGGGATACCGTCTAAGTCTGTGAGAGCATGAGGGGATACCGTCTAAGTCTGTGAGAGCATGAGGGGATACCGTCTAAGTCTGTGAGGAGGGGATACCGTCTAAGTCTGTGAGAGCATGAGGGGATACCGTCTAAGTTTGTGAGAGCATGAGGGGATACCGTCTAAGTCTGTGAGAGCATGAGGGGATACCGTCTAAGTCTGTGAGAGCATGAGGGGATACCGTCTAAGTCTGTGAGAGCATGAGGGGATACCGTCTAAGTATGTGAGAGCATGAGTCTAAGTCTGTGAGAGCATGAGTCTAAGTCTGTGAGAGCATGAGTCTAAGTCTGTGAGAGCATGAGTCTAAGTCTGTGAGAGCATGAGTCTAAGTCTGTGAGAGCATGAGTCTAAGTCTGTGAGAGCATGAGTCTAAGTCTGTGAGAGCATGAGTCTAAGTCTGTGAGAGCATGAGTCTAAGTCTGTGAGAGCATGAGTCTAAGTCTGTGAGAGCATGAGTCTAAGTCTGTGAGAGCATGAGTCTAAGTCTGTGAGAGCATGAGTCTAAGTCTGTCGCTTTATTAACACTTAGCTGATTTAAATATTAAATAAGAAATGCTGACTATTTAGAAATTTAGAAATGTACGCCTAAGCATAAATAAAAAAAAGTGAAACAATATATTTTCAAACTTAAAATCTACAACCGAGACTCATAAGAGACAATAGCATATTACAATACGCGAAACATGTTTTACTTTGAAATCTTTGAATTTAAAATTCTAAAATCTATGTAAAAGTCGCTAATCATAACGCTAAAAATATTTAAAATACTTTTTCTTTAAGATTATGCATGGGAAAAAGAGCACTATCGCGCAAATTAGAATATATTTTAAGAAATCAGAACCACCTCTGACCAGATCAGGGATGAATGGATTAGCAGCTTTTACATAGTGAACATAAACATTGGTTCACATATAGAATATTGTACACATTATTTACATAGCCAAGAACTACGACGATGTGATATATTAAAGCAGGGTTTTGGCACATTATGCCGGATTAGTGAATAATGTGATAAATGTATTTGTTTTATACAATATAAGAAACTTCACAAATACTGGAAGCTTTAACAAATAATATATCCCTGATATCCTCATACATACAACAATCTATAATGGCATGCATTTCATCCTCAACTTCATTACACATTGGACAAGTGCGATTCTGTTCAGGCGTTCGTATCGCTCAGTTTCAATACGTAGATGCACAACTTACTAAATGCTGAACGATGACTAAATGGCATACTAATCTTACAATACTGTCGAAAACATCGAAATCTAGTTTAAACAGCTGGTATGTTCGTAGTTCGTTACGGCCATGTCCAGACAGGTTATCTAGTCTATGTACTGATACAAGCAGCCAATCAATAATGAATAAACCCATGTACTTTGTTTCAACAGATGATACACATGGGTGTTTGCTAATGCTTTCACAGCTGTCAGAATATCAGCCTAGACCAATTCAACCATATGCATCTTTACAACAAAGAACTAATTTTTACATGATCTACTTGACTTTACCTGTACCCAGAGTACAACATGTTTATTAAACCGGGTGTGCTTTATGCAAGTAATGCGGCACCAGAAGTTCGCAATGCTTTTCCACTGACGGACAGAAGTTGGGTGCCATGCCATTTCGCCTATTACTGCAGAGGTTGGAGTATATTTTCCAACCCCGAGAACATGATGAGGTTCCCCGTACAGCGGCCCCATAGTTAATGATTGGCCAAACAATAGAATCATATAACTTAGTAAAAACGTCATAAGGAACACCACGAATTAACTTACATCTAGCAATGAGAAAGCCAAGGGCACGGTTTGGCTACATTTGTAACAGTAACATTGAAGTACAGATGTTCATTTAGTAGATAACCAAGGTTAGTGTAACTATTTACATAATCTATAATATTTTCACCTCAATTAAATATGAATCTAGATCGTGTCACAGATATTGACCGCAAATGAATCAATTACTAGCTATGGTATTGATATGCATATCATTAACAGAACATATGTCATTCAATACATTTAGCAATATCTGCAAATCTTGTTAATTTTCGGCTAATAAGACGATGTTATATTAACAAGTTGGCAGTTTCTTACGGAGGTTGGGCCAATCACTAATGTTGTTAGAACATGTGACCCAACCCATTTGCTAAATTTCTATTTGTACAACGATTGTGATTGTTATATACATCTATATAGAGCAATACAATATATTCAAATCAAACCACTGGGGTCTGTCCAGGAAAGGTGTTGTTAGGTAAACTGTCCGTCGCCCAAATGGGCAACCGGTAGCGACGTTAAATAAACTTAAATAAAAATAAAATAGAGGCGTAATCTAGAACACAAACAAGATAGTTTTCAAACGATAATTTGCCTTGTGTCAATTACTGTTTGAACGTGCACGTGCTTATAATTATGTGCATCAAAACAGAAGTAAGGCGAGGCTGAAGTGTTCACATGTTTTATCTCGCAAAAATACTATGTAGGCCTACAACATAGAACAAACACACATATATTTTCGCGTTTTCTTTTCTGGGTTCGGAGAAAATAACACTTTGAAACATATATATATATACTCAAAAACCTCCAAAACTTAGATATTAACCGGAACAATATATCCACAGTGATTGAACTGAACATAAGACGTGAATCTGTAACAAGAAGACATTAGGGGTCTTTAAGAGGAATTACGATTGTGCCCTTAGGCAATGCATTTAAATTCCACATTGCCTCTTCTCTCTCCCTCGTGGCGATGGATTCCATCAGGAATGAGGTCTCGAGAGTGATTTATATAAGTTGAAATAACTTGTTTCGCAATCGAGCTAAAATAAATTTGTATACAACAATGTACTTACACCTACAGGATTTCTTTAGAAATGTATCTACTTCCACTAAGTCTCGTCTCACTGTCACACATGCACAACCTGTATTTCTCATTGCAATAATGTGCTACACGTACCTGCGACTGTAGGAAATGAAAACACTTAACTCTTTCACACCTATCACTAAGTTCTAGCATACTACTACCACTGCCAGACCTATTGGTTCTACACTTATCTCAGTCTTGGAATTTTCTCTCCATCTGCATCTACTACGATCTCGAATCGAGTCGACCTCTACCGTGCTCTCTATTGACAAGTATATTAAAAACAGTTTCACACCAACTGGACTTGGAGAACAGCCGATAAAGTCTCGGTATTGTTATTGTCAATTTATTTTCTCCCTGCCTCAAACTGTAATTCTAGAAATATATCTGTTAATTTTATTTTACTCATTAAATATATAATTATCCACATTCTTAATATTGTTCCACTCTCACACCCTGAGTAATCAGTAAAATGGTAAAAGGAATCTTTAAATTAAGGAGAATTTATATAATATTTTGCAGCAGGTTGTTCTCATTACTCGACTATGTGTGTGTTTTACGTTTATTTATCGTCGCTACCGTTTGCCCATTTGAGCGACGCCTCCTGAAGAGATTAATCATTTTAGATTTTTGGAGGATAGTGCAATGATACAGACAGAGACCCATTCCAGAATCTCCTCTGGTTCTTTTACGTGCACGGTGTACAGCACCGACACGAGACCTCGGTTTAAAGTCCCATCTGAAAGACAGTTAATTTTATTAGGGTCAGACGGGGGATCGGCCAGGTAGAGCGATTTCTAATTATATAATATGTCTTTCCGAAGCAAATATATTGTCTTCACCAACCATTTATTTAATGATATTTGGAAATGATAATACACACACATACATTTGCTAATATTTTAAGCATATTTTGTATCCATATATGTATACACACACACACACACACACACATATATATATATATATTAATAGTTGCGTAGGAATTTTAGATTGTTTGACTTATTTCTTATAGCTTACCAGACAGGAAAGGCGTTTTTAATACCTCTAAGACGACTGTTCGTAAATGCTGGATTTGTATTCAGTGCATGGCATATGTGTGTTCCATCTCATTAGGGGGAGCATCATTAAGACGAATGAAATATTAATTAAAATCTACAAAAAAGAAAGACATAAATTCCATTAGAAACTATTCCTTTGATAAACTAGATCAAGCTCTCATAGGATTAAAGCAGCATTACATCGTAATAAAGGATGTTTTGGGTAAAATATAAATACTAATGTGTGTGTGTTTACAAAAATCGAAATAGTCGCTCAGAAACGATAAAATTCCAATAAATTTAAACCGTCGTATACGCGAATTTGTTTATCAACACACGAACTGTAAACACGCACAGCGAGCATGCGTGAAACAACAGAGGATGTAGAAAACAACGTATATATTTTGAACATGAAATACTATCTATCTATCTTCCTCTAATGTCGAACACTCGCGGGGATGTATACATGTCCCTAAAAGACTTAACAAACAGAGGTATGAATCAACATATCAAGTAATTTAATTAAAAAAGACAACGTGGGACAAATGGGGACGATGCATTCCGAATGTAAACAAGTGCGGACGATGCGTTCCGGTTGTAATCAAGTGCGTGACCGATCGACCCGTATCGCAAAAAAAAACACTGTTTACCAAATGAACATAAGCATACAAAGTATAATGTTAGAATGTGTAGCAGCATTGCTACCCATACGTAAACATTGAATTTTTCAAATATCTTTTATTTCATACGATGTAATGCTGCTTTAAAGTTAAAAATTAATGACATTTCTGCTATAAATAAACATTTTAAAAAGATTCACCTTTATGCTTTTTTAAAATCCGCTCACCCATATATTTGATATATATATGTCGTATGTCTTGCAGACTCAATATTAAACTATCTTTATCTAACTATAGCAATATCTTATATTACCTTATATTATCGTATCCTCATTTGGTGTCATCTTATATCACTAGTGATGCCTTATCTTACTACAATGTTATGTTATCTTAATACTCTATATATACGGCTTACTGACATTTTATATTATAGTCATACGTCCTTAAATACGATCGACTTAATGCCATGTGGTACTCGTCTAACGTTAATGGTTGTATCTTTAGAGGAATGAGTAATCTTTGCCTTGGATGACCACACGTTATCGTAACTCCATCACTTTTCATTTGAAAGACGATCTGAATATTTCCAGAATGCGGTGGAGTGCAGGTTCAGTATAATAAAGCTGATCAGCAACAGTTGTAAATGGAATATAATTTCTCCCTATACCTGGTACGTTGACAATGCTGACATGCGGCACAAAGCCCCCTTTATCAAAACCTACGTAATTGAATTCTAGGAAGAGATCATGTCTTTAGATTTAGATGGAGTACGACTTCGGTTATCAATTCTTTTTTTGCACGAGCATTTTCCGATCATCATTCCTTCGTTAAATAAGCTGGTTGCGATGTAGTGATACAGCATCAGCATCTCTGTACTTGTAAGTAGTCCGGTCGGTGTCACCATCTTCGCGAAAGTATCGATTTCCATTAAAGGAAATCTTATGGAAAATAATACATCACCGAGGCAAGCCCTGATATTGTTTGGAGTGGCGTCAAGATTCTTCTGTTTGCATTGATCCAAAGCCCAAACCGTAGCAGCATCAAAATTCCTAGACTCGTTACTTGACAGGTGGTCGCATGTTAAAATGCTTAAAAGACTGGCATTTGAAAGCTTTCGGAAACCATCTGTCTTGAATACGCCATTCGAATTGCCCATGATATATTCAAAGCATTTCGTCTTGAGAGCAGCTTCATCATAAAACACTGCCTGCTCGTGAATTATACACACGCTTTCAATTGCAATGGCCTTCTCCAGAAACGTTCTGCACATTTCAATCAAACCACCTAGTGCATATTTCTTGGCTGCATATAGGCATCTAATTACGTTGCCATCATTCAGTTCAGCATCGTCACTGTACACATATCTGGAAAGTAAATACTACTATTTGTACAGACTAAATTTGGATAAGACAACACGTTTAACTTAGTTTCAACTTTATACATTTTACATTAAATTTTACGCTCTCAATAGCTCATTCCTGATGGACTTCATCAACATGAGTTAGAGAGAAGATTGAGGTACTGTATAACACACTAATGTAAACAGGGTCGATATACATGTGTAATACAACCTTTGTATCCCGAATAACGAGATTTATGGTACAGATGTACCGTTGTATCTCTAATCTTAGAACTAAACTTAGTTAAATGTATTATCTCTAAACGACAGTATCAAGCGATTAGTATTGACTACAATAACAAAGAAATGTCAATTCAGGTGAGTGGACGACTGGTATATGAAATCCTACATTCACTTTTGAAAGTTTGTAGACCACAAACACACTGTTTATTGATTGAATATAGTAGTAGTAGTAGTAATCTTTATTTACATCTCATCATTGTACGTACAATATTTACAATAATAGTACATGTATAGTTTACATATTAAAAGTACAATGCCACTCCAACATGGAGTTATAAGAGATGAACAAAAGTATACATACTCATTTATCACAGTATGTTAGGGATAAAGCTGCAATATCCCTGCCAATCGGATATTCAAAACTGCTCTAAAACAATTATAAAATACTGACATACAAAATAGGTACTATTGCACACTGATTAAGAATTGGTCATATTAAATCTAACTTCGCTTTGATCAGATCATAGCGACTATGATTAGCAGAGATATTACAGACGAAATAAAAATTGCAGTTAGAAATACAAAGAAATAATGACATTATTCACAAATTTAAAAATTATTTACATATTAAAAACTGACGCCTCTGTAGAATAATAAAACGTAGAATAATAAAACAGGTTTTGGCACAATTACGAATCTCTTGGTTTGAAAACAAGAAACAATATTAATCATAATCAAACATTGAGTAGAAATTGATATTACACGCATATGACTTTAAGAATAAATCTTGTCTTAAATCATTGTAAACTGGACAATTCAATATTACATGCATATTATTTTCAATAGTAGCAATATCACAAAACGGACAAATCCTAGATTCCTCTGGCAAACCTTCATATCGACCAGTCTCTATCCTAATGCCACGATCCCCAGTCGAAATTTGCAAAAAGCAGAACAATGTCTGGGTGGTAATACAATTTTACAATACTGCTCTGCAATATGGTCAGTTTTAAACAATGTATACACACTCAATATAGTCCACCCCCGACCAGAGGGACCTATGACAGTGTTTATCTTGGTTGACCAAGAGTTTATATACTTATCGTATGCTTTGACCCTACATTATGTATGCAATAACGAGATATAGGATTAGTAAAGCTAGTGTACATAGGAATATCATTAGCCTCATAATGGCTCATAACATTAAAATGCCAATTTCTAAATGAACGACTAGCTTTACTATATGTCCAGAGTGCCACTTGCCTTGCGGTATCCATACCTGAAAGTATCGACCAATAAAAGGAGATAGATACATTTCCATTGTCGGACTATTTGAGGTTTTCAACCCATATCTCCTGAAATACCATTGTTTGGTGAATATTTGACACCTAGAAAATACCATAATGCCCTATTTTGAACGGCTTCGATACACGAATATGATCGAAACCACCACAAAGGAGCTCTATAATTGATTACAGTACGAATCTTATAACTTTGTAAAAACATCATCGGGCACACCGCCCATTAATTTACATTTTGCAATAAGTAAGCCCAATGCCCGACTGGCACTCTGAGAAACATATTTAACTGTAATATTATTATCCAAATGTTCATGCAAAACAACACGTAAGTAAATATACCTGTCAACAATATTAATCTGATTTATTCCACACGTGAACCTAAGCTGGGTACTTAATTCTGACTTGGGACGAAAGTGCACAACATTACTTTTAGACGCATTTACAGTCATCTCATTTAAAGAACATCAGTCATTTAAAGCATTCAGTAGCACTTGTAAGTCATCAACAGACTCCGCTACTAACACAATATTTTCAGCCTAGAGCATTATACAAACTTTCTCATCCCCAATTGTGATACCAATACCAAATATCTTAAGATATAGAGACAAGTCATTTATGTATAAATTAAACAAAAGTATCTGGTCCGTTGTACCTCTTCTAAAACCATTCTGATCATCTGACACTTTATCATTTGCCTCGGACCAAGTACTTAATCTACAGTTCAAAATGGAACAATATACTTTATACAGAGCAGGGACAAGTGAAATACCTCGGTCCAAAGTAGAAGATTTTGGTATGGGATTAATTATACATTTACTCCAATCTGATGGTACAATGCCATTATCAAAGCATATATTAAATAAAATGTGAAGAAACGATAGCGCTGCATCGTTATTAAGTACTTCTACAGGGATACAGTCTATGCCACATGCTTTGCCTTTATTGACATAATTAATAGCTTTATGAACTTCTAACAACGATACATGATTATTAAGAATAACAGCATCATCAGTTATATTGCTGGTATCATTAGTACCAGCAACATTATTTGAGGTTTTGAACAGAGAGCTACAGTCGTTTTTCCACCGTGATAAAAACAATATCGATGTCATTAGAAACAGACCCATCCTCTAAAACAACTTCCATTGGAATTATGTTATCTTTCTTACAGTTTATGGCCAATTGATTTCCAAAACTTAGTAGTATCAACATCGCATCCATCTAATAGTTGAGATTGTAATTAGTACCGATGGAAACGCTTAGCTCGCTGGACCTCGCGGTCAAACAACTTACGGGTACGAACATACTCAGAGTTTAGTGTACGCTTAGTACTCTTATCTGTACATTATAACCAAACCATTTCAGAGTTACAAACGTTATTCCATAAATCAGTCAATCTGTCCGACCACCAGTGTTTACCTGGACGGCGTTTTTTATTATACATACCATATTTAATTTCCTTACAATGTAAATTATCAGACATAATCTGTTGGACAATCCCACACCAATCTTTGTAAACATCATCAATATCAGATTGAGTTCGAAAACTACATTTCAGTTTTGAAATTGTTTGGTTAACATGAACTAACGATTCTTGACTGAGCATAAAATCATATGGAACATGGAGTCATATTTATAATGGCTATCTTCCTGCTTATTAATATAATGCGGTACTTGATCATGAAGGTAACTATCGATCATAATAGTCCACATAAGTAGCGAATGGTCTGGCAATGCACTAGATGTAATAGAAGAAACATGTTTGGTTTTATTAATAAGATGATAACTTTAAATTGTTCAAATTTAGGTAAGCAGTCATGACTGACAAAGCAATAATCCACTACAGAACTTCCTTTAGTAGAAATAAAAGTAAAATCATTACCACGACCATTCAACATACACATATTTACATTGACTAAAAAACTAAAAATAATTCACCATACTTGTTAAGCTATTAAAGTCACCACACATATACATAGGTCCTCAATCTGTATACAAGTAAATAATAGAGAGCAGCGAATCATACAATTTATTGACATCAAACATCCTAGACGAATTTTCAGGAGGAAGATAACATACACAAGGCAGGATTGTAATATTATCTGACTTGTGACACAATTTAAGCAGTAAAATACCCTCATTAGAATTATCAACTATAGACACATTAAAATGTTCAAGTAAAGTATTTCTAATAAAAGATCCAACACCGCCGGAGCCGATCCTGGCATTTCTATGAATGCGAGTTCTGTTGTGGCCATACCATGTAAAACCCTCCAAGCGAAGCACATCTTTGGCAAGTAAATGGCTCTCGGCAATACCTAAACTATCCTAAACAAAGTCATTTGATAAAACACACGAAGACTTAAGCATGTAATTGTCAGAGTTCTCATCTGCTTTCCAACCCCTCACATTCCAAAACCCGGCACGAATCTACATACGCCCACAGTTGTAACCACAAGTGCAGCCCCGAGAAAACGAACATCCAGACCGACCATATCCTCCAGCCATGCCCCACTGACAATGTTCGGCGTTCGTCAAGACGATTATCTCGGTTTTCATTACGGTGTTGATCGTCGTGGGAATTAGGGCGGTTTTCCCGACGGTTCACAGAAACATGCGGATTGTGGTGTCCAGAGGCGTGACTACGATTATCCTTGCGCTCGTAGTTCTTGTTAATGACTCGAGATCCCCTCATTCCTAGATTATCAGCGTGCAGGGCACCCAAAATAGTAGCAAAGCTCACATTCGCAGCACGATCAGCAGGAGCTTGATCATGATGAATGAACACCTTGGGGAATTGACGGCTATTCCTCAACTGAGGTGTGGCCTTCATGACTGCTTGCTTGTCACTCCTGGTCTTTAACGTTGCAATTATCACACCAGGTTTAGAGCCTTATAGGACATCTTCGGTTCTCTAATGAAGCTTGCAGATCGTCAAAACGTTCATTCAGTGACATATACCTCACAATAACGTCAGCGGACAGCTTGTCAAACATTTGTTGAAGAGTAGGTGTAGTGCTGACTTGCACTTCTGCCTGTGAAACAACAATATTGCACGGTGCTGGCTGTGGAGCAACAGGATTGTACAAGTTCCGCTTGGCTCTAACAGGAGTTCGTTCGGTAAGTATGTCCGGAGAAGTACTACTTCTGGCTTTCTTGGACGCAGTATCACAAGTATCTGACACTGAACGATTGCGCTTACGTTTACTAGCATCAGGAGTGTCCACACGTGAGATTAACTACGACGACATAATAGACTGCACAATAATCGGCAGCCTCAACAGCCTCCATTACAACGCTTGAATGGGTCGATTGTGTAGACATTGTACTGAATAGATAGCTAACAAGTCAAAGCCTATGGGCTCACTGTGCCTTTATGTACTTTCTAGCGTGCACCAACAGACCGTAAAACTTCCGTGAACGATCCAATAGTACCGCTACATGTACGGCCTTTATCAAAGATGTCCAGCGATTAAACGTATGCTCCCATGCGTGACGAATTTTTATCAATATCAGGAACGCTACAGTATGTACCTGTTACTAAATATAGTAACTGGTCACAAAGTCATCTAAATCAAAGTCACTATTCAAAATCACAGAATTTCAAAAGTACCTTTCATCACGTCCTTGCAAATATAAATTATATCCAACAATCACTATAAAACTAGTTTCACAACGCAAATACTGTTCTCGATAAGAAAGTAAACAACTAGCCGACAGTGACCGGAAGTATATGTGTGCGAATGTATTCGGAATCATTTGTAGTAGCAATGCATTTATACGTGAACAATGCATTTATACGTGAACAATGCATTTATACGTGAACAATGCATTTTTTTGGCTTTTTGCGATGTAATGTCGCTTTAAGCCGGTGGTGCGACTTTAGAACTCATAAACAAACACAACTATACTTTAATGTAAATCGTAACGACGTCGACTTACAATGAAAATTGCATGATGGGACTTCTGTTGTATTGAAATGTTTGCAAGCAAACCAGTTATTTCATCGCTATAGATTACAAGCAAAGTTGAGTACTTATCATTGGGGTGTAAACGTAAGTATGGATCTATTTAATTCCTATAAATAAGATGGGCGTTCATCTATAGGACGGACGTTCATAACTATAGTAATATCAAACAGAAAATAAGCGGATATTTGTGACCACATTAACGCTCTCATCTGCGCCAACGAGAGTGATTAATACAGGCGCGTAGCTAGGCTTACGCATGTACACACGTGCGTAAGATTTAGTTTGACAGTTCCTGAAAATGAATATTAAATAAATGCAAAAAATGCAATATAAACTGGATCGTAAGGGGGTAAGGTGGACAATTACATTGGACATTCACAAGAAAGCAGACATGAACGAAATGCCAACAAATATTGATTGTAGCTGATGTTCATAGTAGGCAAAAGTCACCCGAGAAAGAGACCATATGGCGGGGGGGGGGAATATCCGGGTGGAGTATGTCCCCGGACCCTCCATAGGATGGTGCGTAATCCATATTAAGGCCTAGCTACGCGCTTGTAATATAAGTTGTTAAAGCTTGTTTCGCAATCGTTGTCAAATAAATTATTTTTGTTTTCTCAGTGTACGATGGGAATTTTAATTTATCTCATCGAGTGAGCTCGTGAACGTACATTGTTTCGAAGCTCACGAGATGAGGTAATTTCAAAGCTTACCCTGAACAGCACCACTTTTATTTTATGTTTTATCGACGGACGACGGACACCCAACGACGATGGAGATAATAAAATCGTTATGTTTCTATATTTGTATATGCTTGAAATCACTGGTCGCTATTCTTTTCAGCTAATATCTTGTCGGGAAGGGCCGTAACTAATGTTGCCAGAACGTGTGGCCTAACCCGTTTGCCTTTATTTAATGTGTCATGTTTCGTATTCACATGTATATGTGAAACGAATAGAACAATACAATATGGTTAAACTAAACTAATAGGCGATCACAAAAGCACAACGTACTAAGGAAAGCTAATAAATGCAATAGTGCTTTCTCTCACCAACTAATAAACTAGATTTGTTTATATGTAATATGATAAAACTTCAAACTAACTGTTAATAATATATAATACCAGCATGATTATTTACCTCAATAGTAATTTCATTGTTGACATGTCTATATCTTCGATCATTACAGTGTCACTACATTCGGCCATTGGTCCATAAAACATGGCTTCAAAAACCTCACTGCGCATGGCCAGAATTAGTTTGTGGCCGGGCAGTTTGATTGGGTTATCCTTGAACGCAAACTTGACGTCAGAATGGTTCTCGGACTGACACAAATGGGTAGCATCGTCTTTCAAAGTACCCCCGTAAGAGCGTTTTTCACTGTAATGGAATGCAATACAATAAAACAGACATCGAACAGCAGCACAAACATACACAAAGACACATTTGTTATTGTCGAATTGAAATACAATATCAAGATACAAATTGGTATATTAAGCATGTGTGTGTGTCGAGGCTTGTGGCCGGTCATGAAACTCCCAACCACAATAGCCTAGTCCCACTGCGCCGTTTCTCTATCTGACCTATATGCATTACTCATTCGACCATAACGTATGCCCACAGCATCAACCCAGTTCCCTTCTTCGCACTGTCGCTAAGTTGCTTGATCGTTTCGTGATCTGACCAAGTTTCATCCGAGAACGATTACAGCGGAGTGGACACTGGATGATGCTAGGGCGATACGTTTTGTGCGTGCGTGTGTGCGTGCCTGTCTATCTGTCTGTATGTCTGTCTGCCCAGTGGTAAACAATGTGTGTGAGATGTCTTGCTCAATGACACTACATATGTGGCCTGATAGAGTATCGAACCCGGGATCGTTCGATTGCGCATCTGACGCTCTACCACTGGAACACGGACTTATATGTTGTGATATGCTGAGATCGAACCAAACGACAGTCCGACCATATGTGTCCCCACTGTTCCAAACCGCCGCATTGAATACGATCTGATAGTATCATATGCGTGTTAAATCCGACCTGTTTCCGAATGAAATGAGCGAACGGAGATGTTCTGGCGATTACTCTAAACATTTCTTAATTTTCAAATCTCCCTCCGTATGACGTGTCGAATCATGCGACACGGAGCCGATTCAAAGAGTATTCTACCTTAATCCGTATCATTTCGTTTCCTGTCAGTATCTGCAACTACCTTCCGGATGTCAAATGGATAGGAAACGGAGTAGTGGGACTTGATGAGTTGAGTGTATTTACCCTTGCCATATATGGGCGAGAAAAACGTGCAGAGCACCGTCGATTATTCGATAAGTTGATGTGGTTGATGTGGTGTCGAGGTCTTGTAGAGTGTGTGGATGGTCTAGTAGATGTTGTTCTGCGAAGAGTCTGTACCAAGACGATTACTTTCTAAGACAGTTGAATTCTAGTACATTGTAGTTCAATCAGTTAAGTTCCAAGCATGAGTTGACGTCTGGGATGTTATGTAGGTTGTCTGATGCAAGTAGGTCAGCTAATCCTCGTGAATTGACGTGACTGCTATCTGTGACCTAGTTTGGTCTCTCGAAGGTGATTATGCGCTGTGTCTGTTAGTCTACCGGTCCTTATTAGGGTCACTCCCCTCACTGTGATTCATCTCGCAGCAGCATATACACGGATCTGGCAGTTAGACTGGTCGTCTCTGTCACCCCAGGGTATGTCCATACCGACGTCACCTCCGTAAATCAGCGGTGCTGAAGAGTGTGCCCACTGTTGCAAGGTCGACAACCAGAATATCCCAGGATCCTATGCTGCTGTGAGATGTGCCTCGGCCGCGAGGTGTACGTCGTGAGGAGATCAGCCGGGGCTGTTATATCCATGTATATCATTGATCAGTAGTAACTGTGAATGCTATTGATTCGCTAGTTTAAGAACCAAACAATAACATAGTTCAACATACAGATCGATACAACCAACTCACACTAAGTCTGTGACATGCATAGAACAGGTCCCTGTATGACACCGTATTGCATAACATATGTCATGGTAACTAACTGAAACAAGCGTATCATATCACTTGGTCAGTATATACAGTATACAGTAATGTCCATACACTGTACACCTCATCCTGGTAACATTATAAGCGCAGTGCTAAACGTATTATCTAATTATAGTATGATAATGTGTTCGGGTCGTTCGCCCTTCTATCACAAAGTGTGTCCGGAGATGATGTATATATGTTCCATTAACGTCAAACCCCTTGCGGGGACCTATACATGTTTTCCTGGGCAGGCTTAGCCGACCTAAGTGGTTAATCAGTACTAAGCAATGTGTGTAAGGTGCCTAGCTCAATGACACTACATACGTGGCCTGACCGAGTATCGAACCCGGGACCATTCGATTCCAAATTCGACGCTCTATCACTGGACCACGGACGTCCGGAGATGATCTGGTACCATTGGTCGATAAGCCACCCGTACAAAGCCTGATTGTGCACCTCATTGTGTGTTCTGCTCGGTTCATTGACCTAACGCTACTGGGGGAGACAAGCGTTGTTAGTGGAAAGCGAGCCTAAATTAACCTTCAAACATAATGAATTGATAACTTGCATACTGGTGCTAGTGTCTGTTTCCCTGCCCCCCCCCATAAAGTCCCACCCCCTGGATTGACATTGAGCTTGAATTGTGGCTTTGGCCAAACATTTTAGAAATTATTTATGCGTAAAATAAAACTCAAACACATTACCATTTCTCAAAAACCGACATTGTTATTGCTTTGAAACTTCGTATGCACATCGAAGGGCGTATTCTCTACCTCTACACCCACAGTATGTCCCCACCCTACCACTGACCCTGACTTTTGGCCAACCTCGGTATGACCTATTTATACGTAATAACATAGCGTGCTCGCTTTAATAAATAATGTTGCTACTTTCATTTTGGTACCAAGTGTCAGCGTAAATTGTCATGACGTCACTACGCAAACGCAGTGTTATATTTGTGTTTTTAGCAGTGTTATAATTTCGCCAAGACTTCTTTTGAATCCGTGTTTGTCTTACCATTAACGTTATGTACCAATTCAAATATGCATACTTTAAAGTTTAATTTACAAATGAAAGGATTATTCTTTTAACCAATCAGAATCCTTCCAGGTGTTATTACACGTGTGTTAATATAAGAACTATTAGATGGTGTTATTACACTGAATACACGTTATGTGATGATATAATTATGTTAGACCATGGTCATCGAGAATGGACACATTGTTAATCAGTGCACACTTATTATGTTGCGCATCCAACACATTTCCACAGCTCAAAAAGCACATTTAATATAATATGGGTTGGACCACAAGTTATAGCAACATGATATTCAGTCCTCGCCAGATGATATAGTAATATTACACAGAGAGCTACGCTCCTGCTTGCATATCAATTACATTTTCCGAATGTGGTACACAAGAAATTTCCAAGAACACATGCTACTTTCGTTTTTGATGTTGACTATGTACTCGTTTCAATGTTTCGAACATGGTAATTAGGTTTATGCGGAAAATGGTAATTATGTTTATGCGGAAAATGGTAATTAGGTTTATGCGGGAAATGACAATTATACTATTTACTGTTTTTTATATCATGTTTCCCCATTACCCCCCCCCCACACACACACACACCACCACCACAACCCCACCCGTCACATAAATATATAGCCACCGTAAACTAATAAACGGATTTACTGAATATTGATTGAATTGTACTGACATTCATACCAGAGAGCATGTTAGGATTTGTTTCTATTTTTAGCCAGATATTTCTTTAAACTTACTTTTTATTTTCAACATTAGATATGCGTAATTAGCTCTTACCTTGGTTTACATTTGCTGTTGGCCATTCTTCCTGTTTCGTATGCTTTGCTTTACTAAAAACAAAAATATCAATATTGATGCAACTAACTATAACTTCAGCAATCACACAATGGGTCTACACTGAAAACGAAACCGAAAGTACTAATATTGTATAGTATTATAGCAGTTAATTAACTATAATTAAAGATAATCGTTTAAATCTGATTAGTTAGATTGATTGTACAATATGTGAGATATAGCTGAGCTGTGAATATATATTAATAACAGCTGCAATAAATGTGATAAACGCACAAGTTAGAACT
The DNA here is from genome assembly GCA_014843695.1 of Archivesica marissinica. Classification (NCBI taxonomy): domain Eukaryota; kingdom Metazoa; phylum Mollusca; class Bivalvia; order Venerida; family Vesicomyidae; genus Archivesica; species Archivesica marissinica. The sequence goes on from CM026386.1 coordinate 58,726,739, forward strand.
AGTCCTATAAATAAGACCTCTACGTAATTTTTTTCTTTCTGTTATTTCGAGATTTGAAAAATGCCTGGATAGTAAAATGTCACATTTTTCAAGTCTAAATATTTGGACTAAAAGTTAGAACATGACATAGATCTACTTGCCTAAATTGATTTAAATTATTCTATAATTGTAAGTTATGTATTTTACACGTATGCCACCTTATCACTGTGAACACTGTTGAGTTAAAGACACTTTTAATATCAATATATGTAAACACACATACCTGCTGTATATATTCCACAAATAATACAAATGTAGGTTAAATAATTTTCCGAAAACTGTTATTCGTGTCGCCAAACACATCCGCCTCTAATATAATGCGTAGTTAATCAAGGGAGTTAATCAAGCTAAATTTCGTCGGTTTACATTTATAGAAATTATCGAGACACAAACAAAATTAACGTAATATAATATTTCGTAGATCTACTTGCCTAAATTGATATAAATTATTCTATAATTGTAAGTTATGTATTTTACACGTAACATGTGACCTTATCACTGAACACTGTTGAGCTAAAGACACTTTTAATATTAATAATTATATGTATACACACATACCTGCTGTATATATTCCACAAATAATACAAATGTAAGTTAAATAATTGTCCGAAAACTCTTATTCGTGTCGCCAAACACATCCGCCAAACACATCCGCCAAACATATCAAACACGACTTTGTATGCTGGATTTCTTGGGTTTGATTTAAGCTTAAAGGTAGAGATAAGTTTTCACGTCTGAGGTAAAGGGGTGGTTCATTTGCTTCTACATATAAACTAGCTATTGGTGATGGTCTGAAAGCTCCGAGTGCAAGTCGTAAGCCTTGGTGATGTATTTTTTCAATTCAAGTGTTTTGATATATGATGGTCTGGCTGATCCATACACAATTGATCCATTATCAAGTTTAGAACGAACTAGCACTCTATACAGTCTAAGGAGGACCTTTTGATCAGTTCCCCAGTCCGTATGAGCTACTACTTTGATAAGGTTCATTGCCTTAAGGCATCTTGCTTTCAAGTACTTCAAGTGAGGAATAAACGAAAGTTTTTTATCAAACATTACTCCAAGAAGTTTAGTCTCAGGAACAACAGGAATGGGGACTCCATCAAGAGTTAATACAGGGTCATTGTGTAATTTTCTTTACTGACAAAAGTGAATACAATGTTTTGGCCTTCGAAAACCGTTATTTAAAGCCCATGCATGGACTTTATTTAAACAAAGTTGAAGATGGCGTACAATAGTAGCCATATACTTTGATCGATAACATATAACAAAAGCATCTACATATAAAGAACACTCAGTATATTTGCCAAGGCATTTCACAATGTTATATATTTTAATATTAAAAAGTGTTACAACAGATAAAATACTGCCTTGCGGGACACCCATTTCTTGTTCGTGATTGCTAGAGAGGATAGAACCCACTCTAACTTTAAATTGTCTATCCACGAGAAAGTCAGATATAAATGGTGGCATGTGTCCTTTAAGGCCTAACTTGTGTAAATCTTTCATAATACCATGGTTCCATATTGTATTGTAAGCTTTTTCAAGATCGAAAAATATAGAAACTACGTGTTGTTTCTTGATAAAATCATCACGGATAAACGTTTCTAATCGTATTAAATGGTCATTGGTACTTCGTTCATTCCGAAATCCACTTTGGAATTCGGAAATTAAATTGTTGGACTCCAGATACCAAACTAGTCTGGCGTTAATCATGCGTTCCGTAGTTTTACAAACGCAGCTCGTTAATCCGATAGGGCGATAATTGTTTGGATTAGTGTTATCTTTTCCTGGTTTGGGTATTGGGATTACAGTGGCTTCTTTCCATGAATCTGGTAATATTCCGGATTTCCACATTTTATTAAAACATCTAAAAGTGCAATTAGTGAATACGTGGGCAAATGTTTCAAAAATTGATAGTGTATTTCATCAGGACCAACAGTGGTATCGTGTGAGTTATTTATTGCATCAGTGAGTTCATTGATAGAAACTATCTGATTGTAATTTTCTGAGTTATCAGAGTCGAAACGTAGTATTCGTTTTTCCTCTCTGGTTTTAACCTTTTGAAATCGTTTATCATAATTTGTGGAAGAAGAGATTTTGGAGAATGAATCAGCTAAATTGTTTGCAATATCTTCCCTTGAGGTGATGTTTTTATTTGATATATTTAAATGTCCTAAAGAGTTGGATTTCGATTTTCCACTAATTTTCCTCACCATATCCCAAACCTTTTTAATTGAAGTCCTAGAGTTAAGCTTAGACACATAACTTTTCCAGGAATCCCTTTTAGAGAGTTTCAATGTTCTGCGAGCGCATGAACTATTTTAAACGAGTTTAAGTGTTTTTTAAGAACTGCACGACGTTTTCTAATGACTGTTTTACAGTCATCATTAAACCAAGGCTTTTTAAGTTTTGCTGAATTAGCCGAAGATTTTTGTATTCATTCTTCTGCTATTCCATGTAAAATATTTGTAAAAGTTTTAATGGATCTTCTGTATGAATTAAATTGTCAATAGTTAGATCTTCACACATTTCTTCAAATGTGTGCCAATCAGCTTTATTTAATTTCCAGTGATGAATATTACCATTTGCCACTGGTTGTAAACATTTAAGAAAAATTGGTAAGTGATCACTTCCGCAAAGGTCATCTCCTACTTTCCATTCAAAATCCAGAAAGATAGATGGATGGCATATAGTTAAATCAAGTGATGAATAATTTCCAGTTGCAGGATGCAGATAAGTATACGCTTTGTCATTCAAAATACAAAGATCGTGTCCATCTATAAAATGTTCAATAAGTTCACCTCTTGGATTTATATCTTTACACCCCCATAGATTATGGTGTCCATTAAGGTCACCTAAAATAATAAAAGGTTTTGGAAGCTGTTGAACTAAATTATCTAATTCAGCTATTGATGGTTTACTTATTACTGACAATGATGGATGAACCACCACATGCTCGTTCTGCATCTGGAACGGTATACTAATACATAGAATAATTTTTGAAGGAAATGTTGTTAGTTGCTTTTAAAACGGTTTCTTGAAGACAAAGTACAGAACTTCCTTGATTCAATAACAGAAGAATTTCATTATAATTGGGTCTTAAACGACGGCAATTCCACTGAATAATATCTGGATTATTATCCATTTGATGACACATACCAGTTCCAGCCTCCATCTCTCTCTGCTCGCAAGAAGTCCAGCAGTATATTTACCATCTGCGTGTAATGTCTCCAACATACAAATGTGTGATTACTGATATTTCCCTGTTCAAGCAGTTTAGTTTAAACATAATTTATTTATCAATATTTACATCTTGTTGTAACATTAATATTGAAGCAGTTTGACCATTGAAGATATGTCAATATCTTTGCATAGAATCTTTAACATTTTATTCTGCTAGTAGGTTTATGTCATTCAGCACAAACCAATGATACGTTTATTGCAGATTTGACTATGGACTCATGAACCTGCCCCTCCTTTTCATGTAAACTGTTTCAGCTGTAACCAGAACCAGCTGTAAGTTCATGTTATGAGCTCTAACTGCTCTGTTATTAGCTTTTCCTGTCATAATGATCTGCATAGTATATGCACCAAGCACATCGGCTTCCATGTCTTCTAATCATACGGAACTATGGTTACCAACGCATACCCTTTGTAAGAATGTGGGTATGAATCCATAAAGACACATATATGGTGGAAGTCGTGATAGCGCAGTGATAGCGTGTGTGTTCGAGCGCAGCTGTATCCATTACGATTGTGCCCGTAGGCAAGGCATATAAATTCCACATTGACTCTTCTCTCTCCCACATGCTGATAGATTCCATCATGAATGAGGTATCGAGAGTGATTAATACACAAGTTGTAAGAACTTGTTTCGCAATCCAGCTAAAGAATTGTCTAAACTAAATATATGGTTACCAACGTTACCCTTTGTAACCATGTGGATATGAATCCACAAAGATATATATGGTTACCCTTTGTAACCATGTGGATATGAATCCACAAAGATATATATGGTTACCCTTTGTAACCACGTGGATATGAATCCACAAAGATATATATGGTTACCCTTTGTAACCACGTGGATATGAATCCACAAAGATATATATGGTTACCCTTTGTAACCATGTGGATATGAATCCACAAAGATATATATGGTTACCCTTTGTAACCATGTGGATATGAATCAACAAAGAAAAATATATGGTTACCCTTTGTAAGCATGGGATGCGATACCACAAAGATAAAGAATGTTGTCAGCATAATTCTTAGAAAATCCATGCATCCGTATAGTGGATAGTTAATGCAAAATTATTAAAATCTTAAAATAATACACGTACACTATTGGCTGCCTGAGATCACCAGACACTACTGGCTGCCTGGGATCACCATGCACTATTGGCTGCCTGGGATCACTCTACATGATTGGTTACCTGGGATCACCATACACTATTGGCTACCTGGGATCACCATACACTATTGGCTACCTGGGATCACTATACATTATTGGCCACCTGGGATCACCATACACTATTGGCTGCCTGGGATCACTATACATTATTGGCTGCCTGGGATCACCATACAATATTGGCTGCCTGGGATCACCATACACTATTGGCTGTCTGGGATCACTATACAGTATTGGCTGCCTAGGATCACCATACACTATTGGCTGCCTGGGATCACCATACACTATTGGCTGCCTGGGATCACCAAACATTATTGGCTGCCTGGGATCACCAAACATTATTGGCTGCCTGGGATCACTATACATTGTTGGCTGCCTGGGATCACCAGACAATGTTGGTTGCCTGGGATCACCAGACAATGTTGGTTGCTTGGGATCACCAGACACTATTGGCTACCTGGGATCACCATACAGTATTGGCTGCCTGGGATCACCAGACACTATTGGCTACCTGGGATCAGAAGATGTAGCAAAACTCCAACAGTGTAACACAGAGATGATGAAGAACACACTGTTGGTAGCCTCTAACAATGATACAAAGGTAACGTTGTGCTCCCAATTGTACATTAGCTGGATACCCCAGAACTATGTGGTGTAGAGATTGCTGGATACCCCAGAACCATGTGGTGTACAGATTGCTGGATACCCCAGAACCATGTGGTGTAGAGATTGCTGGATACCCCAGAACTATGTGGTGTAGAGATTGCTGGATAACCCAGAACTATGTGGTGTAGAGATTGCTGGATACCCCAGAACCATGTTGTGTAGAGATTGCTGGATACCCCAGAACTATGTGGTGTAGAGATTGCTGGATACCCCAGAACCATATGGTGTAGAGATTGCTGGATACCCCAGAACCATGTGGTGTAGAGATTGCTGGATACCCCAGTACTATGTGGTGTATAGATTGCTGGATACCCCAGAACTATGTGGTGTAGAGATTGCTGGATACCCCAGAACTATGTGGTGTAGAGATTGCTGGATACTCCAGAACTATGTGGTGTAGAGATTGCTGGATATCCCAGAACTATGTGGTGTAGAGATTGCTGGATACTCCAGAACTATGTGGTGTAGAGATTGCTGGATACTCCAGAACTATGTGATGTAGAGATTGCTGGATACCCCAGAACTATGTGGTGTAGAGATTGCTGGATACCCCAGAACTATGTTGTGTAGAGATTGCTGGATACACCAGAACTATGTGGTGTAGAGATTGCTGGATGCACCAGAACTATGTGGTGTAGAGATTGCTGGATACCCCAGAACTATGTGGTGTAGAGATTGCTGGATACCCCAGAACTATGTGGTGTAGAGATTGCTGGATACCCCAGAACTATGTGATGTAGAGATTGCTGGATACCCCAGAACCATGTGGTGTAGAGATTGCTGGATACCCCAGAACTATGTGGTGTAGAGATTGCTGGATACCCCAGAACCATATGGTGTAGAGATTGCTGGATACCCCAGAACCATGTGGTGTAGAGATTGCTGGATACCCCAGAACTATGTGGTGTAGAGATTCCTGGATACCCCAGAACTATGTGGTATAGAGATTGCTGGATACTCCAGAACTATGTGGTGTAGAGATGGCTGGATGCTCCAGAACTATGTGATGTAGAGATTGCTGGATACCCCAGAACTATGTGGTGTAGAGATTGCTTGATACCCCAGAATTATGTTGTGTAGAGATTGCTGGATACCCCAGAACTATGTGGTGTAGAGATTGCTGGATACCCCAGAACTATGTGGTGTAGAGATTGCTGGATACCCCAGAACTATGTGGTGTAGAGATTCCTGCGTACCCCAGAACTATGTGGTGTAGAGATTGCTGGATACCCCAGAACTATGTGGTGTAGAGATTGCTGGATACCTCCGAACTATGTGGTGTAGATATTGCTGGATACGCCAGAACTATGTGGTAGAGAGATTGCTGGATACTCCAGAAAGATGTGGTGTATAGATTGCTGGATACCCCAGAACTATGTGGTGTATAGATTGCTGGATACCTCCGAACTATGTGGTGTAGAGATTGCTGGATACGCCAGAACTATGTGGTAGAGAGATTGCTGGATACTCCAGAAAGATGTGGTGTAGAGATTGCTGGATACTCCAGAACTATGTGGTGTAGATATTGCTGGGTACACCAGAACTATGTGGTGTAGAGATTGCTGGGTTCACCAGAACTATGTGGTGTAGAGATTGCTGGGTTCACCAGAACTATGTGGTGTAGAGATTGCTGGGTTCACCAGAACTATGTGGTGTAGAGATTGCTGGGTTCACCAGAACTATGTGGTGTAGGGATTGCTGGATATCCCAGAACTATGTGGTGTAGAGATTGCTGGATAACCCAGACCTATGTGGTGTAGGGATTGCTGGATATCCCAAAATTCGACAGACTGGAATCCAGGCTAATTCAATGCAAGCCGTTTGGACGGGCATCCAGGTACACTTAGAACCACCGACCATCGGTAAGCCCGCTGAATAACGTCATCATATGAAATAATTCGAGACTCCCTGTGGGATGCGAACCTGCAACGGGGAAGGGCAAGTGATTTGAATACATCGACAGTAACCACTCGGTCACGAGAGGCCACTATTCTAGTGGAAAACAGTGGAATAAAATATTAAATAGTTCTCATTGTTTTGCACGCCTCCTAACCGCTGCATGTTGAAATGTTGTCAACGGGAACATTTTCCAACTTAGCTGTCAGTTACGTCATTTATAGTGTATTCCATGATGTAATCGATTGTAGGCTAAACACGAATTTCTAGAGCCATTTAACGCATGGTTGCATCTTTTTTCTATCATAAAAACTCTTTTCTGCCTAAAATAAAAAGAAGATTTGAATGTTTAAGTGAATATTCGCATAATCACACGTATCGACATAGAAAGCTATTATTATCACGCATGGCTAGCGCCACTCGTGATAATAATGCTTTCAATGTTAATTTTGTATTTGAAGATTATCTTTGTAATATTACCAATGATGACTTAAGAACACATTTTTCTAGATTAAGATTGTCTTCTCACAACTTAGAGATTGAATTTGATAGGTATAGCGGTATTGAAAGAGAAAACAGATTGTGTAAGTTATGTAGTCAACATGCAGTTGAATCAGAATATCATTTTATGCTATGTTGTGAAAAACATATTTTAACAATATTCCATGGCCTTGTGTACAGACATTTTTCACGCTTATGTCGACAAAAAATAAACATTTGCAAGTGAAAGTATCTAAATATATTAAAGAATGTATGTTCATAAGGAAAAATGCCCTGGACATTTTAAATGTTTCTTAAATGTATGTTGTAAGAAAATATATATATATACATGTATATATTTAATATTCATTACCATATGTATTTACATGATCTTTTCAGTGAGGCAACTCCAGGAAAAGTGTAGGGAGCAACAATAGCCACTGTACCTCGCATTAGTGGACCTAACAAAGGCATTCGACCTGGTCAGTCGTTGTGGACTTTTCAAACTGCTACACAAGATTGGCTATCCACCAAAATTGCTAAGCATGATCACGTCGTTCCACAAAGACATGAAGAGCACCGTCAGCTTCGACGGCGACATTTCCAAGCCTTTTCCCATCCTCAGCGGAGTCAAGCAAGGCTGCGTCCTCGCACCGACGCTCTTCGGCATCCTCTGCTCACTCCTCCTGACATATGCCTTCCAGTCCTCCTCTGACGGTGTCTACATCCACACCCGACACGATGGCAAGCTATACAACTTGGCCCGCTTGCGTGCCAAAACCAAAACAACTCGTGTCCTACTCAGGGAGATGCTGTTCGCTGACGATGCAGCCCTCGCAAGCCACACACACGATGGCCTCCAGCGCCTCATAGATCAGTTCTCCAGTGCATGCCGTGAGTTTGCCCTAACCATCAGCATAAAGAAAACAGAGGTCATGACCCAGGACGTTGCAGATCCAGCTCCCATAGCCATTAACGGCTCTACACTCGCCATGGTCGACAACTTCAGATATCTAGGATCACTGATATCCAACAACCTGTCCCTCGATGCTGAGATCAATGCACGCATTGGGAATGCAGCCACCGTCATGTCAAAACTCACCAAGAGAGTCTGGGAGAACAGAAACCTAACGCTGAACACCAAGTTGAAGGTCTACCAGGCCTGCATACACAGCACGCTCCTCTACGACAGTGAGTCATGGACGACATATGCCAGACAAGAGAAAAAGCTGAACTCATACCATATGAGGTGCCCTCGCAGGATCTTGGGAATCACTTGGGAAGATAGGGTCACCAATACAGAGGTCCTCAGCAGAGCGAGTTCAACAACCATCTATGCAATGCTCAGTGAACGCCGCATGCGCTGGCTAGGTCATGTCCGACGCATGGATAAAGGACGCATCCCCAAAGATCTACTATACGGTCAACTTGAACAAGGATCACGTCCAAAAGGTCGCCCCCACCTAAGATGCAGGGACGCTTGTAAGAGGGACCTGCGTTCAGCGCAAATCAACATAGAGTCTTGGGAGGACACAGCATCAAACCAGTCATCATGGAGACACGTTGTGAAAGCTGGGGTCAGACGAGCCGAGGCTGAGCGAACTACCCTTCGTGAGCAGAAACGACAGAAGCGCAAGGCATCAACCAAACTGGATGACTCGATCTTCACCTGCGATGACTGCAACAGAGACTGCCACTCAAGAATAGGCCTACTCAGTCACCGCAGAAGATGTTCCTCAACAAGAGCGCAATCCATCGTCTCATAAGACGGGCGGAGGCTGATGATGATGTATTTATATTTGTCTTTGCCATAGTTGTTTGTGTTTGTAGATGGCCAACGGCAACTTGTTTGCTGAGTATGCCAATAAAGTTGAATTGAATTGTTAATTCGGTGAAATGCCATTCGATCATACAATGACACTAACAAGTATTCTCTAAATAGGTCTTAGCGTCATCGTCAAAAGACATGGCGCATCAACGTGCAGTTGCGTGAAACACACCAGCAACTATCATAAACATCTACATATAGAATTGCACTATTTTGTATTGTAACAGTGAAAATGGCCACTCGAAATGCTTAGCTCGTTCGTCCTTTTGTTATCGTCACAAATGTCAGCTTGATAATACAACCTCCACCTTAAGGGCTTGTCACATCTACTAATATTCGCACGGCATTCTTTGTGGCAGCATATAAACGTATTTCGACTTTACCAAGACAAGCTCGGAGGTTTCCCGGGTCTGGAGTAGGATTCTTATTCGTGCATTGGTGGATCGCCCATTTATATGCTGCAATAAAATTATCATGCTCGTCGGTGAATAGATTATCACTTGCCAGTAGGTTTTGAAGATTTGTATTCGAAAGCTCAATCATTCCATCTGATTTAAAAATGGCTCCTGTATATTCATTCATATATTCAAAACACTTGGTCTAAAGTGTTGTGATCTCGAATAATATAGCCTGTTCGTGAATTGCACACCCGCTTTCTGGGGTAATGGAGGCCTCAAGAAATTCCGAGCACCGCCCGACCAAACCAACCATCCAAAACATATTACTCACCCGCATATAAACAGTACGTTGTTTCAATTGTATATAAAGCTGAAATTAATCGTTGCGATTTGTAACGCCAAACACCAGTTTAAAATCGTACCAATGCCTTCAAAGGGTAAAACAATTCATATTCCTACCGGATAATCCACCAATCAAAAGTAACTAGTATAATCTAATTCCAATAGTTTTATTAATTTCATCACGAATCGCTCTTATTGTTCATAGGAAACATACCTCTCAATGCGATAATCATGTAGTGCTTTGGTACTAAATAACAGTAATATTGTCTAGTAAAAACTTCCAGGACAATGGACAACGAAACACAACTCTCAATGGGATAATAATGTAGTGCTTTGGTACTAAATAACAGTAATAGTGTCTAGTAAAACGTTTCAGGACAATGGACAACGAAACACAACTCAAGAACAATATTTAATTTAACAAAAAAATGTATGATTACAAATATTTATGACGGACATGTTTCTGAGGCTAAAGCCAATAGTTTATACAAATTTATTTTAGCTCGATTGCGAAACAAGTTCTTATAATTTATATTAATCACTCTCCAGACCTCATTCCTGATGGTATACACCGCCACGAGAGAGAGAGAAGAGGCAACGTGGACATTAAATGCCTTGTCTAAGGGCACAATCGTAATACGGTCACGTTCCCGTATCAAACCAGAAAAAGCCATATCAGAATTAGTTCATTTTATATAACGCATGCGCACTCGATGCTAGTTTGTTTACTTCCCGTAGCGTACCAACGTGTCGTTTCGTGGTAATAGTTCAATCGTGTTCGTGTATCTAATTCAGTAATTGTGATTTATTCCTGATAAATGAATAACAGAGAGCATGATTTCGATTATTAAATGTTCAAATTCATATCAAAGTGGATTCGGTCTCAGTCTGATATCAAGTTACCTCGGGTCGATACCTATGCTGATATGAACCTAGTAACTTAATAACCTGTAAATATATTGATTGCACTTTTATTATTCTACTGCAGCAACACTGAGAGGGGAGACATACGTTTTTTTCAAAAACAATGTCTAGTTGATTCAAATATGACTCTGGACACGTGCATCCTGCATTACTATGGTTGTTGTGATCAAACGCGGCTAACTCACTTCGTTTGTATGAAATATAATTGCAATGTTCATATAAAAGCATAAAAGGGGGACGTCCGTGACCAAGTCGTTACGGTCGTTGACTTCAAATCACTGCCCCCTCACCGATGTAGGATCCAATCCCACTGGGGGTGTATAATTGTAGGATCCAATCCCACTGGGGGTGTATAATTGTAGGATCCAATCCCACTGGGGGTGTAGAATTGTAGGATCCAATCCCACTGGGGGTGTAGAATTACTTCGTGTGAGGAAGCTTTCCAGACTGTTTGTTGTAGATCGGTGGTTCTACCCGGGTAGCATGAAATACTACCCAGAGGAGCTGCTCTACCAATGATAGCCGCCATCTAACCTAAGCTGGTGGTGAGACTTTAAGAAACATAATCACATACATGTATATACTTTTGCAATACTTCTTTCAATAGAAATGTTTAAGTGGAAGTCGTGATAGCGCGGTGGATGCGCGTTCGCTTCAGGTGCCAAAGGTCCGGAGTTCGAGCCCCACTGGAGCCGTTACGATTGTGCCCTTAGGTAAGGCATTTAAATTCCACGTTGCCTCTTCTCTCTCCCTCGTGGCGATGGATTCCATCAGGAATGATGTCTCGAGATTGATTTAAATAAGTTGAAATAACTTGTTTCGCAATCGAGCTAAAATAAATTTGTATAAACTAATAGAAATGTTTAACAACACTAACCATTGGTTCTTCTATAGTTTGCAAATGGCGGTAAATGCTACTAGCGTAAAAGGTCGGTGGTTCTATAAGGAGAACCATTGTTTTATTTCACAAACTGCATTATTTACTTTTAGGAATTATATGTTCCTTCTATAACATAGTGATATGTGTGCATACGACCGTGCGCACGTTTGATTTCTTCTATAACATAGTGATATGTGTACATACGACCATGTGCACGTTTGATTTCTTCTATAACATAGTGATGTGTGTGCATACGACCATGCCCACGTTTGATTTCTTCTATAACATAGTGATATGTGTACATACGACCATGTGCACGTTTGATTTCTTCTATAACATAGTGATATGTGTACATACGACCATGCGCACGTTTGATTCCTTCTATAACATAATGATATGTGTACATACGACCAAGCGCACGTTTGATTCCTTCAATAACATAATGATATGTGTACATACGACCATGCGCACGTTTGATTCCTTCTATAACATAATGATATGTGTACATACGACCAAGCGCACGTTTGATTCCTTCTATAACATAATGATATGTGTACATACGACCATGCGCATGTTTGATTTCTTCTTTAATTGATACTTTGCTGAGTTATGGCAATTTCATTTCTATTTTCTCATATCTGTATTTCACATGTAATGAGTTTGGCCAAATACATGGCACATAGTGTTTATATTTTGCACTAGACATTTGTATAGCAGCTAAATTCTCTGACAATGTTACTGGCTCAGTATTCAGTGTTTGTGTTGCTTGCTTGATCATACAATTACTAATTACTACAGTCGTCTAAACTGAATTTCAGTCAGGCCATTTGGCACTCTCGATAGCGTGACATTCAGATTTCGGAATGCCTTTGTACTGTCTACGCAAACGGAAGTACACAACGACTGCGATACGTCCACTCTACCTCTATAACCCTTCGGAGGAGGTGATTGTCTCCCATAACCCGCGATCGTCGTCCAACCATGGCCCCTAGTATTAGAATTCGATGATGCGGTCATTATACGCTTCCTGTCTACTCTTTCAAAACCATGACAACCCTCTACTCTTTCAAAACCATCACAATCCACTGCACTTCCAAAACCATCACAATCCTCACTTGTATGAAAGGTTAAACGAAGGCGTCTCGAATGAGGTCCACATATGACTTGTTCACGAAAAATGATCTGATCGCCACCCGTCCTGTTAAACATGATATTATGCTTGTCTGTAGACACTTCGATACTAGTGACACGCTGAACGAAACTGCCTGTTAGCGATAGTATTTTGACTCGAGCAGATGAGTATACAATAAGATGATAACCGTCCACTTGCTTGCTACGATGAAATGTATTTGCAATCTGCCACACGATAGACACACCTACTCGCTCTTTACATGAAAATCCCCCGATGTCTTGTCTTGCTTCTGTCGGCTGAGAGTCTGTAGCAAGGTACGTATATAACATTAGCATCTCGTTTTTCGTCAATATTTCAGTACTGACAACCTTAGCCGCAAAATCCTCGATTGACATTAATGGGAAACGGATTTCGAATAACACCTTACCAAGACAAGCTCTGAGGTTTCCATGATCTTGTGTAAGCTTCTTCTTTTTGCATTGGTGGATCGCCCACTTATATGCTGCAACAAAATTATCATGTTCTTCCGTGGATAGATTATCACTTGCCAGTAGGTTTTGAAGACTTGTATTCGAAAGCTGAAGAATTCCATCTGATTTCAAAACGTCTCCTGCATATTCATTCATATATTCAAAGCACTTGGTCTGAAGGGCTGTGATATCGTAGAATTTAGCCTGCTCGTGTATTGCACAAACGTTTTCAGGGGTAATGGATGACTCAAGAAATACTGAGCACCGACAGACCAAACCACCCAGAGCGTATGTTTTACTGGCATATAAACATGCAAGTACGTTGTTTCCATCGAGCTGAGCTTCATCCTTGTACATAAACCTGAAATTAATTGTTGTGACATGTAATGTCAAACACCAGATTAAAATTGTATCAAGGCCTTCAAATGTGTACAACAATTCACCTACCTAACCCATACGCATCCACACGAATGACCACATTTACGCTTTCATCCGCGCCAACGAGAGCGTTTAATATAAGTTGTTAAAGTTATATCCTGCATTACTAGGGTTATTGTATTGTACTGATGCAACAGTGAGTGGGGAGACATATACAATGTCTAGTTGATTGAAAGATGGCCCTGGACAGGTGTATCCTGCATTACTAGGGTTATTGTATTGTACTGATGCAACAGTGAGTGGGGAGACATATACAATGTCTAGTTGATTGAAAGACGGCCCTGGACAGGTGTATCCTGCATTACTAGGGTTATTGTATTGTACTGATGCAACAGTGAGTGGGGAGACATATACAATGTCTAGTTGATTGAAAGACGGCCCTGGACAGGTGTATCCTGCATTACTAGGGTTATTGTATTGTACTGATGCAACAGTGAGTGGGGAGACATATACAATGTCTAGTTGATTGAAAGACGGCCCTGGACAGGTGTATCCTGCATTACTAGGGTTATTGTATTGTACTGATGCAACAGTGAGTGGGGAGACATATACAATGTCTAGTTGATTGAAAGACGGCCCTGGACAGGTGTATCCTGCATTACTAGGGTTATTGTATTGTACTGATGCAACAGTGAGTGGGGAGACATATACAATGTCTAGTTGATTGAAAGACGGCCCTGGACAGGTGTATCCTGCATTACTAGGGTTATTGTATTGTACTGATGCAACAGTGAGTGGGGAGACATATACAATGTCTAGTTGATTGAAAGACGGCCCTGGACAGGTGTATCCTGCATTACTAGGGTTATTACCATTATACTCACTTCGTTTGTATAAACTATAAAAGCATATACGAGGGGCGTCCATGACCGAGTGATTAAGGTCGTTGACTTCAAATCACTGGACCCATACCGCGGTAGGACCCAATCACACTGGGATATCGAATTAAATCAAGTGGGGGGAAGATATAGTGTGATTAAGAAATGATGTTTGCATCAGGAATAATTTAGCATCTTAATTCTGAATATCCTGAAGAATTGATTCGCAAATCGTTTCTTTAGGTTAAGCTAGTCGGCGTTTGTTCTTAAATGGGAGAATAAAACAGCAGATTCCTTCATGTAATTTTTGAAGAAGCATTGCTTGGTTGTGATCGGAACATTCGTACAGACGGATATGTAGTCCAGTGGTAACACGCTGGACTGGTAATCCAGGGATCGCAGGTTCGATCCCCCGTCTGACCCTAATAAAATTAACAGTCTTTCAGATGGGACGTTAAACCGAGGTCTCGTGTCGGTGCTTTACATCGTGCACGTAAAAGAACCAGAGGAGATTCTGGAATGGGTCTCTGTCTGTATCATGCACTATCCTCCAAAATCTAAAATAACTAATCTCTTCAGGAGGCGTCGCTCATATGGGCAACCGGTAGCGACGATAAATAAACGTAAAACACACACACGGAACATTCGTGAATTGTGTATAGTTTGTTGAAACGTTGTATACCCGATTCAATGTTGATAATTAATCAAGCGATTTAGTTTAAACTTTATTTATTTTACAACGACTGCGAAGTAAGTTCTAACAACTTATATTAATCACTCTCGTTGGCGCGGATGAAAGCGTATATGTGGTCATTCATGTGGGAGGAAACCGGAGTACCCGGAGAAAACCCACCTGGCCGATCTGGCGACAACAGTACCATCTCACATACTTCCTGGTCCAAGGATCGAACCCGGGTTGCATTGGTGATAAGCTATCCGATTAGTGCAGTGGTTAGTACGCTCGCTTCTCACCAAATGTGTTCGGGTGTATATTTTGAGAATTTGTTTTATATTATACAAGGAGATAGTTTTATTTATGACATCTCACCTTAAGATCATTTCCATTGTGGCTATATCAATATCTTCAATCGCGACCGTTTGGTATTTTTCTGCCAATGGACCGTAGAACATAGCTTCGAACACCTTACTGCGCATGCTCAGAAATAGTTTGGTCTGGCTGTTAGGAAAGGTGAAACTGATGTCGGAAAGGTGGTCGGATAGACAGATGACAGCTAAGCATTCTGCTGCCGTCTCCTGTTGTCTTGGTTTGATTTCTTGATGGCTGTTGTAAAGAAGATGAATTAATAACATGAATTATGCAAGCTTTGAGCACTGTTGTTCGTTCAGTCTGAGGGAAATGTAGAGATAGGACCAAATGGGTCCTTGTGCCCAATACTACTTACAGAAAGGCGAGGGCACTAGCTAATGTTGGTAAAACGTGTTGCCCAACCCATTTGCTTCTAGATTTTCATAATTATGACATGTGTTGGTATTTGTGGCAATCAGTTTTGTGTAATTTATCTCCGCTGACGTTATATACACGGCATGGTATAGAAGTTGGTTTACAATTGTATTTCTTCTAGATGACGTCATTTCTTGACGTTGAGGATACGATGCACAAACAATACACATGGTGTTGTATCGCAGGTTCGATCCCCCGTCTGACATTAAAATTAACAGTCTTTCAGATGAGACTTTAAGCCGAGGTCTCGTGTCAGTGCTTTACGTGTACATAAAAGAACCAGAGGAAATTCTGAAATATGTCTCTGTCCGTATAAAAGAACCAGAGGAGACTCTGGAATGGGTCTCTGTCTGTATCATGCACTATCCTCCAAAATCTAAAATGACCAATCTCTTCAGGAGGCGTCGTTCATATGGGCAACCGGTAGCGACGATAAATAAATACAAAACACACACATACAAATGTCTTCAACAATAAATACAGTGTTGTATAAAAGGCACAATTTCAGTTTACCTTATTAAACAAGTTTCCTATTAGTCTCTGTAAGTAATGTGATTGTACATGTAGCTTTTCAGATAGGTTTCTTAAATCTAGGTTCTAGTATAAGTCAAGACATTTCTCGATTTGAATTTCTTATTTAAACATGCTACCTTTCAAGACGAGTAGAGTTAGTGATTGATGAATACCACTGTTGATGATAACATGTCAAGTATTCGTTGTGTTATTGTATTAAACTTGATAAAGACTATTTGAACTAATTTTGCCATACATATAGGATATTGCTTCTATCTACTATCTATCTATCTATCTTATCTTATCTTATCTTCCTCTAATGTCGAACCCCTCGCGGGGATGTAGACATGTTTGAGGTGTGATTTCATACTATTGTTTATGAAACGAGTTTCTGCCAACGAGTTTCTCATAAGATATGGTATGAAATCATCACGAGTGTAAGATCCTTTTTATCACATTAACATAGCAATAGCGTGCTCGTTTTATTAAATAATGTTGCTACTTTCATTTTGGTACCAAGTGTCAGCGTAAATTGTCATGACGTCACTACGCAAACGCAGTGTTATATTTGTGTTTTTAGCAGTGCTATAATTTCGCCAAGACTTCTTTTGAATCCGTGTTTGTCTTACCATTAACGTTATGTACCAATTCAAATATGCATACTTTAAAGTTTAATTTACAAATGAAAGGATTATTCTTTCAACCAATCAGAATCCTTTCAGGTGTTATTACACGTGTGTTAATATAAGAATTATTAGATGGTGTTATTACACTGAATACACGTTATGTGATGATATATATGTTAGACCATGGTCATCGAGAATGGACATATTGTTAATCAGTGCACAATTATTATGTTGCCATCCAACACATTTCCACAGCTCAAAAAGCACATTTAATATAATATGGGTTGGACCACAAGTTATAGCAACATGATATTCAGTCCTCGCCAGATGATATATTAATATTACATCGTTTTTGATGTTGACTATGTACTCGTTTCAATGTTTCGAACATGGTTTATGCGGAAAATGGTAATTATATTTATGCGGAAAATGGTAATTAGGTTTATGCGGGAAATGGTAATTAGGTTTATGCGGAAAATGGTAATTAGGTTTATGCGGAAAATGACAATTATATTATTTACTGTTTTTTATATCATGTTTCCCCATTCCCCCCCACACACACCACCACCACCACCACCACCACCACCACCACCACCACCACAACCCCACCCGTCACATAAATATATAGCCACCGTAAACTAATAAACGGATTTACTGAATATTGATTGAATTGTACTGACATTCATACCAGAGAGCATGTTAGGATTTGTTTCTATTTTTAGCCAGATATTTCTTTAAACATACTTTTTATTTTCAACATTAGATATGCGTAATTAGCTCTTACCTTGGTTTACATTTGCTGTTGGCCATGCTTCCTGTTTCGTATGCTTTGCTTTACTAAAAACAAAAATATCAATATTGATGCAACTAACTATAACTTCCGCAATCACACAATGGGTCTACACTGAAAACGATATTGATGCAACTAACTATAACTTCCGCAATCACACAATGGGTCTACACTGAAAACGAAACCGAACGTACTAATATTGTATAGTATTATAGCAGTTAATTAAATATAATTAAAGATAATAATCATTTAAATCAGATTAGTTAGATTGATTGTACAATATGTGAGATATAGCTGAGCTGTGAATATATATTAATAACAGCTGCAATAAATGTGATAAACGCACAAGTTAGAACTAGTCCTATAAACAAGAAAAGCTCTTGTTGCCATAGCAATACTCATCTGCTATAAATAATGATGTAGGGGTTAGAGAATGGAGGTATATATTAGCAAGACATCTCAACCCCCCATTTTAAAAGTCGCCATCGCATAAATGCATTTGGGCGACTACGTTTTCTAAAACGTTTAAAATAAACATCATCTAAAAGTGATGAGCCTGACACTCTCAATATCAAATCTTTCAGATGGGACTATAAACGAGAGACTCGTCTCGTTGCTATACAACAGGCATATAAAACAACCAACCTGTGGATAATAATAATTAGGTGGATATGTAGTCCAGTGGTAACACGTTGGACTGGTAATCCAGGGACCACAGGTTCGATCCCCCGTCTGACCATAATAAAATTAACAGTCTTTCAGATGGGACGATAAACCGAGGTCTCGTGTCGGTGCTTTACACTGCGCACGTAAAAGAACCAGAGGAGACTCTGGAATGGGTCTCTGTCTGTATCATTGCACTATCCTCCAAAATTACTAATCTCTTCAGGAGGCGTCGCTCATATGGGCAACCACTAACGACGATAAATAAACGTAAAACACACACTATTTATACTAAGAATAACTATGCATGGTTTACTGTTAAACCTGAGAAACGACAATATAGCAAACATGTCGACAGTGTTTTAGAAAAGGGTTGTTGCACTGACTACATTCATATAAACAAGGTTAGCTAAAGAATGTCTTTAAATCTTAATGTATATTCAATATGCTAGGTCACTTGCATAAGTGGAGAAGGGTGGTAGTGGAAACCTACATTTGTATATTCGACCTGTAAATAGGGATGATAAGGTTAGACAAGAAAGTAGCAGTAAATGGAAATTAAAAATTGTGAAGCAGTGGTTAGGTAAAATACATTAAGACATAAAAATATATATATTGACAAAATGTTGCTACCAAGTCATTTTGTCCTTGTTTATAAATACATGTACAGTCTGGTGGGAAAAAACAAGGAATTTCTATAATCAACAGTTGTGTTATCATCTGTGACCTGGGTTGGGGATTTGCGTCTGGGAATCACTTAATAACAAGATTAAGAAATAAACATGTTTAATGCAAGTAAAATACTACAAATATCATCATAGTACATCATAAAACATTGATGAACAAAATTTATATACATGTAGTCTAAATACATATATACATGCAATTGCATAAGAAATTATCCATTTCTAACAACTTGAGCAAATATTTATGATGTTTTAGTTTATTTACAATAAAGTGGACCACGATGGCCCTATATAGCTCACCTGACTCCATTGTTCACACAAGGGTGTCATGCAACAACTATGAATATCATTGTATTGTACATTGATCAATCTTACTAAATGTTGGCGGTAGATTTTCCGAAAAATCTGTAATATTTTGAGATGGAAGAATGTGTACCATGATGACAAGTAAATACTAAATCATAAATGGTGACTATAGACCCTATGGTTGCTGAGGAGAAGACGCTTGAACATGTTCATTGTGACGACGTCGGACAGACGGTAACCATATATATAGTTTCTTCAACACTTGCTAAAGTTTTTCAGGATTTACGCATCTATAAACTACATAAGGGGATGCTATATTGTGATATCCGCTTTAAACATCGAAAAAAGGTTATTAACGGAAATAAACTAATGATCGAAAATGGATTTTGAACAGTGTGCGTAATTTCCACTTGTTTTCCATAGAAAATACCGCCAATCTGTAGGAGTAAACAGGTCAAGTGGTTGGGAAATATTTCTCCATAATTTAAATATGTAATTAATTGATGGTTGTTTGGGTCAGGCAGTCAGTGATTAAGCTTGGCTTAAATCTTGCAAGTTGGGAAGAAGTCACTTATTCCTAACTTCTTCTCACTATTCATACAGTTAGAAATTTGAAAATTTACAGAGAAATATAACTTCAACTACTGTGTTCAAGAATGTATGTTTAAATGTTAAACCAAATTGACCTGCATAGCCTACAGTAAATAAATATGTTATTGCTCTCTATCGTGACATGTATTTCACTAATATTCCAACATATTCAAGACACTGTATTGAGTGTTTTCCATAAATCACAATGAATGGTACCATGATCATGTTATAATTTTGCTATGTCAAGGATTCGGCACACGTTGGGCCTTTGGTACTAGTGATATATTTAAGTACGGGATTTATGCTGTGGGATGAAGCTTTCGATCGCTCAGTAACAATGGGCCTATCTGAAACAAGTTGTACAAATCTGTCAAATCGAACGATATTGAAACGAGCGTTCTGATTGGATTATTAGAATGTAGCAAGATGGGGTTTTTTATATGAAGAATAATCATAATCCAATCAGAACGCTCGTTTCAACGCGAATTGCGCCGCTTTAGAAATGTTCAAAACAAATTGAAAATTCTACGAAATCTCTTTTTGACGTACATTTTTGCCGAATAAACCTACACGTTAGTGGAAACACATTTTATTGATAATGTTATTCACAGTTAAAACTCTCCCGTCGAAGATTTTTGTTGTTGCTGACAGAACCCGTGTCCTAGTATGGAAATGTGACCTGCTATGGCCAATGTCTGTGGCAATTGTTTGCAAAGTATACATGCATGCAGCTTAAAGTTGTGTTTTATTTGAAGAACAATATAAAGACTCGGGAATAGGCGTTATATTTGGACAGATTTGTACAAAATTGTTTCAGATAGGGTTAGTGTTATTTTACTGATCGATGCGAAATCTGACATCCCACAGAGTAGAATCCCTGTACTTAAATATATATACTAGTACCCCCAAACGTGCCGAATCCATGTGGTCTCATCACAGACAACCACTATGACACATTTGACTGTTCACATACGGAACGATAGAGTACAACCGAACATCTGTGACCATCTGCAGCAAATATGTATTCCTGTAAAACACAATATATAAATTCTTGTTATTGTATATACAGGCTCACCAGCTGTAGATTGTTGTAATTGACATTGGCTTGCTGGTATTAGTGTCAAAATCACTGGAATTCAAAAATAAATGCAGGAACAAAAATATAAGTTTTGGTATTATAATTTTTAGTGGCTTTACTGCGAGCACTACGTGGGTTCTTGGAAACATGATCTGATCGGACAAATCTATACTGTGGACCAATCTCCGAGTTTGTTGAATGCTAGACTTCATGTGTATTTCCAGGATCCTATTATCTACATGTTCCTGGTACTTGCAAAAATAATCCACCATATTGGAAATCTTAAAATCATCAAAAATTATGGGAATTATAATAGAAATAGTAAATGAATTTAAAATGGTAGACATATTGAATGGCAATTGGCAGTTTCGTGGAATCAAGTATAAGTTTTGAGAAGCGATTAAGAAAATACGGCAGACAAGACAGGCAAAGAACATGGTATCAATTGTGAGAACAAGTTGTCAATAAATCACAAAGTTGTGATAAACTTCAGGCAAACATGGAGATGACAATTTTGTAATTGCTACAATCAACATGACCTATCCCACATCATAGCATAGTGTGGGGCCGTTACCTTTCAGGATGATCATTACCTTGTGAACCATACCACATCACTGATCAGTCAATTGTAATCCCCCAACTCTCCTCCCCATCATATACAATTGTAAATGCTACATGTTCCAAAATGATAAAACATTCTCAACTCTCAAGATGAATATCAAGCATTTTTGATTGGCTGATTCTGGGTATCAACCTAACACAGAATTTGAAAATAGTTTTATAATTCTGGACGTACTATTTTTATGTGTGAATCTACATAATTTTATTTTATGCAGCAGTGCTTATTCGAAAGTGGTGACAACGGCAGGAACTTCAGGTTTATTGTTTGTCGCTCTATTTGTGAATTCGAATTATCTTCGCCGCATACTAACTTTTGTGATCTCAAAAATCTCAGACATTGGCACAATTCAATTATGGCAGGCTTGTATATACAAGGACTGAAACTAAATGTTATGTCGATCCGTTGCATATTAATGACAATTTCTTCATATTATCATCAACATATGTAATCTGAGTTTCACTACAAACTGTTTTGGCACCCTAGAAACCATAGGCACCAATTACAGGC
>CM026386.1:58750304-58813656 GCA_014843695.1 Archivesica marissinica
AAATGTCGCCGTCGAAGCTGACGGTGCTCTTCATGTCTTTGTGGAACGACGTGATCATGCTTAGCAATTTTGGTGGACAGCCAATCTTGTGTAGCAGTTTGAAAAGTCCACAACGACTGACCAGGTCGAATGCCTTTGTTAGGTCCACTAATGCGAGGTACAGTGGCTGTTGTTGCTCCCTACACTTTTCCTGGAGTTGCCTCACTGAAAAGATCATGTAAATACATATGGTAATGAATATTAAATATATACATGTATATATATATATTTTTTCTTACAACATACATTTAAGAAACATTTAAAATGTCCAGGGCATTTTTCCTTATGAACATACATTCTTTAATATATTTAGATACTTTCACTTGCAAATGTTTATTTTTTGTCGACATAAGCGTGAAAAATGTCTGTATACAAGGCCATGGAATATTGTTAAAATATGTTTTTCACAACATAGCATAAAATGATATTCTGATTCAACTGCATGTTGACTACATAACTTACACAATCTGTTTTCTCTTTCAATACCGCTATACCTATCAAATTCAATCTCTAAGTTGTGAGAAGACAATCTTAATCTAGAAAAATGTTTTCTTAAGTCATCATTGGTAATATTACAAAGATAATCTTCAAATACAAAATTAACATTGAAAGCATTATTATCACGAGTGGCGCTAGCCATGCGTGATAATAATAGCTTTCTATGTCGATACGTGTGATTATGCGAATATTCACTTAAACATTCAAATCTTCTTTTTATTTTAGGCAGAAAAGAGTTTTTATGATAGAAAAAAGATGCAACCATGCGTTAAATGGCTCTAGAAATTCGTGTTTAGCCTACAATCGATTACATCATGGAATACACTATAAATGACGTAACTGACAGCTAAGTTGGAAAATGTTCCCGTTGACAACATTTCAACATGCAGCGGTTAGGAGGCGTGCAAAACAATGAGAACTATTTAATATTTTATTCCACTGTTTTCCACTAGAATAGTGGCCTCTCGTGACCGAGTGGTTACTGTCGATGTATTCAAATCACTTGCCCTTCCCCATTGCAGGTTCGCATCCCACTGGGAGTCTCGAATTATTTCATATGATGACGTTATTCAGCGGGCTTACCGATGGTCGGTGGTTCTAAGTGTACCTGGATGCCCGTCCAAACGGCTTGCATTGAATTAGCCTGGATTCCAGTCTGTCGAATTTTGGGATATCCAGCAATCCCTACACCACATAGGTCTGGGTTATCCAGCAATCTCTACACCACATAGTTCTGGGATATCCAGCAATCCCTACACCACATAGTTCTGGTGAACCCAGCAATCTCTACACCACATAGTTCTGGTGAACCCAGCAATCTCTACACCACATAGTTCTGGTGAACCCAGCAATCTCTACACCACATAGTTCTGGTGAACCCAGCAATCTCTACACCACATAGTTCTGGTGTACCCAGCAATATCTACACCACATAGTTCTGGAGTATCCAGCAATCTCTACACCACATCTTTCTGGAGTATCCAGCAATCTCTCTACCACATAGTTCTGGCGTATCCAGCAATCTCTACACCACATAGTTCGGAGGTATCCAGCAATCTATACACCACATAGTTCTGGGGTATCCAGCAATCTATACACCACATCTTTCTGGAGTATCCAGCAATCTCTCTACCACATAGTTCTGGCGTATCCAGCAATATCTACACCACATAGTTCGGAGGTATCCAGCAATCTCTACACCACATAGTTCTGGGGTATCCAGCAATCTCTACACCACATAGTTCTGGGGTACCCAGGAATCTCTACACCACATAGTTCTGGGGTATCCAGCAATCTCTACACCACATAGTTCTGGGGTATCCAGCAATCTCTACATCACATAGTTCTGGAGCATCCAGCCATCTCTACACCACATAGTTCTGGAGTATCCAGCAATCTCTATACCACATAGTTCTGTGGTATCCAGGAATCTCTACACCACATAGTTCTGGGGTATCCAGCAATCTCTACACCACATGGTTCTGGGGTATCCAGCAATCTCTACACCATATGGTTCTGGGGTATCCAGCAATCTCTACACCACATAGTTCTGGGGTATCCAGAAATCTCTACACCACATGGTTCTGGGGTATCCAGCAATCTCTACACCACATAGTTCTGGAGTATCCAGAAATCTCTACACCACATAGTTCTGGGGTATCCAGCAATCTCTACACCACATAGTTCTGGTGTATCCAGCAATCTCTACACAACATAGTTCTGGTGTATCCAGCAATCTCTACACCACATAGTTCTGGGGTATCCAGCAATCTCTACATCACATAGTTCTGGATTATCCAGCAATCTCTACACCACATAGTTCTGGGGTATCCAGCAATCTATACACCACATAGTTCTGGGGTATCCAGCAATCTCTACACCACATGGTTCTGGGGTATCCAGCAATCTCTACACCATATGGTTCTGGGGTATCCAGCAATCTCTACACCACATAGTTCTGGGGTATCCAGCAATCTCTACACAACATGGTTCTGGGGTATCCAGCAATCTCTACACCACATAGTTCTGGGTTATCCAGCAATCTCTACACCACATAGTTCTGGGGTATCCAGCAATCTCTACACCACATGGTTCTGGGGTATCCAGCAATCTCTACACCACATGGTTCTGGGGTATCCAGCAATCTCTACACCACATGGTTCTGGGGTATCCAGCAATCTCTACACCACATAGTTCTGGTGTACCCAGCAATATCTACACCACATAGTTCTGGAGTATCCAGCAATCTCTACACCACATCTTTCTGGAGTATCCAGCAATCTCTCTACCACATAGTTCTGGCGTATCCAGCAATCTCTACACCACATAGTTCGGAGGTATCCAGCAATCTATACATCACATAGTTCTGGGGTATCCAGCAATCTATACACCACATCTTTCTGGAGTATCCAGCAATCTCTCTACCACATAGTTCTGGCGTATCCAGCAATATCTACACCACATAGTTCGGAGGTATCCAGCAATCTCTACACCACATAGTTCTGGGGTATCCAGCAATCTCTACACCACATAGTTCTGGGGTACCCAGGAATCTCTACACCACATAGTTCTGGGGTATCCAGCAATCTCTACACCACATAGTTCTGGGGTATCCAGCAATCTCTACACCACATAGTTCTGGGGTATCCAGCAATCTCTACACAACATAATTCTGGGGTATCAAGCAATCTCTACACCACATAGTTCTGGGGTATCCAGCAATCTCTACATCACATAGTTCTGGAGCATCCAGCCATCTCTACACCACATAGTTCTGGAGTATCCAGCAATCTCTATACCACATAGTTCTGGGGTATCCAGGAATCTCTACACCACATAGTTCTGGGGTATCCAGCAATCTCTACACCACATGGTTCTGGGGTATCCAGCAATCTCTACACCATATGGTTCTGGGGTATCCAGCAATCTCTACACCACATAGTTCTGGGGTATCCAGCAATCTCTACACCACATGGTTCTGGGGTATCCAGCAATCTCTACACCACATAGTTCTGGAGTATCCAGAAATCTCTACACCACATAGTTCTGGGGTATCCAGCAATCTCTACACCACATAGTTCTGGTGTATCCAGCAATCTCTACACAACATAGTTCTGGTGTATCCAGCAATCTCTACACCACATAGTTCTGGGGTATCCAGCAATCTCTACATCACATAGTTCTGGAGTATCCAGCAATCTCTACACCACATAGTTCTGGGGTATCCAGCAATCTATACACCACATAGTTCTGGGGTATCCAGCAATCTCTACACCACATGGTTCTGGGGTATCCAGCAATCTCTACACCATATGATTCTGGGGTATCCAGCAATCTCTACACCACATAGTTCTGGGGTATCCAGCAATCTCTACACAACATGGTTCTGGGGTATCCAGCAATCTCTACACCACATGGTTCTGGGGTATCCAGCAATCTCTACACCACATGGTTCTGGGGTATCCAGCAATCTCTACACCACATAGTTCTGGGGTATCCAGCTAATGTACAATTGGGAGCACAACGTTACCTTTGTATCATTGTTAGAGGCTACCAACAGTGTGTTCTTCATCATCTCTGTATTACACTGTTGGAGTTTTGCTACATCTTCTGATCACAGGCAGCCAACAGTGTATGGTTATCCCAGGTAGCCAATAGTGTCTGGTGATCCCAGGCAGCCAATACTGTATGGTGATCCCAGGTAGCCAATAGTGTCTGGTGATCCCAAGCAACCAACATTGTCTGGTGATCCCAGGCAACCAACATTGTCTGGTGATCCCAGGCAGCCAATAATGTATAGTGATCCCAGGCAGCCAATAATGTTTGGTGATCCCAGGCAGCCAATAATGTTTGGTGATCCCAGGCAGCCAATAGTGTATGGTGATCCCAGGCAGCCAATAGTGTATGGTGATCCTAGGCAGCCAATACTGTATAGTGATCCCAGACAGCCAATAGTGTATGGTGATCCCAGGCAGCCAATATTGTATGGTGATCCCAGGCAGCCAATAATGTATAGTGATCCCAGGCAGCCAATAGTGTATGGTGATCCCAGGTGGCCAATAATGTATAGTGATCCCAGGTAGCCAATAGTGTATGGTGATCCCAGGTAGCCAATAGTGTATGGTGATCCCAGGTAACCAATCATGTAGAGTGATCCCAGGCAGCCAATAGTGCATGGTGATCCCAGGCAGCCAGTAGTGTCTGGTGATCTCAGGCAGCCAATAGTGTACGTGTATTATTTTAAGATTTTAATAATTTTGCATTAACTATCCACTATACGGATGCATGGATTTTCTAAGAATTATGCTGACAACATTCTTTATCTTTGTGGTATCGCATCCCATGCTTACAAAGGGTAACCATATATTTTTCTTTGTTGATTCATATCCACATGGTTACAAAGGGTAACCATATATATCTTTGTGGATTCATATCCACATGGTTACAAAGGGTAACCATATATATCTTTGTGGATTCATATCCACGTGGTTACAAAGGGTAACCATATATATCTTTGTGGATTCATATCCACATGGTTACAAAGGGTAACCATATATATCTTTGTGGATTCATATCCACATGGTTACAAAGGGTAACGTTGGTAACCATATATTTAGTTTAGACAATTCTTTAGCTGGATTGCGAAACAAGTTCTTACAACTTGTATATTAATCACTCTCGAGACATCATTCCTGATGGAATCGATCAGCATGTGGAAGAGAGAAGAGTCAATGTGGAATTTAAATGCCTTGCCTACGGGCACAATCGTAACGGATACGGCTGCGCTCGAACACACGCGCTATCACTGCACTATCACGACCTCCACCATATATGTGTCTTTATGGATTCATACCCACATTCTTACAAAGGGTATGCGTTGGTAACCATAGTTCCGTATGATTAGAAGACATTAGAATGGAAGCCGATTTGCTTGGTGCAAATACTATGCAGATCATTATGACAGGAAAAGCTAATAACAGAGCAGTTAGAGCTCATAACATGAACCTACAGCTGATTCGGGTTACGGCTGAAACAGTTTACATGAAAAGGAGGGGCAAGTTCATGAGTTCATAGTCAAATCTACAATAGACCTATCATTGGTTTTTGATGAATGACATAAACCTACTAGCAGAATAAAATGTAAAGATTCTGTGCAAAGATATTGACATATCTTCAATGGTCAAACTGCTTCAATATTAATGTTACAAGATGTAAATATTGATATATAAATTATGTTTAAACTAAACTGCATGAACGGGGATATATCAGTAATCACACATTTGTATGTTGGAGAAATTACATGCAGATGGTAAATACACGTCTGGACTTCTTGCGAGCAGAGAGAGGTGGAGGCTGGAACTGGTATGTGCCATCAAATGGATAATTAACCAGATATTTTTCAGTGGAATTCAGCTGGTTTAAGACCCAATTATAATGAAATTCTTCTGTTATTGAATCAAGGAAGTTCTGTACTTTGTCTTCAAGAAACCTTTTTAAAAGCAACTAACAACATTTTCTTCAAAAATTATTCTGTGTATAGCTATACCGTTCCAGATGCAGAACGAGCATGTGGTGGTTCATCCATTATTGTCAGTAATAAAACTCTTCCCCGGTCTGTCAAACTAAATACTAACATACAAGCTGTTGCTATTTTGGCCACACTACACAAAGTTATCACCATCTGTTCACTTTATATTCCACCAAGCAGTAAACCATCAATAGCTGAATTAGATAATTTAGTTCAACAGCTTCCAAAACCTTTTATTATTTTAGGTGACCTTAATGGACACCATAATCTATGGGGGTGTAAAGATATAAACCCAAGAGGTGATTTTATAGATGGACACGATCTTTGTATTTTGAATGACAAAGCGTATACTTATCTGCATCCTGCAACTGGAAATTATTCATCACTTGATTTAACTATATGCCATCCATCTATCTTTTTGGATTTTTAATGACCTTTGCGGAAGTGATCACATTCCATTTTTTTTTTAAATGTTTACAACCAGTGGCACACGATAATATTCAGCACTGGATATTAAATAAAGCTGATTGGCACACATACGGAAGATCCTACTAAAACTTGTACAACTATTTTACATGGAATAGCAGAAGAATGTATAACAAAATCTTCGGCGAATTCAGCAAAAGTTAAAAAGCCTTTGTTTAATGATCACTGTAAAACAGCCATTAGAAAACGTCGTGCAGTTCTTAAAAAATGTAATGTTAGACCAACAAAAGAACACTTAAACTCGTTTAAAATAGTTCGTGCGAAAGCTCGCAGAACATTGAAACTCTCTAAAAGGGATTCCTGGAAAAGTTATGTGTCTAAACTTAACTCTAGGACTTCAATTAAAAAGGTTTGTGATATGGTGAGGAAAATTAGTGGAAAATCGAAATCCAACTCTTTAGGACATTTAAATACATCAAATAAAAACATCACCTCAAGGGAAGATATTGCAAACACTTTAGCAGATTCATTCTCCAAAAACTCTTCTTCCACAAATTATGATAAACGATTTCAAAAGGTTAAAACCAGAGAGGAAAAACGAACACTACGTTTCGACTCTGATAAATATCTGATTGTAATTTTCTATCAATGAATTCACTGATGCAATAAATAACTCGCACGATACCGCTGTTGGTCCTGATGAAATATACTATCAATTTTTGAAACATATGCCCACGTATTCACTAATTGCACTTTTAGATGTTTTTAATAAAATATGGTAATCCCAATACCCAAACCAGGAAAAGATAACACTAATCCAAACAATTATCGCCCTATCGCATTAACGAGCTGCGTTTGTAAAACTATGGAAAACATGATTAACGCCAGACTAGTTTGATATCTGGAGTCCAACAATTTAATTTCCGAATTCCAAAGTGGATTTCGGAATGAACGAAGTACCAATGACCATTAATTTTAATACGATTGGAAACGTTTATCCATGGTGATTTTATCAAGAAACAACACGTAGTTTCTATATGTTTCGATCTTGAAAAAGCTTACGATACAACATGGAAACATGATATTATGAAAGACTTACTCGAGTTAGGCCTTAAAGGACACATGACACAATTTATATCTGACTTTCTCGTGGATAGACAATTTAAAGATAGAGTGGGTTCTATCCTCTCTAGCAATCACGAACAAGAAATGGGTGTCCCGCAAGGCAGTATTTTATCTGTTACACTTTTTAATATTAAAATATATAACATTGTGAAATGCCTTGGCAAATATACTGAGTGTTCTTTATATGTAGATGATTTTGTTATTTGATATCGATCAGTCTATGGCTACTATTGAACGCCATCTTCAACTTTGTTTAAATAAAGTCCATGCATGCGCTTTAAATAACGGTTTTCGAAGGCCAAAACGAATTGTATTTACTTTTGTCAGTCAAGAAAATTACACAATGACCCTGTATTAACTCTTGATGGAGTCCCCATTCCTGTTGTTCCTAAGACTAAACTTCTTGGAGTAATTTTTGATAAAAAACTTTCGTTTATTCCTCACTTGAAGTACTGGAAAGCAAGATGCCTTAAGGCAATGAACCTTATCAAAGTAGTAGCTCATACGGACTGTGGAACTGATCAAAAGGTCCTCCTTAGACTGTATAGAGTGCTAGTTCGTTCTAAACTTGATAATGGATCAATTGTGTATGGATCAGCCAGACCATCATATATCAAAACACTTGAATTGAAAAAATACATCACCAAGGCTTACGACTTGCACTCCATCACCAATAGCTAGTTTATATGTAGAAGCAATTGAACCATCCCTTTACCTCAGACGTGAAAACTTATCTCTACCTTTAAGCTTAAATCAAACCCAAGAAATCCAGCGTACAAAGTCGTGTTTGATATGTTTGGCGGATGTGTTTGGCGACACGAATAAGAGTTTTCGGACTATTATTTAACCTACATTTGTATTATTTGTGGAATATATAAATAAATCAGACAATCGTTGGACACGCATGTTATTTCTGAAAATGCCAAACAAATCAATTGTGAACAGGACTCTCACATAAACAGGGTAAATAAAACACAATTAGATGCATCAAACGCATCGCGACAAGAACAAAAAGAAATCATCAGTAAACCCCTCTGTCATTCAAACATCCCCATTGTGCAAGACAAGCAATACTCAGAGATTGTCTCCAAAAACGACATTACTAAGGATAAACAATATTTAGAGATTGTCTCCAAAACCGACAACAGCAAAGATTCAACATCTATTGCCCATAGAGCCAATAGATGTGCCACTCCCGCTAATGATAACATATTACCGCCACCAACGTCTGGTCATGTAAACACAGAGACTATGCAAAATGCGGATGCTGTTCAGATTAGTACACATATAAGCAACCAAATAGATCGAATTCAGACGAGAGAAACCGACCGAGGTTGCGATACATATACAGATGATACGCATGGAGAATACAACAACACGAATCCGTGGAATCGCACACCAACAGCATGGTGGCAAGTAGAGGATCGCGATAATCATGGCGAGTATGATACTATGAACTATGAAAAACAAACTGATAGTGACGAACCAATATTTGAAATCTGTCACAGTGGAAATAACCGAAGTACCGGTAGGCGTAGCATTGATAAACGTTCAAACCAACACAGCTCACCAGATGAGCCAATATTTGAAAGCGTTAAAAGCAGACGTACTCAGAGATATTATATTGGAGGCATTGATCGGCGCTCAAATAAAGCAGGTCTAGCAGAGTTTCTAGACTATTACAAGATTACACCTGCAGCATCAAAGTTGATAATCACTCAAAGAGATGCTCTAGCAGCAAAAGTGACCGTGTATCAAGATCAGTGCGCGATCATGGATAACAAAACTATATGGCGCGGTAAAATGTACTGTCGCAAATGGATGTCTGAAAACAGGTGGACGGGAGGTCATAGTAGAACACATACTGATTCTCGTTCATACAAACACTACCAAAATGATGAATAGTAAAACTAATATCGAAACCCATTTTGACACAGTTAATAAATGCAATATTCTTAATTGGAATGTGAGAGGCATTATGTCTTCAGCCGCTTCGCTCAGCGTGCTACTTGACAGACACAGTATTGCCATAGCTGTTGTGACTGAACATAAGCTTAAGCCAGCTCATTCGGAATTTCTTAATTCTTTGCATTCAAACTATTCATCTACAATAGCATGTACTACCACCATCGATACCGTTTCCTGCTGTGGAAAGGGTGGCGTTGGCATATTATATAAGAAGAATTTAGCATTTACTACTAACCCAATAGAAGGCATACAACACGAACGCATCACAGGTTTAGAAATATTATGAAATGATGCGTTACCCGTGTTTCTATTTGCAGTATATATGCCCTCTGTAAATTATGATCTGGAAGACTTTATCGATTGTATTGCAGCCCTTCAAAGTTTGTATAATCGCTTCAATCAATCTGGTATCGTCCTTTTGTTTGGTGATCTTAATATAGATTTACTCCAAGAAAACTCAAATTCCCGACAAAGAGCATTCAAATTGTTTTTAGACGCAAATGATGCTATATCGGATACAACAACCGGATGTACGTATACATTCAGGCCTACAAAGAAGACTTTAGATTATTTTGTTATAGGCGCAAACCAGCAAGATATCATATGTTCAAACTGTATTGTTGATGATGATCTCTGTCTTGTATCAGATCACCTTCCAATATTGACAACCATTTCTTTGCCAATTGATAAATATACTGTTCTTAATACACCGAGTGTTTCGTGGCAAAAATGCACTAGTGATGACTTCACTGCTTATAGCATGAAACTCTCTGAAAAATTAAAACTATTTAATATTGACCCTATAGTATTACCAACCTTCACAACAGAGACCATTGACTGTCTTTATGATCACATTGTTGAATCCATTAAATATGCCGCATCAGAAACATTACCTATTTCTAAGTTCAATAAGCACTCTAAACCCTACTGGACAAGTGATGTAAAGTTAGCTCATTCAATACAGAGAACAAAGCGAAGGCACTGGATATCTGCTGGCAGACCGCGCGACTCTGCCAATCCGCATTTCAGATCTTACAAAGATGCGAAATGTAACTTTATCAAAGTACAGAAAACTGCAATATCCAATTACGAATCAATATATTTTGATGAGCTAAATAGCGCGGCTGAATGCGATATGCGTCTGTTTTGGCAACTTGTTAATAAAAAGAAACAGCGCCGATCAGGTCTCGTAACAGAAGTAACATACAATGGAAACGTATATCGTAGTCCTGTTCAGATATCTGATGCATTTAAGGAACATTTTTCTCAAGTTTTTATACCGAAATCAAATGAATTATTTCAGGAGTCTCATAGAGAAACTGTTGATAAATGCGTCAAAGAATTTCTTACTGCTACGACTGAAACCAGCTCTTGTGATCATTTGTTAAACAAACAAATTGACAGGAATGAGATCTTAAGGCTTGTCAATGGCCTTAAGAAACGCAAAACCCCGGGATTTGAAGGTATATTTCATGAGCATGCAAGTGAAATCGTATACATTTGTATTCAAGTTAGTTCGAACTTGAATTTGCAACGAATTATATTGTATTCTATACACGAATAACATGTGTCATACGCACGTAACAATTGGGTTAGCAGCATTAACATATGCTATGTGAACATTGTAATTTCATTTGTGTAAAACTTTCGAATTGTGTGTGAAACGAAGTTTGTTCTGGGGAGGGTGTCACAGGTGTAGCAGGAGCCTCGTAGGTAGGGATTGACCCAATCACTGGACCGGCTACATTCTGTGATACACCTTCTGGAATAGGCATTCTTTTGACACATTTTTCGAATGCCTTTTACAA
Source organism: Archivesica marissinica (assembly GCA_014843695.1). NCBI lineage: Eukaryota > Metazoa > Mollusca > Bivalvia > Venerida > Vesicomyidae > Archivesica > Archivesica marissinica. Next base: position 58,761,696 of record CM026386.1, read on the forward strand.
ACATGTTCATATCATTTGTATATATAGAATTTGAAGTATTGATATTCTGTTTATATTTCTATGTACTGTTTGTTCTGTTGTCATAAATATGTGAATAATCACTGCAAAGTGGAAATAAAGAGTATATATATATATATATACGTGTAAAATACATAACTTACAATTATAGAATACTTTAAATCAATTTAGGCAAGTAGATCTACGAAATATTATATTACGTTAATTTGTTTGTGTCTCGATAATTTCTATGAATGTAAACCGACGAAATTTAGCTTGATTAACTCCCTTGGTTAACTACGTGTTATATTAGAGGCGGATGTGTTTGGCGACACGAATAAGAGTTTCGGAAAATTATTTAACCTACATTTCTTGTTATTTGTGGAATATATACAGCAGGTATGTGTGTGTATATATATTGATATTAAAAGTGTTTTTAGCTCAATAGTGTTCACACTTCACAGTGATAAGGTCACATACGTGTAAAATACAGAACTTTTAGTCCAAATATTTAGACTTGAAAAATGTGACATTTTACTATCCAGGCATTTTTCAAATCTCGAAATAACAGAAAGAATTTTGTTTATGTAGATGTCTTATTTATAGGACTAGTTCTAACTTGTGAGTTTATCACATTTATTGCAGCTGTTATTAATATATATTCACAGCTCAGCTATATCTCACATATTGTACAATCAATCTAACTAATCTGATTTAAACGATTATCTTTAATTATATTTAATTAACTGCTATAATACTATACAATATTAGTACTTTCGTTTTCAGTGTAGACCCATTGTGTGATTGCGGAAGTTATAGTTAGTTGCATCAATATTGATATTTTTGTTTTTAGTAAAGCAAAGCATACGAAACAGGAAGAATGGCCAACGGCGAAGGTAAACCAAGGTAAGAGCTAATTACGCATATCTGATGTTGTTAAAAAAATAATTGAAAGTAAATAGTCAGTTTAAATAAATATCTGGCTAAAAATAGAAACAAATCCTAACATGCCCGCTTGTATGAATGTCAGTACAATTCAATCAATATTCAGTAAATTCGTTTATTAGATTACGGTAGCTAACTATTTCTGTTTATGTGACGGTGTGGGTGGGGTTTTGGTGGTGTGTGTGTGTGGGGAGGGGGTAATGGGGAAAAATGATAAAAAAAACAGTAAATAGTATAATTGTCATTTTCCGCATAAACCTAATTACCAGTTTCCGCATAAAACTAATTACCATTTTCCGCATAAACCTAATTACCATTTTCCGCATAAACCTAATTACCATTTTCGAAACATTGAAACGAGTACATATTCAACGTCAAAAACGAAAGTAGCAGGTGTTTTTTGGAAATTACTTGTGTACCACATTCGGAAAATGTAATTGATATGCATGCAGGAGCGTAGCTGTCTGTGTAATATTACTATAGCATCTGGGGAGGACTGAATATCATGTTGCTATAACTTCTGGTCCAACCCATATTATATTAAATGTGCTTTTTGAGCTGTGGAAATGTGTTGGATGCGCAACATAATAATTGTGCACTGATTAACAATATGTCCATTCTCGATGACCATGGTCTAACATATATATCATCACATAACGTGTGTTCGGTGTAATAACACCATCTAATAATTCTTATATTAACACACGTGTAATAACACCTGAAAGGATTGTGATTGGTTGAAAGAATAATCCTTTCATTTGTAAATTAAACTTTAAAGTATGCATATTTGAATTGGTATATAACGTTAATGGTAAGACAAACACAGATTCAAAAGAAGTCTTGGCGAAATTATAGCACTGCTAAAAACACAAATATAACACTGCGTTTGCGTAGTGACGTCATGACAATTTACGCTGACACTTGGTGCCAAAATGAAAGTAGCAACATTATTTAATAAAACGAGCGCGCTATTGCTATGGTAATGTGATATAAAGGATCTTACACTCGTGATGATTTCATACCATATCTTATGAGAAACTCGTAGGCAGAAACTCGTTTCATAAACTATAGTATGAAATCACCACTCAAACATGTCTACATCCCCGCGAGGGGTTCGACATTAGAGGAAGATTTCCCAACTGATTCTGGTAGGGATTAGTATACTTTATAACATACTAAATGTTTACCAAAGTAGGACCCCCGGAAAAGTGTTTTTCTCAAAATGGCGTCCAAGATGGCCGCCGAAACCTCTTAATGATCATAACTATGTAACTATCAACTCAAATTTGATGATCTTGGTGTCTACTCCGGTTTTTGGGGGCAAAGAACACATTAAGATCATAACAAAAATGTTGGCCTATATATAGCACACAAATCCAACATGGCGTCAACAATGGCCACCAACACCTCCAAATGACCGCAAGTCCATAACTATTGACTCAGCCCTATCGTTCATTCCAACTAGTCTGCGGACAGCACTGGAAACATTGTTCGTTGGGAAAGACGCAAGGTTGCTTGCGGCAGTTGGTCATGCCATAAGTCAGGCAGTTCACCCACGATATATCATTGCACCGCTACAAATGGGACTTGCTGTGCAAATTCATCATCTGTATCATACGAAGTTCATTGTGGATACTCTTCATGAAATGGGATTATGTTGCTCATACACAGAAGTGATCAGATTTGAAAAATATGCAGCGGATTGTGTGGAACCTGATGTCCTAGGTGGTGATGTAGATTTCCTGGATATATCTGTCCTCTTTGCCGCTGATATTATCACTATTGACGGCAAAGGGACATTTCATAGAATGGGTGTCATTGCCTCTGTCACCCCTGGAAAACGGACGAACCATCTCATTCCGCGAAGACAGATCTCAGAATTGAAAACAAGACAAAAATTCCTATCTTGGAGTACAGGTTTGCAAGGCATGCTTGTCATGAGGTAGTCTTCGAGGACCTGTCGATATTTCTTGACTGTGACAAGAGGATCGATATTCTGTGGGAAGTCTCCCTCGGCTTCAAAGAGGCAACACCGAATTGGCAGGGGATGATGCATATCTTGCAGCAGGGGAGCCATCACCCTGGGCAGTCGTCAGTCAAATTCTTGCCTATGATCAATATGTACTCTGGAGACAAATCGTGCATTTTGTCTACAATAGACTTTGTTTGCAACCTTTCCATGAAGCACAACCCTCCCACCATTGTAACTTTTGACCAGCCCTTGTATTGGAAGGCTGCCGAAATCATCATTGATGCGCCACAAAGTAGTCACCTGAAAGGCATTGTTCTGGTGTTGGCGTGTTTCCATACACTTATGAACTTGTTGGGGGCCATAGGAACTCTCATGGAAGGGACCGGTCTCAAAAACATATTTGAGACTGTCTATGGAGAAAATACAGTTGTGCACATGATGACAGGAAAAGCTGTCCAGAGGGCTTTGCGGGGCCATCTTCTTGTTGACAAGTGCCTACATAGCCAACTTATAACGGAAATGGCCAAAGACGATCCCGAGATTCAGACACTGCTTGATCAAGCCGAGGAATTGTACTCCTCCCTTCTTAGCGGAGAGACCACGCTAGGAGATGCTGCTTGTTATGAGGTGTTGATCCAACTCGAGACAGTAACGGAGAAGAAATCTGAACTTGCTCAGACCTCAAAGACCAGTCAGTTGTGGCGGAATTATCAGCGTATGGTTGGCATGGCAAGAATGTTGATCAAGGCGGATCGTACTGGGTCTTGGTTGATGCATTTGCAGGCAGTGTCCAATTGCCTAACTGTCTTTGCTGTAACTGGGCTCTTCAATTACCTGCGATCTGCTCATTACTACCTGCAGCAAATGAGCAACCTGGAGGAAAAGCACCCAGGTGTTTATCGAAAGTTCCTTGGTGGTTTTCACGTTGTTCGTAGGAGCAATCAGTGTTGAGCAGGGCTTAGTAGTGATCTTGTCATTGAACACACTTTGATGAGGTCTCTAAAGAGCACTGGTGGTCTAACTCGCGGCGGTAGGATGACGGAGGACATGCGAAACCTCTGGACTTTATCTGCACCTGTAACATCCGAGTACAACATTGCGATGCAGGATTTCACAAACCAAACCTATACTACAAGTCCGCAACACAAAGACTCAACAGAGGCGCGCATCAAAAGAGATGCATCTGATCTCGAGACAATTCGGATAAAGCTTGCAGCCTGCTCACCATTCACATCTGATCCTACTCTGAGAAACATTGTCAACGGGATAGTGGCTGGGCCAGATGTTAATGTACATGACTTTGAATCAGTTGGGAACAAGATCATTGAAGATATAATCGGAAAGTCGGCATTTACTTACAGCTTGAAGCGGAAAGAGAGAGCCAAAACCCTTGGAAATATCTCTGCTGTGAAGATTGCTCCTGATCGTACCAATGATCCTGCCCTTCTGTTCCAGCGTTTCCTTGTGGTGTCAAGGTCAGGAGATCTTTCCCTTGAATAGATGTTGACATGTGAACTAAGCCCCTACCCTCCAGCCCTCTTTGAGACCAGGAACATTCTTCGAAAAGCAGACACACCTCAGCTTGCTCTGGCAATTCGAGACCATGCTGCAGACTGTTCAAGTGAGGCTGTGATGAACTCTATTCCCAAAACAGATTGTTACGTGCTTGATGGTGGCTCTTTGCTCCATCGTTACCGTGGAAGAAAGGCGACGCATTTAATGCAATAGCTGAGTCTTATGCAGACTTCACTGTGAGACATTACGGACAAGCGACAGTGGTGTTCGATGGCTATGGTGAAGGTCCCTCCATAAAAGACAACACACACTAGAGACGAGAAAAATCTGCACCCTATTGTTAGTTTCACTGCAGAAACAGAGTTTTCAGGCAAAAAGGAGGACTTTTTGTCTCGTGAAAAAAACAAGGCAGACATGAATGCTCTCATCAGCACAGCACTAACTAAAAGGGGATGCCATGTCATTTAGTCACCAGGGGATACAGACGTCGATATCGTTAAGGCAACTGTTGAACGATCCCGTCATTGTACCACAACGTTGGTCGGTGAGGATACAGATTTGCTGATCTTGCTCCTTCATTACTCCAGAACAGACAATGAGATCATCTACTACCGTTCTGACACAAACAAGCAGTCAAAAGAACACAGAGTGTATAACATTAACCTGTTGAAAGAAACTTTAGGAGATGATGTGTGCAATGAGTTGCTCTTTGTACATGCCTACTCCGGCTGTGATTCAACTTCAAGGATTTACGGCGTCGGAAAAATGTCAGTCTTCCGGAAATTAGTGAAATCTGATCCTGTCATGAAGTCCTGTGCTAGTGCATTCATCCTTCAAAACAAATCTCAAGAGGACATATCAGATATTGGCAAAGACCTGATTGTTGACCGCTTTGGTGGCAAGTCTAATGATATGCTATCATCACTGCGCCATATCATTTTCATCAAGAAAGTGGCAACTGCTGAAGCATTTGTCACTTCTGAACGGCTTCCCCAACATCACCTGCAACAAGATTCCATAGCCAACGTGTGTATTTTAAAATTATGGTATGGATGGGGATGGCAAATGAAATGAATCCAACTGAATGGGGATGGACACAGGAAAATGATCAGTTAATTCCAATTATGACCCAAAACAATGCTGCGCCTGACGAACTCTTGAAAATTATCCATTGCAACTGTTCGGGGGGATGCAAATCCTGTCGATGCAGCTGCATACGCTATGGACTCCCCTGCACTACTGCAAAGTGGCCCTTGCCAAACTGAAAACTGTGACAATCCAAACAACACTCAAGAGGTCGATACTGAGTAGGAGGATGACACTCAAAACTGAACGTTCTGAAACTTATTCTATGGACAAAGGTGTTTGTGCGTTAGGTCATTAGTTCAATTTCATAATGTTGCAACAGCTCAGTGATATCCAAAGTTGTCTTAATGTGTTCCTTGCACCCAAAAACCTGGGGATAGACATCAAGATCATCAAATTTGAGTCAATAGTTATGGACTTGCGGTCATTTAGAGGTGTTGGCGGCCATTTTTGACGCCATATTGGATTTTTGTGCTACATATGTAGGCCAACATCATTTGTTATGATCTTAATGTGTTCTTTGTCCCCATAAACCTAGGGATAGACACCAAGATCATCAAATTTGAGTTGATAGTTACATAGTTATGATCATTAAGAGCTTTCGGCGGCCATCTTGGACGCCATCTTGAACAAAACACTTTTCCGGGGGGGCCTACTTTCGTAAACTTTTAGTATGTTAAAAAGTACACTACAACCTACCAGAATCAGTTGAGAAACCTTTTGTAGCAATTTTTGGGGGTTAAACTGTATTTGACCTCACTAGATAGATAGATAGATAGATAGATAGATAGATAGATAGATAGATAGATAGATAGATAGATAGATAGATAGATAGATAGATAGATAGATAGATAGATAGATAGATAGATAGATAGATAGATAGATAGATAGGTAGTATATATAGATAGATATATAGATATATAGATAGGTAGTATATAGATAGATAGATAGATAGATAGATAGATAGATAGATAGATAGATAGATAGATAGAAGATAGATAGATAGTAGTATATATAGATAGATATATAGATATTGATAGGTAGTATATAGATAGATAGATAGATAGATAGATAGATATATAGATAGATATATAGATAGATAGAGATAGATATAGAGATAGATAGATATATAGATAGATACGTAGGTAGTATATATATAGATAGATATATAGATAGATAGGTAGTATATAGATAGATAGATATATAGATATATAGATAGATAGATAGATAAATAGATAGATAGATAGATATATAGATAAGATAGATATATAGATAGATAGGTAGATAGATAGGTAGTATATAGATAGATAGATATATAGATAGATATATAGATATATAGATATATAGATAGATAGATAAGAGATATATATATATAGATAGATAGATAGATATATAGATAGATATATAGATAGATAGATAGAGATAGATATAGAGATAGATAGATATATAGATAGATAGGTAGGTAGTATATATATAGATAGATATATAGATAGATAGGTAGTATATAGATAGATAGATATATAGATATATAGATAGATAGATAGATAAATAGATAGATAGATAGATAGATAAGATAGATAGATAGATAGATAGATAGATAGGTAGTATATAGATAGATAGATATAGATATATAGATATATAGATATATAGATATATAGATAGATAGAGATTATATTATAGATAGATAGATATATAGATATATAGATAGATAGATAGATATATAGATAGATAGATAGATATATAGATAGGTAGATATAGATATAGATATATAGATAGATAGGTATTATTAGATAGATAGATAGATAAGAGATAGATAGATAGTATATAGATATATAGATATATATAGATAGATAGATAATAGATATATATATAGATAGATAGATAGATATATAGATAGATATATAGATAGCTAGATAGATAGATATATAGATAGATAGATAGATAGATAGATAGGTAGTATATAGATAGATAGATAGATAATAGATAGATAGATAGATAGATAGATAGATAGATAGATAGATAGATAGATAGATAGATAGATAGATAGATAGATAGATAGATAGATAGATAGATAGATAGATAGATAGATAGATAGATAGATAGAGATAGATAGATAGATAGATAGATAGATAGATAGATAGATAGATAGATAGATAGATAGATAGATAGATAGATAGATAGATAGATAGATAGATAGATAGATAGATAGATAGATAGATAGATAGATAGATAGATAGATAGATAGATAGATAGATAGATAGATAGATAGATAGTAGATAGATAGATAGATAGATAGATAATAGATAGATAGATAGTAGATAGATAGATAGATAGATATAGATAGATAGATATATAAGATAGATAGATAGATAGATAGATAGATAGATAGATAGATAGATAGATAGATAGATAGATAGATAGATAGATAGATAGATAGATAGATAGATAGATAGATAGATAGATAGATAGAAGCAATATCCTATATGTATGGCAAAATTAGTACAAATAGTCTTTATCAAGTTTAATACAATAACACAACAAATACTTGACATGTTATCATCAACAGTGGTATTCATCAATCACTAACTCTACTCGTCTTGAAAGGTAGCATGTTTAAACAAGACATTCAAATCGAGAAATATCTTGACTTATACTAGAACCTAGATTTAAGAAAACCTATCTGAAAAGCTACATGTACTATCACATTACTTACAGAGACTAATAGGAAACTTGTTTAATAAGGTAAACTGAAATTGTGCCTTGTATACAACACTGTATTTATTGTTGAAGACATTTGTATGTGTGTGTTTTGCATTTATTTATCGTCGCTACCGGTTGCCCATATGAACGATGCCTCCTGAAGAGATTGGTCATTTTAGATTTTGGAGGATAGTGCAATGATACGGACAGAGACATATTTCAGAAGTTCCTCTGGTTCTTTTATGCGCACGTAAAGCAATGACACGAGACCTCGGCTTAAAGTCCCATCTGAAAGACTGTTAATTTTAATGTCAGACGGGGGATCGAACCTGCGATACAACACCATGTGTATTGTTTGTGCATCGTATCCTCAACGTCAAGAAATGACGTCATCTAGAAGAAATACAATTGTAAACCAACTTCTATACCATGCCGTGTGTATAACGTCAGCGGAGATAAATTACACAAAACTGATTGCCACAAATACCAACACATGTCATAATTATGAATACGTCGTTCCGTTCGTCCAGCCAACACGACACTTCAACATGGCAGAAATCAATCACATACTTAACCCTGTAAGTAGTATTGGGCACAAGGACCCATTTGGTCCTATCTCTATATTTCCCTCAGACTGAACGAACAACAGTGCTCAAAGGTTACATAATTAATGTTATTAATTCATCTTCTTTACAACAGCCATCAAGAAATCAAACCAAGACAACATGAGACGGCAGCAGAATGCTTAGGTGGCATATGTCTATCCGACCACCTTTCCGACATCAGTTTCACCTTTCCTAACAGCCAGACCAAGTTGCCTGCGCATAAACTATTTCTGAGCATGCGCAGTAAGGTGTTCGAAGCTATGTTCTACGGTCCATTGGCAGAAAAATACCAAACGGTCGCGATTGAAGATATTGATATAGCCACAATGGAAATGATCTTAAGGTGAGATGTCATAAATAAAACTATCTCCTTGTATAATATAAAATAAATTCTCAAAATATACACCCGAACACATTTGGTGAGAAGCGAGCGCGCTAACCACTGCACTAATCGGATAGCTTATCACCAATGCAACCCGGGTTCGATCCTTGGACAAGGAAGTATGTGAGATGGTACGGTTGTCGCCAGATCGGCCAGGTGGGTTTTCTCCGGGTACTCCGGTTTCCTCCCACACGAATGACCACATATACGCTTTCATCCACGCCAACGAGAGTGATTAATATAAGTTGTTAGAACATACTTCGCAGTCGTTGTAAAATAAATAAAGTTTAAACTAAATCGCTTGATTAATTATCAACATTGAATCGGGTATACAACGTTTCAACAAACTATACACAATTCACGAATGTTCCGTGTGTGTTTTACGTTTATTTATCGTCGCTACCGGTTGCCCATATGAGCGACGCCTCCTGAAGAGATTAGTTATTTTAGATTTTGGAGGATAGTGCATAATACAGACAGAGACCCATTCCAGAATCTCCTCTGGTTCTTTTACGTGCACGATGTAAAGCACCGACACATGACCTCGGTTTAACGTCCCATCTGAAAGACTGTTAATTTTAATTAGGGTCAGACGGGGGATCGAACCTGCGATCCCTGGATTACCAGTCCAGCGTGTTACCACTGGACTACATATCCGTCTGTACGAATGTTCCGATCACAACCAAGCAATGCTTCTTCAAAAATTACATGAAGGAATCTGCTGTTTTATTCTCCCATTTAAGAAAAAACCCCGACTAGTTTAACCTAAAGAAACGATTTGCGAATCAATTCTTCAGGATATTCAGAATTAAGATGCTAAATTATTCCTGATGCAAACATCATTTCTTAATCACACTATATCTTCCCCCCACTTGATTTAATTCGATATCCCCAGTGTGATTGGGTCCTACCGCGGTATGGGGCCAGTGATTTGAAGTCAACGACCTTAATCACTCGGTCACGGACACCCCTCGTATATGCTTTTATAGTTTATACAAACGAAGTGAGTATAATGGTAATAACCCTAGTAATGCAGGATACACCTGTCCAGGGCCATTTCTCAATCAACTAGACATTGTATATGTCTCCCCACTCACTGTTGCATCAGTACAATACAATAACCCTAGTAATGCAGGATACACCTGTCCAGGGCCATTTCTCAATCAACTAGACATTGTATATGTCTCCCCACTCACTGTTGCATCAGTACAATACAATAACCCTAGTAATGCAGGATACACCTGTCCAGGGCCATCTTTCAATCAACTAGACATTGTATATGTCTCCCCACTCACTGTTGCATCAGTACAATACAATAACCCTAGTAATGCAGGATACACCTGTCCAGGGCCATCTTTCAATCAACTAGACATTGTATATGTCTCCCCACTCACTGTTGCATCAGTACAATACAATAACCCTAGTAATGCAGGATACACCTGTCCAGGGCCATCTTTCAATCAACTAGACATTGTATATGTCTCCCCACTCACTGTTGCATCAGTACAATACAATAACCCTAGTAATGCATGATACAACTTTAACAACTTATATTAAACGCTCTCGTTGGTGTGGATGAAAGCGTAAATGTGGTCATTCGTGTGGATGCGTATGGGTTAGGTAGGTGAATTGTTGTACACATTTGAAGGCCTTGATACAATTTTAATCTGGTGTTTGACGTTACATGTCACAACAATTAATTTCAGGTTTATATACAAGGATGAAGCTCAGCTCGATGGAAACAACGTACTTGCCTGTTTATATGCCAGTAAAAAATACGCTCTGGGTGGTTTGGTCGGTCGGTGCTCAGTATTTCTTGAGTCATCCATTACCCCAGAAAACGTTTGTGCAATACACGAGCAGGCTAAATTCTACGATATCACAGCCCTTCAAACCAAGTGCTTTGCATATATGAATGAATATGCAGGAGACGTTTTGAACTCGGATGGAATTCTTCAGCTTTCGAATACAAGTCTTCAAAACCTACTGGCAAGTGATAATCTATCCACCAATGAACATGATAATTTTGTTGCAGCATATAAGTGGGCGATCCACCAATGCAAAAAGAAGAATCTTACACCAGATCCTGGAAACCTCCGAGCTTGTCTTGGTAACGTGTTATTCGAAATCCGTTTCCCATTAATGTCAATCGAAGATTTTGCGGCTAAGATTGTCAGTACCGGAATACTGACCAAAGACGAGATGCTAATGTTATATGCGTACCTTGCTACAGACTCTCAGCCGACAGAAGCAAAACCAGGCATCGGGGGATTTTCATGTAAAGAGCGAGTAGGTGTGTCTACCGTGTGGCAGATTGCAAATACATTTCATCGTAGCAAGAAAGTGGACGGTTATCATCTTATTGTAAGCTCATCTGCCCGAGTCAAAATACTATCGCTAACAGGCAGTTTCGTTCAGCGTGTCACTAGTATCGAAGTGTCTACAGACAAGCATAATATCATGTTTAACAGGACGGGTGGCGATCAGATCATTTTTCGTGAACAAGTCATATGTGGACCTCATTCGAGAAGCCTTCATTTAACCTTTCATACAAGTGAGGATTGTGATGGTTTTAGAAGTGCAGACAGGAAGCGTATAGTGACCACACCATTGTATTTTAATACCATGGGAGACTATTCGAAGGATTATAGAATGGGTGTATCGCAGAGGTTGTGTACTTCTGTTTGCGTAGACAGTACAAAGGCATTCCGAAATCTGAATGTCACGCTATCGAGAATGCCAACTGGCCTGACTGAAATTCAGTTTAGACGACAGTAGTAGTTAGTAATTGCATGATCAAGCAAGTAACACAAACACTGAATACTGAGCCAGTAACATTGTCAGAGAATTTAACTGCTATACAAATGTCTAGTGCAAAATATAAACACTATGTGCCATGTATTTGGCCAAACTCATTATATGTGAAATACAGATATGAGAAAATAGAAATGAAATTGCCATAACTCAGCAAAGTATCAATTAAAGAAGAAATCAAACATGCGCATGGTCGTATGTACACATATCATTATGTTATAGAAGGAATCAAACGTGCGCTTGGTCGTATTTACACATATCACTATGTTATAGAAGAAATCAAACATGCGCTTGGTCGTATGTACACATATCATTATGTTATAGAAGGAATCAAACATGTGCATGTTCGTATGCACACATATCACTATGCAATAGAAGAAATCAAACGTGCGCATGGTCGTATGTACACATATCCCTATGTTAAAGAAGAAATCAAACGTGCGCACGGTCGTATGTACACATATCCCCTATATTATAGAAGGAATCAAACGTGCGCATGGTCGTATGCACACATATCACTATGTTATAGAAGAAATCAAACGTGCGCACGGTCGTATGTACACATATCCCCTATATTATAGAAGGAATCAAACGTGCGCACGGTCGTATGCACACATATCACTATGTTATAGAAGGAATCAAACGTGCGCATGGTCGTATGTACACATATCACTATGTTATAGAAGGAATCAAACGTGCGCATGGTCGTATGTACACATATCCCTATGTTATAGAAGGAATCAAACGTGCGCATGGTCGTATGTACACATATCACTATGTTATAGAATAAATCAAACGTGCGCATGGTCGTATGCACACATATCATTATGCTATAGAAGGAACATATAATTCCTAAAAGTAAATATTGCAGTTTGTGAAATAGAACAATGTTTCTCCTTATAGAATCACCGACCGTTTAAGCTAGTAGCATTTACCGACATTTGCAAACAATAGAAGAACCAAAGGCCGCAAATGGTTATTGTTGTTAAACATTTCTATTGAAAGAAGTATTGCAAAGTATATACATGTATGTGATTATGTTTCTTTAAAGCTTCACCACCAGCTTAGGTTAGATGGCGGCTATTATTGGTAGAGCAGCTCCTCTTCATGCTACCCGGATAGAACCACCGATCTACAACAATCAGGCTGGACAGCTTCCTCACACGAATTAATTCTACACCCCCAGTGGGATTGGATCCTACATCGGTGAGGGGTCAGTGATTTGACGTCAACGACCTTAACGACTTGGTCACGGACGTCCCCCCTTTATGCGTTTATGAACATTGCAATTATATTTCATACAAACGAATTAGATACACGAACACGATTGAACTATTACCACGAAACGACACGCTAGTACGCTACGGGAAGTAAACAAACTAGCATCCAGTGCACATGCGTTATTTAAAATGAACTAATTCTGATATGGCTTTTTCTGGTTTGATACGGGAACGTGACCGTATTACGATTGTTCTGGTGTACCCAGCAATCTCTACACCACATAGTTCTGGGGTATCCAGCAATCTCTACACCACATAGTTCTGGTGTACCCAGCAATCTCTACACCACATAGTTCTGGAGTATCCAGCAATCTCTACATCACATAGTTCTGGAGTATCCAGCAATCTCTACACCACATAGTTCTGGGGTATCCAGCAATCTCTACACCACTTAGTTCTGGTGTACCCAGCAATCTCTACACCACATAGTTCTGGGGTATCCAGCAATCTCTACACCACATAGTTCTGGGGTATCCAGCAATCTCTACACCACATAGTTCTGGGGTATCCAGCAATCTCTACACCACATAGTTCTGGGGTATCCAGCAATCTCTACACCACATAGTTCTGGGGTATCCAGCAATCTCTACACCACATATTTCTGGGGTATCCAGCAATCTCTACACCACATAGTTCTGGGGTATCCAGCAATCTCTACACCACATAGTTCTGGGGTTTTTTTGGGTTCTATCATAATACCACATGTTCTGGGGTATCCAGCAATCTCTACACCACATAGTTCTGGGGTATCCAGCAATCTCTACACCACATAGTTCTGGGGTATCCAGCAATCTCTACACCACATAGTTCTGGGGTATCCAGCAATCTCTACACCACATAGTTCTGGGGTATCCAGCAATCTCTACACCACATAGTTCTGGGGTATCCAGCAATCTCTACACCACATAGTTCTGGGGTATCCAGCAATCTCTACACCACATAGTTCTGGGGTATCCAGCAATCTCTACACCACATAGTTCTGGGGTATCCAGCAATCTCTACACCACATAGTTCTGGGGTATCCAGCAATCTCTACACCACATAGTTCTGGGGTATCCAGCAATCTCTACACCACATAGTTCTGGGGTATCCAGCAATCTCTACACCACATAGTTCTGGGGTATCCAGCAATCTCTACACCACATAATTCTGGGGTATCCAGCAATCTCTACACCACATGGTTCTGGGGTATCCAGCAATCTCTACACCACATAGTTCTGGTGCATCCAGCAATCTCTACACCACATAGTTCTGGGTATCCAGCAATCTCTACACCACATAGTTCTGGGGTATCCAGTAATCTCTACACCATATAGCTCTGGGGTATCCAGCAATCTCTACACCACATAGTTCTGGTGCATCCAGCAATCTCTACACCACATAGTTCTGGGGTATCCAACAATCGTTACACCACATAGTTCTGGGGTATCCAGCAATCTCTACACCACATGGTTCTGGGGTATCCAGCAATCTCTACATCACATAGTTCTGGGGTATCCAGCAATATCTACACCACATGGTTCTGGGGTATCCAGCAATCTCTACACCACATAGTTCTGGGGTACCCAGCAATCTCTACACCACATAGTTCTGGGATATCCAGCAATCTCTACACCACATGGTTCCGCGGTATCCAGCAATCTCTACACCACATGGTTCTGGGTTATCCAGCAATCTCACACCACATGGTTCTGGGGTATCCAGCAATCTCTACACCACATGGTTCTGAGGTATCCAGCTAATATACAATTGGGAGCACAACGTTACCTTTGTATCATTGTTAGAGGCTACCAACAGTGTGTTCTTCATCATCTCTGTGATGCACTGTTGGAGTTTTGCGACATCTTCTGATAACAGTGTCTGGTTATCCCAGGTAGCCAACAGTGTCTGGTTATCCCAGGTAGCCAGTAGTGTCTGGTGATCTCAGGCAGCAATACTGTATGGTGATCCCAGGCAGCCAATACTGTATGGTGATCCCAGACAGCCAACAGTGTATGGTGATCCCAGGCAGCCAATAGTATCTGGTGATCCCTGGTAGCCAATACTGTATGGTGATCTCAGGCAGCCAATAGTGTCTGGTGATCCCAGGCAGCCAATAGTGTCTGGTGATACCAGGCAGCCAATACTGTATGTTGATCCCATGCAGCCAATAATGTATAGTGATCCCAGGCAGCCAACAGTGTATGGTGATCCCAGGCAGCCAATAGTATCTGGTGATCCCAGGCAGCCAATAGTGTATGGTGATCCCAGGCAGCCAATAATATATGGTGATCCCAGGCAGCCAATAATGTATGGTGATCCCAGGCAGCCAATAGTATCTGGTGATCTAAGGCAGCCAATAATGTATGGTGATCCCAGGCAGCCAATAGTATCTGGTGATCCCATGCAGCCAATATTGTATGGTGATCCCAGGCAGCCAATAGTATCTGGTGATCCCAGGCAGCCAATAATGTATGGTGATCTCAGGCAGCCAATAATGTATGGTGATCCCAGGCAGCCAATATTGTATGGTGATCCTAAGCAGCCAATAGTGTATGGTGATCCCAGGCAGCCAATAATGTATGGTGATCCCAGGCAGCCAATAATGTATGGTGATCCCAGGCAGCCAATAGTGTATGGTGATCCCAGGCAGCCAATAGTGTATGGTGATCCCAGGCAGCCAATAATGTATGGTGATCCCAGGCAGCCAATAATGTATGGTGATCCCAGGCAACCAATAGTGTATGGTGATCCCAGGCAGCCAATAATGTATGGTGATCCCAGGCAGCCAATAGTGTATGGTGATCCCAGGCAGCCAATAATGTATGGTGATCCCAGGCAGCCAATAGTGTCTGGTGATCCCTGGCAGCCAATAGTGTATGGTGGTCCCAGGCAGCCAATAGTGTATGGTGATCTCAGGCAGCCAATAGTGTATGGTGATCCCAGGCAGCCAATAGTGTATGGTGATCCCAGGCAGCCAATAATGTATGGTGATCCCAGGCAGCCAATAGTGTATGATGATCCCAGGCAGCCAAGTGTATGGTGATCCCAGGCAGCCAGTAGTGTATGGTGATCCCAGGCAGCCAATAATGTATGGTGATCTCAGGCAGCCAATAGTGTACGTGTATTATTTTAAGATTTTAATAATTTTGCATTAACTATCCACTATATGGATGCATGTATTTTCTAAGAATTATGCTGACAACATTCTTTATCTTTGTGGTATCGCATCACATGCTTACAAAGGGTAACCATATATATCTTTGTGGATTCATATCCACATGGTTACAAAGGGTAACGTTAGTAACCATATATTTTTATTTGTGGAGTCATATCCACATGGTTACAAAGGGTAACGTAAGTAACCATTTATTTTTCTTTGTGGATTCATATCCACATGGGTACAAAGGGTAACGTTGGTACCCATATATTTAGTTTAGACAATTCTTTAGCTGGATTGCGAAACAAGTTCTTACAACTTGTATATTAATCACTCTCGAGACCTCATTCATGATGGAATCGATCAGCATGTGGGAGAGAGAAGAGTCAGTGTGGAATTTAATGCCTTGCCTACGGTCACCATCGTAACGGATACAGCTGCGCCCGACCACACACGCTATCACTGCGCTATCACGACTTCCACCATATATGTGTCTTTATGGATTCATACCCACATTCTTACAAAGGGTATTCGTTGGTAACCATAGTTCCGTAGGATTAGAAGACATTAGAATGGAAGCCGATGTGCTTGGTGCAAATACTATGCAGATCATTATGACAGGAAAAGCTAATAACAGAGCAGTTAGAGCTCATAACATGAACTTACAGCTGGTTCTGGTTACAGCTGAAACAGTTTACATGAAAAGGAGGGGCAGGTTCATGTGTCCATAGTCAAATCTACAATAGACGTATCATTGGTTTGTGCTGAATGACATAAACCTACTAGCAGAATAAAATGTAAAGATTCTATGCAAAGATATTGACATATCTTCAATGGTCAAACTGCTTAAATATTAATGTTACAACAAGATGTAAATATTGATAAATAAATTATGTTTAAACTAAACTGCTTGAACAGGGAAATATCAGTAATCACACATTTGTATGTTGGAGACATTACATGCAGATGGTAAATACACTTCTGGACTTCTTGCGAGCAGAGAGAGGTGGAGGCTGGAACTGGTATGTGTCATCAAATGGATGTAGTTCTGTACTTTGTCTTCAAGAAACCTTTTCAAATATTATTCTATGTATAACTATACCGTTCCAGATGCAGAACGAGCATGTGGTGGTTCATCCATCATTGTCAGTAATAAAATTCTTCACTGGTCTATTAAACTAAATACTAACCTACAAGCTTTTGCTATTTCGGCCACACTACACAAAGTTATCACCATCTGTTCACTTTATATCCCACGAAGAAGTAAACCATCAATAGCTGAATTAGATAATTTAGTTCAACATCTTCCAAAACCTTTTATTATTTTAGGTGAACTTAATGGACACCATAATCTATGGGGGTGTAAAGATATAAACCCAAGAGTTGAACTTATTGAACATGTTATAGATGGACACGATCTTTGTATTTTGAATGACAAATCGTATACTTATCTGCATCCTGCAACTGGAAATTATTCATCACTTGATTTAACTTATGTCATCCATCTATCTTTCTGGATTTTGAATGGAAAGTAGGAGATGACATTGCGGAAGTGATCACTTTCCAATATTTCTTAAATGTTTACAACCAGTGGCAAATGGTAATATCCATCACTGGAAATTAAATAAAGCTAATTGGCATTTCTTCAAATGTGTGAAGATCTAACTATTGACAATTTAATTCATACGGAAGATCCTATTAAAACTTTTACAAATATTTTACATGGAATAGCAGAAGAATGTATACCAAAATCTTCGGCGAATTCAGCAAAACTTAAAAAGCCTTGGTTTAATGATGACTGTAAAACTGTCATTAGAAAACGTCGTGCAGTTCTTAAAAACACTTACGCTCGTTTAAAATAGTTCATGCGCTCGCAGAACATTGAAACTCTCTAAAAGGGATTCCTGGAAAAGTTATGTGTCTAAACTTAACTCTAGGACTTCAATTAAAAAGGTTTGGGATATGGTGAGGAAAATTAGTGGAAAATCGAAATCCAACTCTTTAGGACATTTAAATATATCAAATAAAAACATCACCTCAAGGGACGATATTGCAAACACTTTAGCAGATTCATTCTTCAAAAACTCTTCTTCCACAAATTATGATAAACGATTTTAAAAGGTTAAAACCAGAGAGGGAAAATGAACACTACGTTTCGACTCTGATAACTCAGAAAAGTACAATCAGATATTTTATATCAATGAACTCAATGATGCAATAAATAACTCACACGATACCGCTGTTGGTCCTGGTGAAATACACTATCAATTTTTGAAGCATTTGCCCACGTATTCACTAATTGCACATTTAGATGTTTTAATAAAATATGGAAATCCGGAATATTACCAGATTCATGGAAAGAAGCCACTGTAATCCCAATACCCAAACCAGGAAAAGATAACACTAATCCAAACAATTATCGCCCTATCGCATTAACGAGCTGCGTTTGTAAAACTATGGAACGCATGATTAACGCCATACTAGTTTGGTATCTGGAGTCCAACAATTTAATTTCCGAATTCCAAAGTGGATTTCGGAATGAACGAAGTACCAATGACCATTTAATACGATTGGAAACGTTTATCCGTGAAGATTTTATCAAGAAACAACACGTAGTTTCTATATATTTCGATCTTGAAAAAGCTTACGATACAACATGGAACCATGGTATTATGAAAGACTTACATGAGTTAGGCCTTAAAGGACACATGCCACAATTTATATCTGACTTTCTCGTGGATAGACAATTTAAAGATAGAGTGGGTTCTATCCTCTCTAGCAATCACGAACAAGAATTGGGTGTCCCGCAAGGCAGTATTTTATCTGTTACACTTTTTAATATTAAACTATATAACATTGTGAAATGCCTTGGCAAATATACTGAGTGTTCTTTATATGTAGATGATTTTGTTATATGTTATCGATCAGTCTATGGCTACTATTGAACGCCATCTTCAACTTGTTTAAATAATGAGCATGAGCTTTAAATAACGGTTTTCGAGGGCCAAAACGAATTGTATTCACTTTTGTCAGTCAAGAAAATTACACAATGACCCTGTATTAACTCTTGATGGAGTCCCCATTCCTGTTGTTCCTGAGACGAAACTTCTTGGAGTAATTTTTGATAAAAAAAACTTTCGTTTATTCCTCACTTGAAGTACTTGAAAGCAAGATGCCTTAAGGCAATGAACCTTATCAAAGTAGTAGCTCATGCGAACTGAGGAACTGATCAAAAGGTCCTACTTAGACTGTATAGAGTGCTAGTTCGTTCTAAACTTGATAATGGATCAATTGTGTATGGATCAGCCAGACCATCATATATCAAAATACTTGAATTGAAAAAATACATCACCAAGGCTTACGACTTGAACTCGGAGCTTTCAGACCCTCACCAATAGCTAGTTTATATATAGAAGCAAATGAACCATCCCTTTACCTCAGACGTGAAAATTTATCTCTACCTTTAAGCTTAAATCAAACCCAAGAAATCCAGCTTACAAAGTCGTGTTTGATAGGTTTGGCGGATGTGTTTGGCGACACGAATAAGAGTTTTCGGAAAATTATTTAACCTACATTTGTATTATTTGTGGAATATATACAGCATATATGTGTGTATATTACAAGTGTCTTTAACTCAACAGTGTTCACAGTGATAAGGTGGCATACGTGTAAAATACAGAACTTACAATTATAGAATAATTTAAATCAATTTAGGCAAGTAGATCTATGTCATGTTCTAACTTTTAGTCCAAATATTTAGACTTGAAAATGTGACATTTTACTATCCAGGCATTTTTCAAATCTAGAAATAACAGAAAGAAAAAAAATTACGTAGAGGTCTTATCATACAAATAACAATTCTGTATAACTATTCAATAAGTCTAATTGGTATTGGGTAAAAATGGATTTACCCAGCAATTAGGGATGTAATAAAGTATAACAATGTTGTATATATGTCAAACATGTTCTATTTATGTCATTTCTTGTCATATTATTAACTTAGTAAGTCGTTCCTCTAATATTAATATGTTATTAAAATGATATCACTTTATTTATGTATAATATCAGTGTCTGTAAATGCAGATAAAAACCCATCTCCCCCATGATGTAATAGAATCGACCGACCTCACATACGAAATCACTAATATCAAAATAGTTCCATATACTCTTCTTATATTTGTTTATTTATGATAGTCCGTTAAGTTTAGGAACATCAATCCATGAGGTGAAATGTTAGTGAGTTGTTATTGGGAAAATATGTTTGGTGTTGGGCGTTGTTGGCAAAAGGATCACTACACAGTAATAACGACTATGGTTTATCCTATAGTCGCGGTTATCAGGGGTGCCAATACGTGTATTCGGAGAAGAGGCGCGGTACCTTATGACCTTTTTAATTTATGGTCTTGCGACCGTTTTAATTTATCGTCTTGCGACCGTTTATACACAGTTGTATAAGAGGGCAATTGTTACGCATTCACTTCCTTTCATTTCCGCCCAAGACCAGAACAGGTTGGTGAATTTTGTTCAAAATAATTTACGATTTCTTTGTCACAGAATAGATTAAATAACGTTTTATTTGGTTTTGTTTTGGTTTGATGTATACAATTTAGTTTCTTAGGACGGGGTATTATGTTCAGTTTGTTGGATGCATAAAAATAACGGTGATATTGATGGATTTTAATTATGTATGAGCAGGTGCACATTGCTGAAATTCGGAGGTCACGTGTCGACTCGTAGAAAGTTTTGATTTTATGTCGATTGTGGATGTTCTGTGGGAACATAGTTGCTTGTTGGCTGCTTCATTTACTTTGCAGGTATTATGTCTAAGAGATCGTTAGAGGCCTTCGAGTCTGATCAGCAAGGGACTAGTGCGACTCGGGAATTGGCTTCGCAGCCGTTTGCAAACCAAAGCGAGCAGCCAGGTATTTTCAGGCAATACAGGAGCATGTGGAGATGAAACGCCTGGTAATGCAATTGTACTAAATCTAGATTTAGATTCTTTGTTGCCCAAGAATCAATTGGTTAGTGTCCACAGTAGTCTCGGGGCTAATGTTCCTCCAGCCATTAAAGAAAACATTATTAATGGGCTCTATGTTGAATTATTACTGTCCAATCAACCGGAAAATGGAGATAATAAATTGATAGTAAATAGTCGAGGAGAGATTACCGTGAAATCTGATAGTCATAAATCAAAAATTTTAAATATCGAATCTTGGACAGATGCATTTGTAATCTTCAGTAGTATTTACTTGTCTATACATAATGATAAAGCTCGGGATATTTTAAAGTACATGCAAAACATTCGAACTGGGGCAAAACGTCAAACAGGCATGGGTTGAAAGTCTTATGATGAACAATTTAGACTTCGTTTGGCGTCTGCCGCTACTGAAAGTTCATTCGGGAATATTGACTATGAGCTATGGTTATTGTATATGGGTTCACAAGCTAGTAATTCCGGGTTCACGGGGATTTTCAACTCTTTAACTAAGAAATGTTATGACTATAATCATAGGCAATGTTACAAGCCTTATTGTTGTTATAGGCATGCATGTTTGACTTGTGATTTGAATCGCCCTTGCAGGATTTGCTTCAGAAACAGAGGGTTGGTTAACAATAGGTACAGCTGGAGGGTCTCTGCCACACAGGGCCTTGTCAGACCAAATGCTGAGCCATTTAGGCCTAGATTGTCCGGGCCAAGATTTAATAGATAGGTTAACAACTTTGGGTTGTACTCCTATAAACGTTCCGGTCGTCAAAAAATACCTCAACATTTATCCTAAGAAAGAGGTTGCATTATACTTAAGCCAGGGGCTAACTCATGGGTTTATGATTAATTATTCAGGTATTATATATACAAAAGATGTTAAAAACCTAATATCTGCCCAGAATCATTTGGAAGAGACCAAGGAAAAAATAAGTAACGAGGTTAATTTAGGTCGAATGATTGGCTCATTTAAGGACAAACCATTAATTAATTTGCATATATCTCCTGTGGGTTTAGTGCCCAAGTCCGATAATAGTTGGAGACTTATTACTCATTTATCTTACCCGAATGGAGCCAGCGTCAATGATGGCATTGATGATGGTATCTGTTCCGTTTCTTACACTTCATTTGATAAGGTTGCTCAAATGATATTTAAACTTGGAAAAGGAGCGTTAATGGCTAAAAGGGATATTAAATCTGCCTTTAGATTATTGCCTATACATCCAGATGATTTTAAATTGCTGGGAATAAAGGTTGATGGGGAATATTTCATTGACAAGATGCTGAACATTTATTCAACAAATATCGACTCGTTAGATCATTATTTAGACGATTTTATTTTTGCGGGTGAGAAAGGTTCAAATACATGTCTTGCACTTATTCAGGCATTTTCAAACACATGTGATGAAATTGGCGTACCTGTAGCCGAGGATAAGTCGATAGGACCAACGACAGTTTTAATTTTTCTTGGTCTAGAATTGGATTCCAATAAGATGACCATAAGTATTCCGTCAAATAAGTTAGACGAATTAAGGCAATTATTGCTTTATATGAGTCGAAGAAATAAGGTTACACTAAGAGAATTGCAAAAATTGGTAGGAAAACTAAACTTCTTCGGCAAAGCTATAATATCAAGTAGAGCATTTCTTAGACGTTTTTACGACGCCATGATTGGCATTAAACAGCCTCACCATAGAATTAGAGTTTCCAGCGAGTTAAGACAAGACATGCAAATGTGGTTAAAGTTTTTAGATGACTTTAATGGGGTATCATACATACCCGATGTTTGGATCAATAGTGATTATTTTCAGTTATTTACAGACAGTGCGGGTTCTGCTAATCTAGGATGTGGTTGTTTCTTTCAAGGAAGATGGGTTTTTTTCAAATGGCCGAGATCTTGGGTGAATAGTAATATTTTAGTTGATATTACATTCCTAGAAATGATACCAGTTTTATTAGCAGTTTACTTGTGGGGTAACCTGCCTCAGGGAAAGAAAATTGTACTTAGTATTGATAATGAGGGGTTGGTATCGGTAATTAATAGGCAAACATCTAGATCAAAGAGATTAATGCTTTTGGTAAGGGAATTTGTGTTGACGTGTATGAAATTAGAACTATGTTTTAAGGAGGTACATATTGCGTCCAAATGTAATGAAATTGCTGATTCTATTTCACGCATGCAGTGGACACGGTTCAAGCAGGTAGCTCCAGGGGCAGTGGAAAATCCAGAACCAATTCCTCAGATATTCAGTTGTCTGATTTCAAAAGTGAAGCTCAGAGATTAATGTCAAGTGCAATGGCTGCGAATACTATTGATGCATATAAAACACGAGTTCGTCGGTTTGTAAATTTTAGGGTACAGTATGGCTTGGATGACTGTTGGCCACCTATGATAGAACAGTTATCTTTGTTTATAGCATACATGTCCCTTCAAGGTTTGCCTCACAAAACGGCTAGATTATATATGTCAGCCATAGCTTTCCAATGTAAAATAAAGTTTAAAGAGGATGTTACCAAAAGCTATGTGTTAAATAAGTTAAGTGGTATGCAAAAAGAATCTTGTAACCGTGTCACTAGGTTACCCATAACGGTTAATTTGTTAAATTCAATTATGGGCAAACTTCAATTAGTATGCCAAACTAATTACGAAGGTAGTTTGTTTGCTGCAGCATATAGCCTTGCATTTTTCGGCTTCTTTAGAGTAGGCGAGATTGCAGTTTCTAATAAGAATGGCATCGATAGAGTTGTCGGAATACAGGATATTAGTTTAAATAGAAAGGAGGGTCATTTAACAATATCGTTAAGGTATTCAAAAACAGATCAGACCGGGAAAGGTGAGCATTAGACTTGTCAAATCTGAAACAAGGGTGTGTCCTGTTAGTAATACAGCATTGTTTTTAGATTATCGACCAGACATTACTGGTCCGTTTTTGTGTCATGTTAATGAGACGCCTTTAACGCGGTACCAGTTTACATCTGTATTAAAGAAGGCCATTGGGTTCACCAACCCGTTACTTAGCCAATATAAAGCTCATTCCTTTAGAATAGGTGCGGCAACAACAGCGGCCAAAATGGGTTATTCGGTTGACACCATTAAAACAGCTGGTAGATGGAAATCCGATGCATACAAATCTTATATTCGGTTAGGAAATGGTTCTCATTTGATGCCCAATTTGAACTAATTTGTGAAGATATATTATATATATTATAACGGTACCAAAGTACTTTCAGGTTTATCCGTATGGTGTGTGGGTTCATCCATCATTAAAGGAGCATTTATATCGGCAAGGCAGGAGGAAGGAGTAAATCTTGGGTTCAAAGATGTAACTCTATGGTGGCAAGGTTATGGTGGCCTTTCTTTAATGTCTGTTGAAACTAAATTGTGGACTCTAATTAAAGTTGCTGACAAACCTGCTTTTATTTTGATTCACTGTGGAGGTAACGATTTAGGGAAAATACCTTTGAAATCGATTCGGTCCTGTGTACGAAGTTTATTTGAATTTATGTCGAGGGAGTTTCCCTTTGTTTCAATTATTTGGTCAGAAATCCTGCCAAGAAATACCTGGCGGTATTCAACGAATTTAGTGGCAATGGAAGCTTGCAGGGGACGCATTAATGGTTTTGCAGGCAATTTAGCTATCAAACTTGGGGGTATGTATTTACGCCATCCCGAATTGTGCGACTTTGGTCCAAAATATGTTCGGGATGATGGAGTCCATTTGATTCAGGAAGGGAATAAAATATTCTTGAAGCAGATAAAAAAGGGAATTTGTGGGCTTATTCGTGGCGAAAAGTATTGTAGGTAAAGTTATATGGGTTGCACTGATGTCGTTTTTTAACTTCTAGATTGGTTGTCTTTTGGTTCGCTTCCGCAAAGCATGGGGTCTATTTTGGCGGATTGACAGTTCCCATTTCATGGAACCTGTCAATTTGGCAATACGCGAACCAAAAACAACAAATGTTTTATGGAAATATATAGTAATTCTACTAGAATTATATTAATTTAGTAATTTTAACTTAAAACAAAGTGATTGTCTGCTATCCCCAGCTCTCATTTTGTTGTGGATTTTAGAAGCTTATTATTTGTTAGACTAGACATTTCTTAATTTATATTTGGAATTTATCTGTGGCTTATGATTTCTAAATTATAAAGTTAGGTTTGGAGCTAGCCCTTATTCACCAAGTTGGTCGGCAGCTTCCATAAGCCAGCATCTATCGAAATGTGGGGCTTACGATTCATTAAGTTAGGTTCGGAGCTAGCCCTTAATCGCCAAGTTGGTCGGCAGCTTCCGTAATCCCACACATTTGAGTTATTTTCAGTGTGATATTTTATATTTAAAAGAGTTATCTGAAAGATTGGAGTTATTTTCAGTGTGATATTTCAATTTGATATTTCTTTTAGTTAGCTAAAATTCAAAGTTAGAATTTAGTAACATCAGTCGCGCCCATATATTGCCATACGTAATACCATACACAATTGAATAGATTGTCAGAAATGAATACAAAGTTTGTTGTTAATCAAGCATTACTTAACGATGATGCCCCAGCGGCCGGGGGCGAAAGAAATACGACTGCTGCCTTGGCTGGTGTGCAGATGGGTAAAACTCCCACGAAACCAGCTGACCGACCGCGTTCGCAAACATGAACATTCAAAAATTTAAATGGAACCAATATAAAATCAAAAATATACATATATACATACAGTTTGAATAAACTTTAAATAAATATAACTCAACAAATGAAGTGGAAAACACAATAGTAAATATCAAACATAACTCATTCAAATTGAAAACTTAATAAAAGAAAAAACAAATGGTTCAAATTTCACCAAGTTTAAAATGCTATACGATTTTTAAAATACACATACAATCAAACTTTAAACAATCTAGGCGTAGCATACCATAAATCAATTTTTAAAATAAAAATCAATTTAGGAAAATATGGGGGGAGGGGGGTTTCCATCCCAAACCCAGCATGTATACGTCTTTTCTCTCTATCTTTGCTATCGCATATATTAACATGCTCATTTGTGTATCATCTGTGCCTGTGGATTGCACACAGGACGAAGATTATAACATTCATCTGTATTTAACACCATATGTTTTGTGTACGTTTCACAGTTTCTATACTCGTATCACTGTGCACTTTTAAAACTCTTTTTATACAATCAATATTGGGAACAAATTTTATCCCACAATTGTTTGATACTACTTCAAAATCATTACTGTACTCCAATGTATCATCTAACCGGAATTATATGTTTAGGCCTTAAACACCTTATTTTACTAAACACTTTGAAACTACTCGCGTTTAACCCTTGTCTGTAAGGATAAAATATACAGACCTTTTTACGTCTGTAATGGTTGGGGTGAAATCCCCTGATAAAACAGACGCCACCCGTTTGCAGTGGGGGCACCTCGTATGCTGGAAATAGGGATCCTGGTAATTGAGGAATGCCCAGGGATCTCCAGCATTCCAACACATTACTTTGGCCCTGGCTTCAGATAGAAGAGCGGACTGACCTATACTCAGGGAGGTTCAATCGGCTCGGTCGTTCAAAAGTCATGGAAACTACTATATTCTTCTTCCGTCATTCTTTTTAGTATCCTAGGATACCAACCGGGCTTAAAAACTTCTTTTTTACTCAAATTTCTATGTTTCCAAGACAAACGGCTGATGGGTAAATTGGTGGTCAAGTCTTTCTGGCCTCCATCATTTAATGGTGGAGGATAACCGGAGAGCTGATCGCCAAGTATAATAGCTATGTAGCTTTGACGTAGAAAACAGGAGATCCATTTTCATAAAGCGTCCCCAAGTTGGGCTCCGTGGAGGGTGAAGCACATGACTATCGAAACAAACTAACCTTAACCATGGCTCACTCACAAAACACAAACAAACGGCTTAGATCAAACTCGGACGAAGAAACGGACACAAACAAATTCAAAACGAACAACTTTGCTAAATTTCTCATCGAATCAACAAATGAAGATATACCAATTACATCTCTTTCGCCTTTCATCATAGAAAAACAAATTGAATCCATAATTGGAACGCCAAAATTAGTAAATAAATTGAGAAATAATTTAATAAAACAATCTTAGTAGAAACAAACAAAAAATCTCAATCAGAAAATTAGAAAA
The DNA here is from genome assembly GCA_014843695.1 of Archivesica marissinica. Taxonomy (NCBI): domain Eukaryota; kingdom Metazoa; phylum Mollusca; class Bivalvia; order Venerida; family Vesicomyidae; genus Archivesica; species Archivesica marissinica. The sequence goes on from CM026386.1 coordinate 58,789,255, forward strand.
TAGAGACAAATACACTACTGCTTACCTTTAATTTAGATACTCCGCCAACATCACTGAAAGTTTTCTACCGGATAATCCCAGTTGATATATACATACCAAATCCTCTGCGGTGTTTTAACTGTCAGAAGTTCGGGTATCATGAAAGTAATTGTAACGTCATACTAAACCCAATATGCCCACAATGTGGTTCTGATGACCCAAATCACTTTGCTCATGAATGTAACACTACAAAATGTGTAAACTGCGGAAAAAATCATCTATCACGATCAAATGAGTGCGAAGTATGGAAAAAAGAAAAAGACATTTTGAGAATAAAAATAACAAAAAGGTTAACTTATCCTGAAGCCAAAAAACTCTATGAAACAAAACCAGATACCTCGTATGTTAAAGTACTTTCAGCTAGAGTCGAAACAAACACAGTTGCAACACAATATAATGAGAAAGATTCAGAAATTACAGAAAGTTCAAAAATTAAAACCGCAACCATTTCAAAATCGCCAACCAAAACACATACACAAAGTAACTCAAAATCGAGTCAAGCATCTCGCTCAAAATCAGCCTCTAGAACGCCATCAAACTCTCGTTCACAGCACTCAAAGACGGAAAAATCGCCAAATGTCAAAGATAAAAAGAAATAAACATCATCAAACAGAACAAGCAAAGGATCAGATGACCCCATAAAATTAGCAAATAAATTTTCAAATCTCGATGAAATGGAAACCGAGGTTGGCCCTCAGGTTTCTCATTCGTCGAGAAAAACGTGAACTAAATATTAATTTATACCAAATTTATCATAACCTCTCAAATATCTTAATATAATGGACAAGAAGAATCACAACACAATACTACAATGGAACTGTCGAGGAGTTAAATCTAACTACAATGAGATACTTATACTTTTATCCTTATTAACTCCACAAATACTATGTTTACAGGAAACAAAATTAGGTCAATCTGACGATTTAAATTTTAGAAACTATACGTCTTATAACTACATTAACAAAGATTGCCAAAAGGCGTCTGGTGGAAGTACCATTTTGGTAAAGTCAGATGTTCCACACACAGTGATTGATCTTCATACAAACTTGCAAGCAATAGCAGTCAAGGCTTCATTGACAAAGACTATTTCCATTTGTTCTATTTACATTCCTCCAAATTTTGCAGTGACTCAAAATGACTTGGAAAATCTACTATTACAATTGCCGCGTCCTTTCATGTTGCTGGGCGATTTTAATGGCCACAGTCAACTTTGGGGTTGTTTAGACCAAAATAAAAAAGGAAAAATTATAGAAGAATTTATTACCGAAAATGACTTGTGTCTATTAAACAACAAAACAACCTACATATTTGGAACATATTCAGCTATTGATTTATCTTTTTGTCACCCAACTCTATATCTCGACTTTGAATGGTCGGTATGTGACGATCTTCATGGTAGTGACCATTTTCCAATAGTAATTAAAGAGTTAGAGGAAACTGATGAGGATATATTACCTCGATGGAATGTTAAAACTGCAAATTGGGAGAAATGTTATGTACTATGTGAGGAAAGATTGATTTTTGAATATATTATTAAATATCTCTAATGAATGTATATCGAAGACTTCGAAACGTCCAAAGAAAAATAGGCCCTGGTTTAATGAGGAATGTAAAGAAGCGATCAAAAAGCGAAAGAATAGTTTGAGAAAATTCAATGTAACGCCAACAAAAGAGAATCTAAACATAGCAAAAGTTTTCCGGGAAAAAGCCAGACGAACAATTAAAGTTGCTAAACGAACATCATGGCAAAATTATATATCAAAAATAAATTCACGAACACCCATTAAGAAGATATGGGATATGTTAAGAAAAATAAATGGCAACGGCAAGAGTCCAAAATTTAATCACATAAAACACAATAATAAAAACTACGAAACCAAAAAGGATATTGCAGATGCAATAGGTGAAACTTTTGAAAAAAACTCGTCATCAACAAACTATAATGAAAATGTTCAACAACATAAAACTAAAAAAGAAAAAGAAGTACTAAATTTTAACTCTGATAACAACGAAAAATATAATTTTCCTTTCACAATATCCGAACTTGAAGAATCTTTAAAAAGTTCTCATGACTCTGCTGTTGGCCCGGATGAAATACATTACCAAATTCTTAAACATCTGCCAAATGTATCCCTCAATACACTTTTAGATATTTTGAACTCTATATGGAAAAATGACTATTTTCCAAAGCATTGGTCTGAAGCCACAACAATTCCTATACCTAAACCAAATAAGGACCCAATAAACCAAACAAACTATCGACCTATTACTCTAACAAGTTGTGTTTGTAAAACTATGGAGAGGATGGTAAATAACAGGCTTGTTTGGTATCTGGAGACAAACAATTTGATTTCCAGCTATCAAACCGGTTTCAGGAAAAACAGAAGCACAAATGATCAATTAATTAGATTAGTCATTTGTACGAAATGGTTTTATTAGAAAACAACACGTAGTTGCTGTTTTCTTTGACTTGGAAAAAGCTTTTGATACAACATGGAAATACGGGATTATGAAAGATATATATGATATTGGTTTAAAAGGACATATAACAAAATTTATACATAAATTTTTATCAAACAGAACGTTCAAGGTCAGAGTAGGTACAACATTAGCCGAGGTCTACGACCAAGAACAAGGTGTTCCACAAGGAAGCATCTTATCACCTACCCTTTTTAATATAAAAATAGATATAAATTGCTCATTATATGTAGATGACTTTCTTATGGTTTTCAGATCTAAAGATATGGAAACTATAGAAAAGAAACTTCAAGAAAACTTAGATCGCATAGAAAAATGGGCATCAGAAAATGGTTTCAAATTCTCGAAAACAAAAACTCAATGTGTACATTTCTGTCAACAACGTAATTTACATCATGACCCTTTTCTAAAAATATATGGTACACAAATTCCAGTTGTAAAAGAGGCCACATTTTTAGGTGTTACATTTGATAAACAACTAAATTTTATCTCTCATATTAAATCGTTAAAGTTAAAATGTATAAAGGCGCTAAATATCCTCAAAATAATCTCAAATACAGATTGGGGAGGTGATAAAACAACACTTCTAAATCTTTACAGAACATTAATCAGATCAAAGTTAGATTATGGCTCTATAGTATATGGATCTGCCCGTAAATCATACCTAAAAACATTAGATACCATACATCATCAAGGTTTACGTTTATCTTTAGGAGCCTTTCGTACATCTCCTGTTGAAAGTCTATATTCAGAAGCCAACTCTCTTTATATATAAGAAGAGAGAAATTATCACTCCAATACCTAATAAAACTTGCAGCTGATTCAAAAAACCCAGCATATAATGATGTATTAAATCCCCTTTATAAGCAATATTTTCAAATTTATCCAAATGCTATCAATACGAATGGAACTTATTCTTAAAGATGAGAACATTAAGCTAGAAAATATAGCAAATTTCACCATGCCTGACAAAGAACCATGGACCCTTAATTCACCCACGGTTTTGTTTGATCTTAATAAAGATAAAAAATCCCAAACAAATCCCATGTTTTTTAAAACAAAATTTTTAGAATTAAAATCCAAATATCACGACTATATGCACATATATACAGATGGGTCAAAACAAGATGAAAAAGTAGGTTGTTCAGCAATAAATAATTTGAAATCTCGAGTGTACGCTTACCGAATAACAGTTCTATTTTTTCAGCAGAGGCCATGGCCATAAACATCGCTTTCAAATTTATAAAAGATTCAGAATTAAGTAAATTCATAATTTTTTCAGATTCTCTATCAGTTCTAAAATCATTAAAACGAAATGATCACCCAAATCCTTTGATTCAACAGTTGCTGAAAATGTACTCCAAAGAAACCATATCTAAAGAAGTGATTTTTTGCTGGATTCCCAGTCACATAAATATCATAGGTAATGAGGAGGCGGATAGAGAGGCAAAGGATGCAATAAATAAACCGATTACAAACATAAAAATTCCATATACTGACTTCAAATCGAAAATTCGAAAATATGTAAATACACAATGCCAAAATTTATGGAACAAAAATCCAAACAATAAACTATACCAAATTAAACCTACTTTTTCCGAAAAATATTTGTATCCTATGAACAGAAAAGAACAAGTTGTTTTGACCCGATGTCGTATCGGACACTCTTATATTACTCATTCTTTTATTTTTAACGGTGAGGATCCACCAGAGTGTATCCCTTGCCAAGAAAATTTTACAATCGAACATATTTTAACTAAATGTATTGATTTAAATGAAATTAGACCCCGTTTTTATAAAGAGAAATCTATGAAAGATATTTTTAATAATGTATAACCAATGTTGATTTTATCCTTTTTAAGGGAAATAAATATTTTTAGCAAATTATAACATATATATTTTTATTGTAATGTACTAAATCTATATTGTAATATACAAAAACTGTATGTTCTAATGAAAAAAAATGACACTAAAATGTGTTTATGGTTTATTTAAATATACTGTGTCAGACGCTTAATGACCATTATCGGTTGAGGCGTCTATAAACAAAACATCACTCACTCACTCACATTTAACTCTGCACGCTGGCTAAAGTAAAGACTACATGTATAAGTAGCTCAATAATTTTAGCAGTCAACAATTTATTAATGTGTTCTTGTTACGCCCCAGCGGCTGGGGGCAAAAGAAATTCACTGCTGCCTGGCTGGTGTGCAGGTTGGGTAAAACTCCCACGAAACCAGCCGACCGCGTTCCACCAAAAACATATTCTAAAATTTAAATTCAAATACATATCCTAAAACTAAATACAGTCTTGAAAAATAAATATACCACAGAACTGAAATGTAAAACGCGTTAGAAAATATAAAAATATAACCATTAAAACTGAGAAATTAAATACAAAAAAAAAAACTTTCTAAGTTATTAAACTTATGTTTAAAAATCGTAATACTATACTGTTAGGATTTCAAACACACGAACAATAAAACTAAACAAACAAATGAACAAAACAAACGAACAAAACAAACTAGGTTTAACAAAAATATAAATAAATGATTTTAAATAAATTAAATCTCTTTAGGTAAATATTTTTCCCTTCCCAAACCCTGCATGTATGTCTTTTCTCTCTATCCTTGCTATATCATATATTAACAATGCTCATTTGTTTACCATTTGTGCCTGTGGGTAGCGCACGGGACGAAGATTGTAACATTCATCTGTATTTAATACCATTTGTGTTGTGTACGTTTCACATTTTCTATTCTCGTATCACTATGCACAATTTATACAAAATTGGGAACAAATTTTATCCCACTGTTTGATTATTTTAAATATTTTTCACACGGAATATCCACGTAACATCTTCCAAATAGTTCAGTACTCCAATGTATCATCTAACCGTACTCCAATGTATCATCTAACTAGTAGTATGTTTAGGCCTTCACCTAGCTTACGAAACATTTTGAAACAAATCGATTAACCCCTTGTCTGTAGGGATACAATATATAGATCATGTTACGTCTGTGATGGTTGGGGTGAAATCCCCTGATAAAACAGACGCCACCAGTTTGCCGTAGGTGGCGACCCGTAAACCGGAAATAGGGATTCTGGTAGTTGAGGGGGCTCAGGGATCTCCAGCTCCTAACACACTACTTCGACCCTGGCTTCGTATAGACGTGGCGTCTGGGTTGGGCCCGGGCCTAGACAATCGGCTAGTCGTGCCTTGCTCTGGAATCGAAAAACTTATCTGCCTATCTTTCTTACTATATATGTATCGTCAGATACAAACCGTGTGTTGACTACCTTTTTTCCTTTCTTAAAGTAGATTCTTATGAGCGGCGGCTTAACGGGTTAATCGATGGATACATAGGGGATCTGTGTGACTGTCCAGTTACTGGCAGGATCACAGTTTCCTCTACTATCAGTAGAGTATGACAGAAGAGTAGCATTAACGCTAGAGGTAGGAATACCACCTCTAAACTGCGTTCCCTGGTAGGACTCCGAGGCGGGTGGTGCCCTCTTCTGTTGAACATCAAACAATAACCATGGCTTCCCAAAATTCCCTAAAACGACCACGACCATCGGACGATTCAGAAATACCACTTAAAGCGTATCCAAAATTCTTCATTATTGAATCAGAAATGCATGAAAAAAAAATTGGCTCACTATCTCCATTTGTTATCGAAAAATCATTGGAAAGTTTAATTGGATCACAAAAATCTGTAAAAAAACTAAGAAACCAAACGTTACTTGTTGAAACTAAATCCAGATCACAAACTGAAAATATTTTAAAAATAAAACAAATATACGACATTGATGTTACTATAACGGAACACAGATCTCTAAACAGTTCCAAAGGTATAATCAAAGATCACATTTTAAAAGGAGTCTCGAACGAAGATATTGTTAAAAATTTAACCCCACAAGGCGTCACTCAAGCTAAAAGATTCATGTACAAAAAAGACGGCCAATTTTTTGAAACTAATACAATTTTATTAACCTTCAACAACACAGTTATTCCACCAAATCTGAAAATCTTTTATAGAATTATAAATGTCGAATTATATATACCAAATCCACTTCGATGTTTCAACTGCCAAAAATTTGGCCACCATGAAGACAACTGTAAAATTACAAAATACTCCATTTGTGAAAATTGTGGTATGGGTGAAAACGATCACCTTACCGCAAATTGCCCCCCAATCAATCAAAATGCGTAAACTGTAAAAAAGATCACATCTCAAAATCAAACAAATGCGAAACTTGGATAAAAGAAAAAGAAATCATGAAAATAAAGTGCTCACAAAATATCTCTTACTTCGAAGCAAGGAAAATTCAGGAAAATAACCCAGATATATCATACTCTAAAATAGTTCAATCAGCAATAAATAAGCCAATAATGAAAAATGCATACACTCAAACTGAAATTATTACTGAAATTATTACCGAAAAATCCGAAGCCAAAAACAGTTCCAATGACAAAACAAAAACTCACTTATCTTCTCAATCCTCATCCCAATCAACATCTCGTAAATCCCGATCAACATCTGTTATTAAATCAAACTCATCACAGAGTAAAACGAACCAACAAAAAAAACCAAATAAACCAAATGGACCTAGCAACCTGAAACAAAACTCAGATAGATCACCGAAGGGATCAGTGGATCCCATAAAACAATCGAATAAATTCTCTTCATTAGAACATGAAGACATGGAGCTGGTACCAGATCCACCTCCAAACACTAAAATGTAATCTTTTTATGTACCATTTTTTAATCTTCTCTCCGTAAATAATGGATAAGAATAATACAATAATACAATGGAACTGTCGAGGACTAAATGCAAACTATAATGAGATTTTAATACTTATATCTCTGCTTTCACCAAATATCCTTTGTTTGCAAGAAACTTTCCTAAAATCGACTGACAATATATATTTTAAAGATTTTATCATGTTTAATTTTATAAATAATGATTGTCAAAAGGCATCTGGTGGATCATCCATTCTCATAAAAAAGACTGTTCCACATAGTAAAATAGACTTGACTACAAATTTACAGGCCATTGCTGCCAAGGTTACACTTTCAAAAACATTTACAATTTGTTCCATTTATATACCTCCAAACTCGCCATTAAAACAAAATGAATTAGAGAATCTTGTTGAACAATTACCTCACCCTTTTATGTTAGTTGGAGATTTCAATGGACATAGTAAACTATGGGGATGTACAAATATCAATAATAAAGGAAAAATAATAGAAGACTTTATAACTTAAAATGATCTTTGTCTATTAAATGATAACAAATCGACATACCTTCATCCTGCCACAGGACATTTTTCTGCTTTAGATTTATGTATATGTCATCCAAACATTTTCTTAGATTTTGAATGGTCCGTACATGATGACCTACATGGACGTGACCACTTCCCAATCGTAATCACAGAAATAAACAAATCAAAAGATGAATTTTACCCACAATGGAATCTACAAAAAGCTAATTGGGAAAAATTCCAAATTTTATGCAGAGAACATTTGATATTGGACAAGATTGGGAACGAGGATCAAATCACCTCGTTTTCGAATTCACTTTTAAAAATTTCAACGGAATGCATTCCGAAATCCTCTACATCTTCTAAAAGAATTAGACCATGTTTTAATGACGATTGTAAAAATGTTATAAATAAACGAAAGAATGCATTGCGTAAATTTAATAAAACTCCCACAAAAGCAAATCTCTTAAACACACAAATTACACGAGCAAAAGCTCGAAGAACTATAAAAAATGCAAACCGCACTTCATGGCAAAAATATGTATCTACTATAAACTCTAATACATCAATGAAAAGGGTTTGGAATATGGTAGCAAAAATAAATGGCAAGAGGAAAAGCTCAAAAATTGTTCATCTAAATACATCTAATAATAGAACCCATTTAAAAAAAAAAGACATATCCAATGTTTTAGGTGAAAACTTTCAAAACAACTTTTCAACATCAAACTATAATGAGAAGTTTCAGAAATTTAAAACTGAGAAAGAGAAAGAAAAAATTGATTTTCATTCTAGAAATGAAGAAAAATATAATCTACCATTCAATATGTCAGAACTCGAACCTGCTCTACAAAGAACAAAAGAAACGGCCACAGGTCCAGATCAAATCCATTATCAAATTATAAAACATTTACCAAATAATGCAATGATAACTATTTTAGATATTTTTAATATGACGTGGGAAAGTGAGAACTTTCCCAAAGAATGGAGTGAAGCCATAATCATTCCTATTCCCAAACCAGGAAAAGATCATACAAATCCCACAAATTATCGTCCCATCGCACTAACTAGTTGTCTATGTAAAACCAGGGAGAGAATGATTAACGATAGACTTGTTTGGTTCTTGGAATCAAACAGTTTGATTACGAGTTACCAAACGGGTTTTCGGAAAAATAAATGTACAACTGATCATCTAGTAAGACTAGAAACTTATATGCGTAATGCCTTCATCAAAAAAGAACATTTGGTAGCAGTTTTTTTCGATTTAGAAAAGGCATATGATACCACATGGAAATATGGTATTCTCAAAGATTTACACTATTTTGGTCTGAAAGGCCACTTGCCAAATTTTATTGCCAATTTTTTATCAAATAGAAATTTTAAAGTAAGAATTGGCTCAACGCTCTCCGATACATACAAACAAGAGCAAGGGGTGCCTCAAGGTAGTATTTTATCCCCAACACTTTTTAATATTAAAATAAATAGCATTTTGAAATGTTTAAACGAAACAGATTGCTCCTTATATGTAGATGATTTTGTAATGTTCTACAAATCTAAAAATATGGAAACCATTGAACAAAAACTCCAACAATGTCTAAATAAACTTGAAGATTGGGCAAACAAAAATGGTTTCAAATTCTCTAAAATTAAAACTCAATGCGTACATTTCTGTCAATTGAGAGGATTACATCCAGATCCAAATTTAAAAATTTACGGTTCACAAATTCCTGTAGTAGAAGAAGTAAAATTCCTAGGACTTATATTTGACAAAAAATTAACATTCATACCTCATATAAATTATCTACGGACGAAATGTCTAAAAGCTCTAAATATTTTGAAGGTGCTCTCCAATACAACTTGGGGAAGCGATTGTCCAGTTCTTATAAATCTATACAGATCACTTATCCGTTCCAAACTGGATTACGGATCCATTGTGTATGGATCGGCGAGAAAATCCTACTTGAAAAAGTTAGATACAATACCTCATCAAGGTCTACGACTGGCTCTAGGAGCTTTTCGCACATCTCCCGTAGAAAGCTTATATGCTGAAACAAATGAACCCTCTTTATACATACGGAGAGAGAAACTCTCGTTACAATATACAACCAAACTAGCTGCAAATCCCAAAAATCCTGCATTCAATTGCGTTTTCGAGCCTAAAAACAAAATAGTTTAAGGAAACTCTCCATCCGCCATAAAACCACTAGGTCTCCGTATTAAACCATTATTAGTAGAAGCAAAAATAGATACAACAATTATACAAGAAAACAAGTTGTTAAATAAAGAACCGTGGACTTTGACTACCCCAAACATTATTTTAGATCTTCATTTGTATGAGAATAAGAAAAGTGAAACTAGTCCAGATATTTTTAAAACAAAATGTTTAGAAATAAAATCTAAATATAAAGATTATATATCCATCTACACAGATGGCTCAAAAAGACTTGAAAAGGTTGCATGTGCAGCAGTTACCCATACTAAATCAAGTACTGTAAGATTACCTGATGACAGTTCAATTTTCTCTGCAGAAACACAAGCTATCGACCTAGCTCTTTCCCTTATAACGTTTAACGAAAACGACAAATTTATTATATTTTCCGACTCTTTGTCGGTTTTAACATCTCTCAAACAACCAAACCATTCCAACCCCCTAATTCAACAAATCTTTATAAGATACATATCTATTAGCTCCTCAAAAACTGTTGTTTTTTGTTGGATTCCCAGTCATATAAACATACGAGGAAATGATGAAGCTGATTTTCTAGCAAAGTCTGCTTTAGACTTGCCAATAACAAACTCTAAAATACCGCATACGGATTTAAAATCCAATATTAGGAAATATGTCGATAGTAAATGTCAAATAAATTGGGACAAACAAGTTGGAAATAAGTTACATGAAATTAAACCCATATTTTCAAGTACATATCGTACAAAACTAAACCGAAAAGAACCAGTTCGTTTGACTCGGTGTCGTATTGGACACACTTGGATTACACATTCTTATATTTTAAATGCAGAAGAACAACCCATATGTATTCCTTGTGATGAGATATTCACAGTGAAGCACTTTTTGCTCCACTGTGCCGACCTCATCTTTACAAGGAATGCATACTTGAATACAAATAGTATACAAGAATTATTCGATTCAGTACTGCCAAGTACAATATTAGGTTTTTTAAAAGAAACTCACCTTATAAATAGATTATAATGCAACTTATTGTGATTATCAAGTATATATATTATTTAAAATGTAACCTTTTAACATAGATCACGTTTTTTAAACAATTTTTATTTTTACAAATGTTTTCGACGCCACATGACCTTATTAGGTTGAGGCGTCGGTAAATAAGATATCGTCAAGATATCCATTAAATAAATAAAATAAATTTGATTATTTGAAGTCAATATCATATTGATGTTTATAGAAAAGCATAAACATTTTGTGGATATTAAATAAATGATCATAAAAACTAGGTTATGTATGCATATAATCCCAAAAAGTCAGAATTGGACAACATTGCCCATATGTCATAGCATAAGGGCCTCAACTGTGGTAATAATACAGTTAGGTATCCTTATTTGATTATTTGAAGTCAATATCATATTGATGTTTATAGAAAAGCATAAACATTCTGTGGATATTAGATAAATGATCATAAAAACTAGGTTATGTATGCATATAATCCCAAAAAGTCAGAATTGGACAACATTGCCCATATGTCATAGCATAAGGGCCTCAAATAATACAGTTAGGTATCCTTATTTGATTATTTGAAGTCAATATCATATTGGTGTTTATAGAAAAGCATAAACATTCTGTGGATATTAGATAAATGATCATAAAAACTAGGTTATGTATGCATATAATCCCAAAAAGTCAGAATTGGACAACATTGCCCATATGTCATAGCATAAGGGCCTCAACTGTGGTAATCATACAGTTAGGTATCCTTATTTGATTATTTGAAGTCAATATCATATTGGTGTTTATAGAAAAGCATAAACATTCTGTGGATATTAGATAAATGATCATAAAAACTAGGTTATGTATGCATATAATCCCAAAAAGTTAGAATTGGACAACATTGCCCATATGTCACAGCATAAGGGCCTCAACTGTGGTAATAATAGTTATGTAACCGTATTTAATTGTTTGAAGTCCATATCATATTGGTGTTTATAGAAAGGCATAAACATTCTGGTGATATTAGATAAATGATCATAAAAACTAGGTTATGGTGTATGCATGACACATGTGGTATAAAAATCAGATTTCTCACTTTATATGGCAACAATCTCAAAGGGCATTTTCTTGGAAATTTTACCAACCTCACTCTAGTTTGCTTAATTATGTATATAATATTTTATTATGGGGATTTTTTTTATCCCTTTATACTTTCAATCTTTTGTGTAATTGACCAAAAACTGAACATTACACATATGTCATAGCATATGGGCCTCAATTATGATCCTACTATAATCAGGCTACCTTAATTTATAAGTTTGGGTCAATAACATGTTAATGCTTCTGAAAAATATACAAATAATCTGGATAAATCAGATAATTTGAGAAAATACTGGGTTCAAAATTGTACTAAATATTTGTTTTTGAAGAAATCTCTATGTTTGGTCAGTTTTGATAAGGGATATTCAAATTTCTATTATCATGATCTGGTCAGGATAACCAGGGACAGGTACACTAAGTGTACCATCCTATTAGGTACAGAGAACACCCAATAGGTAGAGAGCATCCCGATACAATTGATCATTGGTTTGGTACCTAGCCTGGCTGTACTTATCAATTGTTCTGCGTGCTATCTTACCTACTACTCTGGGTGGATTGAACCAGGGGCTCTGGATTTCACCTGGTCTGACTCAGACAATATTATTCCCATATATATGATTAAATATATTAGTTTAGGGCAGATTTTATGAAGAGGTGAACACATGTTTGTCTCCTACATATTTGGTCACAGTGGGGAGAGGCGATATTAATACAAAAATAGGGGGGTCATATAAGTAATTACTTATATTACTGAAACTATTGTATTAACTGATAAGTAGTTATTTATTTTCATAATATATTAACGTGGCTGTGTGGACAGAGGCATAAGCGTGGGATCTGTCCGAAGGGTTCTATAAGCGGGGGTATTTTTCCAGGTCGTTGTAGATTTTCCCAAATTTATATTGATTTAAGTTATAGTGATGACTGTAGCCCTAAAAGAGCCCTAAGATGAAATTTAAGTAAACTCTTTCACCTGGGGTCAAAAATCTCCCACTCAAATGATGAGAAACCGGCAATAAAATTGCTTTTCGGAAAGGACTCTAGTGAGGCTAGTTTCTGCACTACTAACTGGTTTATTGATCTACTAACAAGCTGCAAAAGTATGGGAATTTGTGTCTGAGCCAGCCATAACTGCACAGGTCCTCTATATTTTGTCAGACATCTGACAGTCTAAGATGTAGGTCTCCAGAGCTTTGTATACTGATGTTTGGGCAGCCTTTCTGGGGTTGAGGACATTCTCAAGATTGCAACAGCAGCCCGCAGATCAGCTCGATGAGTCCCGTGCACACTACAGTCTAGCGGAAAATGTTCGGTGGTGTACTTCACCCGACATGTGGGACAAACCGGATCCAATTTAAGTATATGTTGTCCATCATTACCAGGCAACAGATTTGTCCCCAGTCTCAGTCTACTAATGCACTTATCTATTTTTATAGAATGGGAATATTAGGCACCGGTCAACTGAGCCCCACAGAGCTCAACTTATTGGTTTGTTTAAAAGGCCTATTATATAAAGTTTGGCTCCAACGGGTAATTGTTTCAGCCCTGATAAATGAGTAGATCTCCATGGGTGCGAGCTTCACATTATTTTCTACATTTGTATGCTCCAGGCCCGACTTGGCTGCCCTGTCAGCCAGCTCATTTCCAGTGATACCTATATGTGCACTGCTGCACACCATGTTATGGTAACCTGAAGGTCCAAGTTCAAACCCTCATTATGTAATTTACCTATGTCTTTGATTAGATCTGGTCTAGACTTACTATTCCTTGATTGTAATGAGACCAGTGATGAAAGTGAGTCAGATAATATCACATTTTTCGGTGAATTATTATCTACTATCCAGCAACTTTCTACATATTCACATTGTAGGGATGGCATGACTACAGCTGCAGCTACTTTGTCAGAATCGGGGCATTGTGATTCATCTGTATAATTATATTTTGAGGTGATTGCTGTAGTTTTCCTCAATATGACATTGTACTTCCAATCTTGCGAGGTGACCCAGATCGGATTTCTTCACTTTGCTCGATATTGTAATATCTATCACTGAATCTCAGGTAACTACCGGTAGCATCCAGTGCGGTGCCAGGTCCGCTGGTCCGGTCTGAAGTCTGCTACCTGAACACCATTGAGGCCGCGTGCCACCACAAGTTCTGACTATTGTGGACCAACTTAAGCCTTGTCCTGTTTGCCACAGGTGTGAAAAGCAATAAAACCTTATTTTAGGGATCTGCAACCAACAGTGACACTTCCTGTGTTCCCAATACACTGGTTACATGTTTTATATCATTTATAATAAGTTCTCAGGTTCTAAATCCCCCATCTGACCCTAATAAAATTAACAGTCTTTCAGATGTGATGATAAACCGAGGTCTTGTGTCGTTGTTTTACACCGTGCACGTAAAAGAAACAGAGCAGACGCTGGAATGGGTCTCTGTCTGTATCATTGAACTATCCTCCAAAAATCTAAAATGTCTAATCTCTTCAGGAGGCGTCGCTCATATGGGCAAACGGTAGCGACGATAAATTGAACGTAAATAAGTAATATTTTATTATTGTATGAGCAAGGACAGACAACATTATGTTTTATGACGTGTGCCTGTCTATGTGCAGGAAACTGGTCCATGCATAGAATATGACACCCTTAATGTAGATTATCCGAGTGAAGGCAGGCCCTAATCTGAATGTAGTGATTATGTTATTACCTGGAATTTTGTATGAGGGGTATGTCTATAATACTCATATCATAAATGATATAAGTGACTTATCTGGCTGAAACTTATGCAGAAGATCTTTGTATTGGACATACCCATGTCATAATCATTTAATTTTAAGTAGATTTACAACAATATGAAATGTGGTGATGATGAACATGGGCTAACTTGCCCAGCTCATTTGCTACACAATATATATCTGGACTCGCGCATGGTACTCTCCCAGTTTGATAATGTAATAACAAGGATCTTGGGAGATATGAAGAACACATTATGAGCTGTCAACATCTCTCCGACAGACACATGTCCTTTTAACAACCTTCATATAAGTTCATACTTTCTGTGTTTCAAGTAAAAATGAACTTTCACTTATTGCAGCTTACTGCAATGAAATATGGGTTTAGTATATATTTATGTTTTTAAGGGTAACCCATATTAGTTTGGTCTTTCTTAAATATGTTAAAAAAGATGTCCAAACGACATAGTGGGCTGAGAATATGAATGTGATATATAAACAAAATTTTAATTTCCCATGTATATGGGAGATCCGTTATTACCTGGTACATAACTTTGTAATTTTAATGTAAATTGTCGGATGCTGGACAGATATGGGTGGAAGACTTTATTGTCTTGTGGCATGTCGATCACAGTATTATACTATGATGCGACATTGCATGTGTGTAACAAGGTATTCTCGTCACATAATCATAGTAGAAATGGTAATCATATATTTATATATATGCAGTCTTAGACATCTTAGAAGTATACATGTACCGGGTATTTTATTCATCCAGTCTATCCCGACTATCGCTGACACAAATTCTTGTGTGAGCGACAGTCGGAGATATGAAAACCGAACACACACTGAGATTACAGCAGCCCTCATAGCCCACTAAACATCTAGTTATAATAATTACGATAGGCAAAACCATCACTTTTAGATGATGAGTATTTTAATATTCTTAGAAAACTCAGTCGCCCAAATGCATTTATGCGGTGGCGACATTAAATAAATTTACTAGTCAGTCATCCTTACTGCATCAAATCCTTACCCAGGCACTGTGACCTACTTTAAACCCATAAATTACCTCATTCCTGATGGAATTCATCGCCACGAGGGAGAGAGAAGAGGCAACATGGAATTTAAATGCCTTGCCTAAGGGCACAATCGTAACGGCTCCAGCGGGGCTCGAACTCCAGGCCTTTCGCACCTGAAGCGAACGCGCTACCATTGCGCTATCATGACTTTCACTAAAATTGCTTTTGTTTACTGACAAAACGGCATTTGTGTTCTCTGACACATTTTGTAACTTAACAGTTATATTTGTTATCTATGTATTTTGACAACAGTTTGTTCTTTATTTCAGGCAATGTATTATGTAAGAGAGATACTGCGAACCTAATATGACTTATGAGAGACGCACCAATATCTTAAATAAAGAAGTTTCATGGCAGCCCACTGGGTGGTCACAGTGGTGTCACCAAGACCATATCATCAATCACCTTATGATACTGGTGGTATGGCCTTACTGAATATGTCAAGAACTACGTAAGTTCTCCAATATACATATATTAGCTTACACAACAACCATGTTCATGTGCAGCTACCTTGCTGATTAGCTATTAGCATATTTTTTTACAAACTAGTACAGGTTATATATAGTGGTCTTGTAGGATTTCCACTGGAGAAAATCAAATTGCCACCACTTTTTTCACATTGTAATAGAACATGTAGGGGTGTCGCATCAACAGCTTAGGTCATAATACCTCAGAAAATGCATAATACCGAGCTAATATTAGTAAATTTAGACTTGACATATTGTTTTCATGCTGGTCAATTGAGACAGATATCTCACCACTTCATATGATGCCTGTGCATCACATTAGATAGGTCCCTGATGGGAACTTTCAATTATCACAGCTTCAGCATTTTTCTCCAAGCCGTGAGAATTGAAAGTCACCTCAGAAAATGCATAATACTGAGCTAATATTGGTAAATTTAGACTTGGCATAATGTTTTCCTGCTGGTCAGGTGAGACAGATATCTCACCACTTCATATGATGCCTGTGCATCACTTTAGTTAGGTCCCTGACGGGAACTTTCAATTCTCACAGCTTCAGAATTTCCCCCACAAGCCGTGAGAATTGAGTCACCTCAGAAAATGCATAATACTGAGCTAATATTGGTAAATTTAGACTTGACATAATGTTGTCATGCTGATCAGGTGAGATAGATATCTAATCACTTCATATGATGCCTGTGGGTCACTTTAGAAAGGTCCCTGACTGGAACTTTCAATTCTCACAGCATCAGCATTTTTCTCCAAGCCGTGAGAATTGAAAGTCACCTCAGAAAATGCATAATACCGAGCTACTATTAGTAAATTTAGACTTGGCATAATGTGTTCATGCTGGTCAGGTGATATAGATATCTCACCACTTCATATGATGCCTGTGGGTCACTTTAGAAAGGTCCCTGGCCGGAACTTTCAATTCTCACAGCTTCAACATTTTCCCCCAAGCCGTGAGAATTGAAAGTCACCTCAGAAAATGCTTAATACTGAGCTAATATTGGTAAATTTAGACTTGGCATAATGTTTTCATGCTGGTCAGGTGAGATAGATATCTCACCACTTCATATGAGGCCTGTGGGTCACTTTAGAAAGGTCCCTGACTGGAACTTTCAATTCTCACAGCTTCAGCATTTTTCTCCAAGCCGTGAGAATTGAAAGTCACCTCAGAAAATGCATAATACCGAGCTAATATTAGTAAATTTAGACTTGACATATTGTTTTCATGCTGGTCAATTGAGACAGATATCTCACCACTTCATATGATGCCTGTGCATCACTTTAGATAGGTCCCTGACAGGAACTTTCAATTCTCACAGCTTCAGAATTTTCCCCCAAGCCGTGAGAATTGAAAGTCACCTCAGAAAATGCGTAATACCGAGCTAATATTAGCAAATTTAGACTTGACATAATGTTTTCATGCTGGTCAGGTGAGATAGATATCTCACCACTTCATATGATGCCTGTGGGTCAGTTTAGAAAGGTCCCTGACTGGAACTTTCAATTCTCACAGCTTCAGAATTTCCCCTAAGCCGTGAGAATTGAAAGTCACCTCAGAAAATGCATAATACCGAGCTACTATTAGTAAATTTAGACTTGGCATAATGTTTTCATGCTGGTCAGGTGAGATAGATATCTAACCACTTCATATGATGCCTGTGGGTCACTTTAGAAAGGTCCCTGACTGGAACTTTCAATTCTCACAGCTTCGGCATTTTTCTCCAAGCCGTGAGAATTGAGTCACCTCAGAAAATGCATAATACCGAGCTACTATTAGTAAATTTAGACTTGGCATAATGTTTTCATGCTGGACAGGTGAGATAGATATCTAACCACTTCATATGATGCCTGTGGGTCACTTTAGAAAGGTCCCTGACTGGAACTTTCAATTCTCACAGCTTCGGCATTTTTCTCCAAGCCGTGAGAATTGAGTCACCTCAGAAAATGCATAATACCGAGCTAATATTAGTACATTTAGACTTGACATATTGTTTTCATGCTGGTCAATTGAGACAGATATCTCACCACTTCATATGATGCCTGTGCATCACTTTAGATAGGTCCCTAACGGGAACTTTCAATTCTCACAGCTTCGGAATTTCCCCCCAAGCCATGAGAATTGAAAGTCACCTCAGAAAATGCATAATACCGAGCTAATATTAGTAAATTTAGACTTGACATAATGTTTTCATGCTGGCCAGGTGAGATAGATATGTCACCACTTCATTTGATGCATGTGGGTCACTTTATATACGTCCCTCTCCGGAACATTTAATACTCACTTGTTCAACAATTTTTTCCCAAGCACTGAGAATTGAAAGTCTCATCCGAAAATGCATACCGGTAATTAATACCAAACTAATATTACCCGGTAGTCAATTTAGACTTCACATATATGATTTCATGCTGGTCTGTTGATATACAGTCAAACCTGTCTTAAGCAGCCAGTCAAAGGAGTCAGAGAAAGTGGCTGCTTAACACAGGTGGCTGCTTAATAGAGGTAAACTATATAATAAAACAACCGATTGGGAATCTGGAAACTTGCTGCTTAATACAGGTTTGGCTGCTTAATGGAGATGACCACTAACACAGGTTTGACTGTAGATATCTCACCACTTCATATGTTGCCTGTGTGTCACTTTGATAGGTCTCTCATTGGAACTTTCAATTATCACAGGATTAACATTTTCAGAAAATATGTATTGGAATATATATATATATATGTGTATCATAAATTATGATTAATACTCATTCTTTCATGTATGTATGCGAAATGAGCGAATAAAAGGTTTTTGACTTTGACTTGAATATGTCATAAAAGAAGTGTTTATGTGTGTATAATTTCAGACCACCAGAACTGTGTTGACGACACCAAGCATTCTACTGAGATGCAGAAGTGCAGAGAAAGCTCACATTCAAAAAGCGAAGCTGCAATTACTGCTGCCCTGACCAATGTCTACTTCGCAGCAAAATTGAACCTGGCAAATGCAGTCGTGCCCGAGCTTAACTCCCTCTGCTTGAATCAAGTATGTATTAATGGAATGTGATTTGGCTGTAGGCCTACATTACCTCGACCGATGCAAAGGAAATATAATTCCATCCAAGTGCTGTTATGCTAATATGTTTGAGGGAAACAGGGGGATGGGCGATTTAAAGATAATTTGTGAAGATAATTATGTTTAAATATATGATAGACATCAGATATCATACTAGACAGATTAACATCATTTATTTGATCTTGTTAAATTTATAGATTTCTGCATTTGCACATATTTATTTTTCAGATGTTCCTGTGTTGCATTTTATTATTTTAATTTCAGATTTTGAGTTAAATTCTTTTCATTTACAGGGGGTCACAGCACTGAATAATTTAAAGCACACCTCATATGAACATCATACAAGTATCAACGAGTTTCAATAAAGTCTGGCTGATGTACTGCGAGAGGACCTGTTTGCCAAGTTGTCATTGTCAAAGAAATATAGCTTAATGTTTGATGAGTCGACTGATATATCTGTTCAGCAGAATCTGATTCTATATATTAGATATATGGACTATAACGTAACTGGT
Organism: Archivesica marissinica; assembly: GCA_014843695.1. Lineage (NCBI taxonomy): Eukaryota > Metazoa > Mollusca > Bivalvia > Venerida > Vesicomyidae > Archivesica > Archivesica marissinica. Next base: position 58,809,177 of record CM026386.1, read on the forward strand.
GGTTGTAGTAGCGAAACCAATTTTTTGTCCATTATAGGTTTACAGAGGGCTAATGCGCATGCTATTTACGACAAAGTTCTTGATATTTTGCGGGCCAAGGGTCTAGATTTATCAAACCTCTCTGGTTTGTGTATGGACGGTGTAGCGGTGATGGTGGGTAGCAAGTCTGGAGTAGTAACCCGTCTGAAGCAAGCAGTGACTGGTGTCCTTGCTACCCACTGCATCGCACACCGTCTTGCACTCAGCTGCAGCAGTGGTGTTGACTCTATACCTTACCTTCTCAAGTTTCAGGAGACTCTCAACTCTATTTACAAATTCTTCAACAACTCTCCTAAAAACATGTCTACCCTTTCAGCTATTCAGTCTGTCTTGAACTCTCATTCTACCAGGTTCCAGGAGGTATTTCACACCAGATGGCTGTCATTTGAGGGTGCAGTTGCAGCTCTTGTTTGCAATTATTCCAGTCTTCTCTCTGTCTTTCTTGAGGAAACGTCTGCCAGGTCACTGTCTTTCCAAAAACCTGTCAGCACATATAAGTTTCTGTATGTTGCCCACTTTCTCTCAGATGCTCTTAAACATTTGGCAATCCTCTCCAAGATGTACCAGACGAAGGACCTGAACTATGCAGATGTTGAACCGCAGCTGACTTCTACAATCTCTTCCCTTGAATCCCTAAAGGAGAAGAAGGATGGATCCTACATTTCTACATTTCTCTCTGCCTGTACTTCTGAACCTGAACTTGATGCTGATGGCCTTTACACCTTCGAGTTTGATGGCCACACCATCAGAGATTCTACAGAGCAGAGACGAGTAGCAGTGTCGGTGTGTGATCAGTTTATCACCAAGATGGTAGCCAGCCTTAATGCTAGGTTTTCGGACAATGAAGATGGATCTGTCATGAGGACACTAATCAATCTCTTCAATCCTTCTCTTTCTGTGTCTCAGGTATCCGAGGACCTTGATATTGTTTCTGACTTTCTTGGCACTGTTGGTGTGGAGGGAAGCCGAAACGAACTGAGTCTTTTTGTACGATTTTCGAGGGAATATGGCAGTGTAAACCAGTCTGTCACGGACCATCTTTCTTGTGCCAACCTAGCCATCCGCCGCAAGGAGATGTACCCAGCAGCAGCAGAAGCAGCAGAGAGATTTTTGATCCTACCAGTATCTTCTGCAGATTGTGAGAGGGGCTTTTCTAAGCAAAATCTGATAAAGACCACACTCAGGAACTCGCTTTCCAACTCTTGTCTTGATAACTTGTTGGTTCTCTCCATTGATCGTCCTCCTCTCTCTTCTTTCCCTTTCAAACGATCTTTCAAGCTCTGGGCCGCCAGCAGAAATCGTAGAATATTGATGTAAATAGCATCCATACCGTCTGTACTACCCATACTACACAAGGGCATTGTAAATACTGTATATATGTTTGTGTTCTTTATGAGCATTTTAATCAAAGTATTAAATAGACAAAAAATGAAAAGAAATACTTGTTATGTTATACTTCAAGATGTATCAAATTTGATATAAATACCTTTAGTAGCATAAAGCAGCTACTGTTAATACAATGTATCATTTAGTGGCATAATGCCAGCCACATTAAATCTACTACAGGACTTATGTTAATTTGTAACTAATAGTCTGAACTATATATGGACACCATTAAAACCCATGCTGGACTGGTAATCCAGGTATCGCAGGTTCTATCCCCCATCTGACCCTAATAAAATTAATAGTCTTTCAGATGGGACTTTAAACTAAGGTCTCGTGTCGGTGGTGTACACCGTGCACGTAAAAAACCCACAGGAGACTGGAATGGGTCTCTTTCTGTATCATTGCACTATCCTCCAAACATCTAAGTGGACTAATTTCTTCAGGAGGCGTCGCTCATATGAGCAACCGGTAGCCACAATAAATACACATAAAACACACACACACACACACATTAAAACCACCTACATAATTAACGTGAACTTCAATCTGTGTTAATTATCGTTATTGCTGGACAATTATATATATATTAAATTAGTAACTGGAATCGTCATTGGTTTAATTCAAATTGACCATACACCGTGGACTGACCCCTTCATATGCCACCACTTTGTGTACGCTACTCTGCTGTACCACACTAATTCCCCATTTAGAGTTAACCTGCACACAAGTTCAAACCCCGTGAACTCGAGTCGGTGACATATTGTATACAAAACGAAAATGGATTAAATCGAAAGCTTGTAGCTTATTGAGATTATCTCCATTAAATATATAAATGTGTGCACTATCGGCGATTAAGAGATAAATGTATTATGTAGTAATACCAAAATATATAATACGTGTATGAAAATATAGTTTTATATCAAGTGAAAAACTAACAAAATGGGGATTGGGTGGGGATTGAAAGCGATGAAATAACAAAACAATTCTCAAAGTGAATCACTCTGCCAATGCATCAGTCCCTCAAAGACTATTGAATGGGTCTCTCTGCCTGTATTATTGCACTATCCTCCAAAATCTAAAATGACTCTTCATGTGTCGCTCACTTATGCAACCTGAGTAGTGACGATTACAAAAAGTAATGCATGTTAGTATTTATAAACATATGACATAGCGAAAGACACTGGACCCGCTACACTCTCTAGCATGGTAGCTTGGGCAGGAGCTCGGATTTTATTCATATTCCTGTCTGGCCTCTATACCGTGCAATCGTGGGACAAGCCGTCCGTGTGTCGAGTACCTGGTCAGTATGTATTTATGTACACAGTCATGCACAAAACCACACCCACAGGCAGGCACACACACAATCGTATCTTTATATAAGATCATTATTCAAACTTAAAGCGAGTCGGGTGGGGGGGTGTACGTTTATATATCGTCGTTACCGGTTGCCCATATGAGCGACGCCTCCTGAAGAGATTAGTTATTTTAGATTTTGGAGGATCGTGCATGATACAGACAGAGACCCATTCCAGAGTCTCCTCTGGTTCTTTTACGTGCACGGTGTAAAGCACCGACACGAGACCACGGTTTAACGTCCCATCTGAAAGACTGTTAATTTTATTAGGGTCAGACGGGGGATCGAACCTGCGATCCCTGTATTACCAGTCCAGCGTGTTACCACTGGACTACAGATCCGTCTGTTTCACACATCGACCGCCTCGATTTAGTATTTCAACGCCTTGCTGAATATCAACTAAAGATCAAGCCATCAAAGTGCGAATTTTTTCAGAAAGAGACGACCTATCTTGGACACGTAGTTTCGGAAGAAGGCATTAAAGCTGATCCGAAGAAATCGGAAGTTGTGAAACATTGGCCAACTCCGCAAACAGTTAAGCAGGTTCGGCAATTTCTCGGATTCGCTGGATACTACAGGCGATTTATAAAAGGATTTTCTGCAATAGCCAGGCCGTTGAACAACTTACTAATTTGAATCCCCACTACGAAGCAAAGACACAATGTCTCGAAAAAGATCAAGCGAACTCCATTCAAGTGGGATGAGCCGCAACAACGGGCTTTTGACAACATCAAAGAGCAATTGACAAGTCCTCCTATACTGGCATACGCCGACTATTCGAAACCATTCACCCTCCACGTTGATGCATCGTCTGTTGGACTTGGAGCTGTTCTATACCAGAAACAAGGAGATCATGACAGAGTGATTGCCTATGCTAGCCGCAGCCTGAAGCAAAGTGAGACAAATTATCCGGCTCATAAACTCGAGTTTCTCGCCCTCAAGTGGTCTGTTACTGAAAAGTTTCATGACTACTTGTATGGCGCGAAATTCGAGGTTGTGACTGATAATAATCCACTTACATACGTAAACAGTACAGCTAAGTTGGACGCTACAGGTCATCGATGGCTAGCCGCTCTTTCCAATTACAACTACACTGCCAAATACCGGAAGGGTAAATATCATATTGATGCAGACGGACTCAGTCGGATAATTCCACGTGAAGTCATACAGGCAGTCAACAACGCAGCAACAGCTGACACGACACCTCTTGCAGACACAATCCAAGACCCTGACAACCCTATGCCACAAACGGATGTCAACATTTCTAATGATCTATTGCATGCTTACAGCTTGTCGTCAAAGGACTGGAGTGCAGCACAGGCCCAGGACCCCATATTATCAAAGATTGCGGAACATATTAGAAACGGAACCAAACCGGCTCAGCCGATGGACGGATCTGTATATCTCCGTGATTGGCCCCATTTTATTGAACTTCAGGGGGTACTTTATCGTAAAACATGTGGGTCTGATGCAGAAAGACTGCAATTACTCCTGCCTGAAGCACTTCGTTCAGATGTCTTTAAGGCTTTGCATGATGACCTTGGACACCAAGGACGTGACAGGACAACCTCGCTATTCAAAGAACGATTTTATTGGCCTGGAATGGGCAGCTTTATAGCAGATAGCGTCAGGAATTGCGACCGCTGTATCCGACGGAAAGCTCTGGCATCCACAGCTGAGTTGACACCAATACAATCTATG
>CM026386.1:58814656-58920310 GCA_014843695.1 Archivesica marissinica
AGGTGGAATATGTGAGGGTTGCTGTGATACAGATGGAACAGGTGAGGGTTGTTGTGAGACAGGTGGAAAATGTGAGGGTTGCTGTGAGACAGGTGGAACATGTGAGGATTGCTGTGAGACAGGTGGAACATGTGAGGGTTGCTGTGAGACAGGTGGAACATGTAAGGATTGCTGTGAGACAGGTGGAACATGTGAGGGTTGCTGTGAGACAGGTGGAAACTGTGAGGGTTGCTGTGAGACAGGTGGAAAATGTGAGGGTTGCTGTGAGGCAGGTGGAATATGTGATGGATGCTGTGAGACAGGTGCAATGTGTGATGGTTGCTGTGAGACAGGTGGAACATGTGAGGGTTGCTGTGAGACAGGTGCAGCGTGTGAGGGCTGCTGTGAGACAAGTGGAACATGTGAGGGTGGCTGTGAGACAGGTGGAACATGTGAGGGATGCTGTGAGGCAGGTGGAACATGTGATGGATGCTGTGAGACAGGTGCAATGTCTGACTGTAGCTGTGAGACAGGTGGAACATGTGAGGGTTGCTGTGAGACAGGTGCAATGTGCGACGGTTGCTGTGAGACAGGTGGAACATGTGAGGGTTGCTGTGAGACAGGTGGAACATGTGATGGATGCTGTGAGACAGGTGCAATGTGTGACGGTTGCTGTGAGACAGGTGAAACATATGAGGGTTGCTGTGAGGCAGGTGGAATATGTGAGAGTTGTTGTGAGGCAGGTGGAATATGTCAGGGTTGCTGTGAGACAGGTGCAGCATGTAAAGGTTGCCATGAGACAGGTTTGAGCATGTGAGGGTTGCTGTGAGACAGGTCATACATGTCAGCGTTGCTGTGAAACAGGTGCAATGTGTGAAGGTTGTTGTGAGACAGGTGGAAATAGGAGGGTTGCTGTGAGGTAGGTGGGACATGTCATGGTTGTTCTGAGACAGGTGCAACATGTGAGGGTTGCTGTGATACAGGTGGAACATGTGAGGGTTGATGTGAGGCAGGTGGAACATGTCAGGATTGCTGTGAGACAGGTGCAGCATGTAAAGGTTGCCGTGAGACAGGTTTGAGCATGTGAGGGTTGCTGTGAGACAGGTCAGACATGTCAGCGTTGCTGTGAAACAGGTGCAATGTGTGAAGGTTGCTGTGAGACAGGTGGGACATGTGAGGGTTGCTGTGAGGCAGGTGGAACATGTGAGGGTTGCTGTGAGGCAGGTGGAACATGTGAGGGTTGATGTGAGGCAGGTGGAATATGTGAGAGTTGTTGTGAGGCAGGTGGAACATGTTAGGGTAGCTGTGAGACAGGTCAGACATGTCAGCGTTGCTGTGAAACAGGTGCAATGTGTGAAGGTTGCTGTGAGATAGGTGGAAATGGGAGGGTTGCTGTGAGGCAGGTGGAACATGTGAGGGTTGATGTGAGGCAGATGGAACATGTGAGGGCTGCTGTGAGACAGATAGAACATGTGAGGGTTGCTGTGAGACAGTGGAACATGTGAGGGTTGCTGTGAGACAGTGCAACATGTGAGGGTTGCTGTGAGGCAGGTGGAACATGTGAGGGTTGCTGTGAGGCAGGTGGAACATGTGAGGGTTGATGTGAGGTAGATGGAACATGTGAGGGCTGCTGTTAGACAGGTGGAACATGTGAGGGTTGCTGTGAGACAGTGGAACATGTGAGGGTTGCTGTGAGGCAGGTGGAACATGTGAAGGTTGCTGTGAGACAGGTGCAGCATGTAAAGGTTGCCATGAGACAGGTTTGAGCATGTGAGGGTTGCTGTGAGACAGGTCATACATGTCAGCGTTGCTGTGAAACAGGTGCAATGTGTGAAGGTTGTTGTGAGACAGGTGGAAATAGGAGGGTTGCTGTGAGGTAGGTGGGACATGTCATGGTTGTTCTGAGACAGGTGCAACATGTGAGGGTTGCTGTGATACAGGTGGAACATGTGAGGGTTGATGTGAGGCAGGTGGAACATGTCAGGATTGCTGTGAGACAGGTGCAGCATGTAAAGGTTGCCGTGAGACAGGTTTGAGCATGTGAGGGTTGCTGTGAGACAGGTCAGACATGTCAGCGTTGCTGTGAAACAGGTGCAATGTGTGAAGGTTGCTGTGAGACAGGTGGGACATGTGAGGGTTGCTGTGAGGCAGGTGGAACATGTGAGGGTTGCTGTGAGGCAGGTGGAACATGTGAGGGTTGATGTGAGGCAGGTGGAATATGTGAGAGTTGTTGTGAGGCAGGTGGAACATGTTAGGGTAGCTGTGAGACAGGTCAGACATGTCAGCGTTGCTGTGAAACAGGTGCAATGTGTGAAGGTTGCTGTGAGATAGGTGGAAATGGGAGGGTTGCTGTGAGGCAGGTGGAACATGTGAGGGTTGATGTGAGGCAGATGGAACATGTGAGGGCTGCTGTGAGACAGATAGAACATGTGAGGGTTGCTGTGAGACAGTGGAACATGTGAGGGTTGCTGTGAGACAGTGCAACATGTGAGGGTTGCTGTGAGGCAGGTGGAACATGTGAGGGTTGCTGTGAGGCAGGTGGAACATGTGAGGGTTGATGTGAGGTAGATGGAACATGTGAGGGCTGCTGTTAGACAGGTGGAACATGTGAGGGTTGCTGTGAGACAGTGGAACATGTGAGGGTTGCTGTGAGGCAGGTGGAACATGTGAAGGTTGCTGTGAAGAAGGTGGAACATGTGAGGGTTGCTGTGAGACAGGTGAAAATTGTGAGTGTTGCTGTGAGACAGGTGGAAAATGTGAGTGTTGCTGTGAGGCAGATAGAACATTTGATGGATGCTGAGAGACAGGTGCAATGTGTGATGGTTGCTGTGAGACAGGTGGAACATGTGAGTGTTGCTGTGAGACAGGTACAAAATGCAAGGGTTGCTGTGAGACAGGTGGAATGTGTGAGGGTTGCTGTGAGACAGGTGGATCAAGTCAGGGTTGCTGTGAGACAGGTGGAAAATGTGAGTGTTGCTGTGAGACAGGTGGAAAATGTGAGGGTTGCTGTGAGGCAGATAGAACATGTGATGGATGCTGTGAGGCAGATAGAACATGTGATGGATGCTGTGAGACAGGTGCAATGTGAGACGGTTGCTGTGAGACAGGTGGAACATGTGAGGGTTGCTGTGAGACAGGTGCAAAATGCAAGGGTTGCTGTGAGACAGGTGGAACATGTGAAGTTTGTTGAGGGTTGCTGTGAGACAGGTGGAATGTGTGAGGGTTGCTGTGAGACAGGTGGATCAAGTCAGGGTTGCTGTGAGACAGGTGCATCCTGTTCAAATAAACATTTATATAAATATTATGCAACCCTAACCCGCTCTATTGAACTTATTTTGCATATAATCTTAACCACGACAAAAACAAACTATGCATACAGAACTATCGGTATGTCATAAAAAAACTCTGAAAGGTGTGATGCATAGATCTAACACACGCTATATCTTTGTTTGAAGTAACGCTGGATTAAGATAAATTGTCGTATCATTTTCAGCTAAGCTATTGATTTAGGTTGTGCGCGAGACTAGATTAGTTTTGTAAACAAATGGATCTGAAGACACTGACTTCGGGGATTTTGCTTTAAATGAAATGTGGCATTCAGTTACAAGTAAAAACATTGGCTTGTAGACATTTTGTGTTTTAGAGGGCTGGATAGATATATATCAGTGATTCATAGTTGGAATTGTGAGCATTTAGTATGCCCATGGCGACATGGGTACATGAGAAAGGGAGTTTTAGAATATTGTTTCTACTCAACTGATGTTTCATTTACTGCCCTCATTCCTCATATAATGTAGTAATGATATGTGGCAGGTTTAATGGAGGCTTCATTTACTGCCCTCGTTCCTCATATAATGTAGTAATGATATGTGACAGGTTTAATGGAGGCTTCATTTACTGCCCTCGTTCCTCATATAATGTAGTAATGATATGTGACAGGTTTAATGGAGGCTTCATTTACTGCCCTCGTTTCCCATATAATGTAGTAATGATATGTGACAGGTTTAATGGAGGCTTCATTTACTGCCCTCGTTCCTCATATAATGTAGTAATGAACTAATGATATGTGACAGGTTTAATGGAGGCTTCATTTACTGCCCTCATGTCCCATATAATGTAGTAATGATATGTGACAGGTTTAATGGAGGCTTCATTTACTGCCCTCGTTCCCCATATAATGTAGTAATGATATGTGACAGGTTTAACCCTTTCAACACCACAGACCTCTAAATAGGCTTACAAAAAGTGTAGATCCAGATGAGCCGGCTCGTGACGAGCCGTCTCATCAGGATCTGCACTTTTTGCCAGTGATATGACTATTTTTAGACATAATTACCCATTTTGATAAATGAACTTGTCCAAATGTGATTTTCTGATTCATTTATTGGTTTATGAATATCATGGACCAGTCCATGTGAGTTACTTGATGTTGAATGGGTTAATGGAGGCTTCATTTACTGCCCTCGTTTCCCATATAATGTAATGTCAGGATAAAATAGAAGATGTTTCTCCGGATAATAAATGTTTCAGGTAGATTATTTGACAAGTTATGAATATTTTCCCCATAAACCCTAACCCTTCTGTGTGTAGCCATTGTGCATTGTGTTACATGAATTCTCACCTTGCCAATCTTTATAATAAACTTAAATATCAACAAAACGGCAAAGAAAACTATATGGGTAGTTACTATTATAAGAATGTAACAAATTCCTGAAAGCATTTTGCTAACATTCTTATTACAGAAAATAAAAAAAACATATATTTACCATATTTTTGACTTTGATCTTAATTTCTCCATCTTCCACAAAATACATACAATCAGCGTCATCTCCCTGCAAACATCAAAACCAATCAGTAATATATTTAATTTATTTTGGGACTTAAAGTCTCACTACCAGCAATGTCAGATAGTGACATTACAGTTTTCTTGTGAATACTGTAAAACCCCTCTAATCCGGAATCCCCTCCAAACCAGACTTTTTGTCCGGAATGTTTCCCTTCTATATTCATTGTAATAAAAACCCCTCCAGAACCCCTATTCCCCTTGACATTGCGTAACATTTTATGTATTTTCAACATAGATTGACCTCTCTAAACTGGCTGTGTCAATTATGAAAGGAAGCCAGCCAACATTCCATTGTTTAAAATTGCACTTATAATTGATAGGTAGTTGACATTAGCAGATGTGTGTATGATCCAATGTTTGTTATCTGTGTTCCACTACTATTGCACATTAGTATTAATTAACAAATTGAGTGAGTGATGTTTTGTTTATAGCCGCCTCAACCGATAATGGTCATTAAGCGTCTGACAGTATATTTTAATAAACCATAAAAACATTTTAGTTTCATTTTTTTCATTAGAACATACAGTTTTTGTATATTACAATATAGATTTAGTACATTACAATAAAAATATATATGTTATAATTTGCTAAAAATATTTATTTCCCTTAAAAAAGGATAAAATCAACATTGGTTTTACATTATTAAAAATATCTTTCATAGATTTCTCTTTATAAAAACAGGGTCTAATTTCATTTAAATCAATACATTTAGTTAAAATATGTTTGATTGTAAAATTGGATACTCTGGTGGATCCTCACCGTTAAAAATAAAAGAATGAGTAATATAAGAGTGTCCGATACAACATCGGTTCAAAAAAACTTGTTCTTTTCTGTTCATAGGATACAAATATTTTTCGGAAAAAGTAGGTTTAATTTGGTATAGTTTATTGTTTGGATTATTGCTCCATAAATTCTGGCATTGTGTATTTACATATTTTCGAATTTTCAATTTGAAGTCAGTATATGGAACTTTTATGTTTGTAATCGGTTTATCTATTGCACTCTTCGCCTCTCTATCCGCCTCTTCATTACCTATGATATTTATGTGACTGGGAATCCAGCAAAAAATCACTTCTTTAGATATGGTTTTTTGGAGTACATTTTCAGCAACTGTTGAATCAAAAGATTTGGGTGATCATTTCGTTTTAGTGATTTTAGAACTGATAGAGAATCTGAAAAAATTATGAATTTACTTAATTCTGAATCTTTTATAAATTTGAAAGCGATGTTTATGGCCATGGCCTCTGCTGAAAAAATAGAACTGTTATCCGGTAAGCGTACACTCGAGATTTCAAATTTATTTATTGCTGAACAAGCTACTTTTTCATCTTGTTTTGACCCATCTGTATATATGTGCATATAGTCGTGATATTTGGATTTTAATTCTAAAAATTTTGTTTTAAAAAACATTTTTTTTCTTTATTAAGATCAAACAAAACCGTGGGTGAATTAAGGGTCCATGGTTCTTTGTCAGGCATGGTGAAATTTGCTATATTTTCTAACTTAATGTTCTCATCTTTAAGAATAAGTTCCATTCGTATACCAAACGTTTGGATAGCATTTGGATAAATTTGAAAATATTGCTTATAAAGGGGATTTAATACATCATTACCGTATTTAGCTATGTATAGTGCGCTATCGTGTATAATGCGTGCCAAATCGTGGGATAAACTGAGTTCCGATGTATACTGCGCACGTGAAAAACGCAATTTTCCAAGTCAAAATTTAACATTTCTCAAGAATCGCTAAAAATTGTGCTCCGTGATTTTTACAACTTATATTAATCACTCGAGGAACGGTAACTCACTCAGGCACACCTGCTCAAATTTCTCAACACGTTCTCAAACATCTCAACACGTTCTCAAACATGTCAGCAGATGCTCAAACTTCTCAACACGTGTAGCCTACCTAATTAACTGGGACCCATTGTGAAAGGTTTGTCGAAATTAATTATCGCTACAAACAATTGAAATACAATTGAAATACTGCTGCCAAATTTTTTTTTTATGCATTGTACATAGTAAATATTTCCCGTAAAAATAACCAACACATCGTGTCTTTAATCATGTCGTATTTAAAAACATATGGTATATTAAATCAAATAAACTATTATTACAAAGTTTCTTTATCTCTATGATATCGTACGTTTGCTAGGTCGCTTTATGTGGCGAAGTACGCGAAAAGTACAGGAAATATTACATACGATAAAACCACGTGATGTTATCAAATCGCCATTTTTTTATGCATTTACTAATTTCAATTAAATTCTTCAAAGTTTGCCAAAATAAACGCAATATATGCTAATTTTGTGGTCTTATTAATTTCATTTATTTATATAGACTATCGGCAACTGGTTTTAATAGCTAGTTTATAACGTTTGTCGAATGTAACAAATTATAGAATGACTGCGGGCCGTTCGGGTCGAATTTCACGAAATATTGGTCAAATTTGGTCCGGAAAAAAATGTCCTGATGTCTGTACTGGTGTATTTTGTATAATGCGCAGTAGATAAAATGGATGAGGATTTCAGTAAGAAATGTGCGCACTATACATAGCTAAATACGGTATATGCTGGGGGTTTTTAATCAGCTGCAAGTTTTATTAGGTATTGGAGTGATAATTTCTCTCTTCTTATATATAAAGAGGGTTCGTTGGCTTCTGAATATAGACTTTCAACAGGAGATGTACGAAAGGCTCCTAAAGATAAACGTAAACCTTGATGATGTATGGTATCTAATGTTTTTAGGTATGATTTACGGGCAGATCCATATACGATAGAGCCATAATCTAACTTTGATCTGATTAATGTTCTGTAAAGATTTAGAAGTGTTGTTTTATCACCTCCCCAATCTGTATTTGAGATTATTTTGAGGATATTTAGCCTTTATACATTTTAACTTTAACGATTTAATGAGAGATAAAATTTAGTTGTTTATCAAATGTAACACCTAAAAATTTGGCCTCTTTTACAACTGGAATTTGTGTACCATATATTTTTAGAAAAGGGTCATGATGTAAATTACGTTGTTGACAGAAATGTACACATTGCGTTTTTGTTTTCGAGAATTTGAAACCATTTTCTGATGCCCATTTTTCTATGCGATCTAAGTTATCTTGAAGTTTCTTTTCTATAGTTTCCATATCTTTAGATCTGAAAACCATAAGAAAGTCATCTACATATAATGAGCAATTTATATCTTTTTCTAAACAGTTATGTTGTTAATTTTTATATTAAAAAGGGTAGGTGATAAGATGCTTCCTTGTGGAACACCTTGTTCTTGGTCGTAGACCTCGGATAATGTTGTACCTACTATCTGACCTTGAACGTTCTGTTTGATAAAAAGTTATGTATAAATTTTGTTATATGTCCTTTTAAACCAATATCATATATATCTTTCATAATCCCGTATTTCCATGTCATATCAAAAGCTTTTTCCAAGTCAAAGAAAACAGCAACTACGTGTTGTTTTCTAATAAAACCATTTCGTACAAATGACTCTAATCTAATTAATTGATCATTTGTCCATTTACAAACACAACTTGTTAGAGTAATAGGCCTATAGTTTGTTTGGTTTATTGGGTCCTTATTTGGTTTAGGTATAGGAATTGTTGTGGCTTCAGACCAATGCTTTGGAAAATAGTCATTTTTCCAAATAGAGTTCAAAATATCTAAGTGTATTGAGCGATACATTTGGCAGATGTTTAAGAATTTGGTAATGTCCGGGCCAACATCAGTCATGAGAACTTTTTAAAGATTCTTCAAGTTCGGATATTGTGAAAGGAAAATTATATTTTTCGTTGCTATCAGAGTTAAAATTTAGTACTTCTTTTTCTTTTTTAGTTTTATGTTGTTGAAAAATTTTCATTATAGTTTGTTGATGATGAGTTTTTTTCAAAAGTTTCACCTATTGCATCTGCAATTTCCGTTTTGGTTTCGTAATTTTTATTATTGTGTTTTATGTGATGAAATTTTGGACTTTTTGCCTAGCTGTTCGTTTAGCAACTTTAATTGTTCGTCGAGCTTTTGCCCGGAAAACTTTTGTTATGTTTAGATTCTCTTTTGTTGGCGTTACATTGAATTTTCTCAAACTATTCTTTCGCTTTTTGATCGCTTCTTTACATTCCTCATTTAACTTTAAATTTTTCTTTGGACGTTTCGAAGACTTTGATATACATTCATTAGAGATATTTATTAAAATTTCTGAGAAACTCCTGACGGGGGGGGGGGTCTTCAATTGTTCCTCACATAGTAGGCCTACATTAAATTTCTCCCAATTTGCAGTTTTAAAATTCCATCGAGGTAATATATCCTCATCAGTTTCCTCTAACTCTTTAATTATTATTGGAAAATGATCACTACCATGAAGATCGTCACATACCGACCATTCAAAGTCGAGATATAGAGTTGGGTGACAAAAAGATAAATCAATAGCTGAATATGTTCCAAAGGCAGGATGTAAATATGTAGGTTGTTTGTTGTTTAATAGACACAAGTCATTTTCGGTAATAAATTCTTCTATAATTTTTCCTTTTTTATTTTGGTCTAAACAACCCCAAAGTTGACTGTGGCCATTAAAATCGCCCAACAACATGAAAGGGCGCGGTAATTGTAATAGTAGATTTTCCAAGTCATTTTGAGTCACTGCAAAATTTGGAGGAATGTAAATAGAACAAATGGAAAAGTCTTTGTCAATGAAGCTTTGACTGCTATTGCTTGCAAGTTTGTATGAAGATCAATCAGTGTGTGGAACATCTGACTTTACCAAAATGGTACTTCCACCAGATGCCTTCTGGCAATCTTTGTTAATGTAGTTAGTTATAAGACGCATAGTTTCTAAAATTTAAATCGTCAGATTGACCTAATTTTGTTTCCTGTAAACATAGTATTTGTGGAGTTAATAAGGATAAAAGTTTAAGTATCTCATTGTAGTTAGATTTAACTAAGATTTACAGTTCCATTGTAGTATTGTGTTGTGATTCTTCTTGTCTATTATATTAAGATATTTGAGAGGTTATGATAAATAGGTATAAATTAATATTTAGTTCACGTTTTTCTCGACGAATGAGAAACCTGAGGCCAACCTCGGTTTCCATTTCATCGAGATTTGAAAATTTATTTGCTAACTTTATGGGGTCATCTGATCCTTTGCTTGTTCTGTTTGATGATGTTTGTTTCTTTTTATCTTTGACATTTGGCGATTTTTCCGTCTTTGAGTGCTGTGAACGAGAGTTTGATGGTGTTCTAGAGGCTGATTTTGAGTGAGATGCTTGACTCGATTTTGAGTTACTTTGTGTATGTGTTTTGGTTGGCGATTTTGAAATGGTTGCCGTTTTAATTTTTGAACTTTCTGTAATTTCTGAATCTTTCTCATTATATTGTGTTGCAACTGTTTTTGTTTCGACTCTAGCTGAAAGTACTTTAACATACGAGGTATCTGGTTTTGTTTCATAGAGTTTTTTGGCTTCAGGATAAGTTAACTTTTTTGTTATTTTTATTCTCAAAATTTCTTTTTCTTTTTTCCATACTTCGCACTCATTTGATCTTGATAGATGATTTTTTCCGCAGTTTACACATTTTGTAGTGTTATATTCATGAGCAAAGTGATTTGGGTCATCAGAACCGCATTGTGGGCATATTGAGTTTAGTATGACGTTACAATTACTTTCATGATTACTTCTGACAGTTAAAAACACCACAGAGGATTTGGTATGTATATATCAACTGGGATTATCCGGTAGAAAACTTTCAGTGATGTCGGCTGAGTATCTAAATTAAACGTAAGCAGTAATGTATTTGTCTCAATTTTTGTTTCTCCTTTTTTAATCGTGAAACGTTTCACGTTAATGACGTGGCGTAACCGTCCTTTCAAATAATCTAGTATTTCATGTTCGTTTTCTCCCTTGAGATCTGGGGCTCTGATGATACCCTTAGATGAATTTAATGTTCTGTGTTCTGTAACAGTGACCGAGATGTTGAAAAATGTTTTTGTTTTCAATAAATTTTCTGATTGAGATTTTTTGTTTGTTTCTACTAAGATTGTTTTATTTCTCAATTTTTTTACTAATTTTGGCGTTCCAATTATGGATTCAATTTGTTTTTCTATGATGAAAGGCGAAAGAGATGTAATTGGTATATCTTCATTTGTTGATTCGATGATGAGAAATTTAGCAAAAGTTGTTCGTTTTGAATATGTTTGTGTCCGTTTCTTCGTCCGAGTTTGATCTAAGCCGTTTGTTTGTGCTTTGTGAGTGAGCCATGTTTAAGGTTAGTTTGTTTCGATAGTCATGTGCTTCACCCTCCACAGAGCCCAACTTGGGGACGCTTTATGAAAATGGATCTCCTGTTTTCTACGTCAAAGCTATTATACTTGGCGATCAGCTCTCCGGTTATCCTCCACCATTAAATGATTGAGGCCAGAAAGACTTGCCCACCAATTTACCCATCAGAGGTTTGTCTTGGAAACATATAGAAATTTGAGTAAATAAGAAGTTTTTAAGCCCGGTTGGTATCCTAAGATACTAAAAAGAATGAAGGAAGAAGAGTATAGTAGTTTCCATAACTTTTGAACGACCGAGCCGATTGAACCTCCCCGAGTATAGGTCAGTCTGCTCTTCTATCTGAAGCCAGGGCCAAAATAATGCTGGAGATCCCTGGGCATTCCTCAATTACCAGGATCCCTATTTCCAGCATACGAGGTGCCCCCCAGGGCAAACGGGTGGCGTCTGTTTTATCAGGGGATTTCACCCCAACCATCACAGACGTAAAAAGGTCTGTATATTTTATCCTTACAGACAAGGGTTAACGCGAGTAGTTTCAAAGTGTTTAACAAATTGAATAATAGAGATATGAATACATAGTTTCAGTTTCTCCACTAAAGAAAATCTTTCATTCTGTTGATTTAACATTGTGTATTCAGTGTAAGCGGAGTAACCGTGTATTCAGTGTAAGCGGAGTAACCGTGTATTCAGTGTAAGCGGAGTAACCGTGTATTCAGTGTAAGCGGAGTAACCGTGTATTCAGTGTAAGCGGAGTAACCGTGTATTCAGTGTAAGTGGAGTAACCGTGTATTCAGTGTAAGTGGAGTAACCGTGTATTCAGTGTAAGTGGAGTAACCGTGTAGTCAGAGAATGAGAGTGTTGTTTCAACTGTATTCAGTGTACCTGGACTGACATTGTGCTAGCTCTAAAGGGCATACAAACTAGAGTACATAATTATACTGTTCATGAATACAATCGTGTACATGTCCTATTTGTAAAAAATTTTAAAAATGTATAATTATTTTAGTATTCATATGTTGTACATCATAGACGTTGTACATGTATTAAATATAAAAAAACTTTTAATCCGGAACCCCCTCTAAACCTGAAGAAGTCTGTATTAGAGGGTTTTACTGTACAAGCGAACAGATAGTTACGTATTGCTGGTACTAGGGTACCTGGTTGAACAGATACACAGTCTATCACAGGTGATAAGTGAACAAATACACAGTCTATCACAGATGATAAGTGAACAGATACACAGTCTATCACAGATGATAAGCGAACAGATACACAGTCTATCACAGATGATAAGTGAACAGATACACAGTCTATCACAGATGATAAGTGAACAGATACACAGTCTATCACAGATGATAAGTGAACAGATACACAGTCTATCACAGATGATAAGCGAACAGATACACAGTCTATCACAGATGATAAGTGAACAGATACACAGTCTATCACAGATGATAAGTGAACAGATACACAGTCTATCACAGATGATAAGTGAACAGATACACAGTATATCACAGATGATAAGTGAACAGATACACAGTCTATCACAGATGATAAGTGAACAGATACACAGTCTATCACAGATGATAAGTGAACAAATACACAGTCTATCACAGATGATAAGTGAACAGATACACAGTCTATCACATATGATAAGTGAACAGATACACAGTCTATCACAGATGATAAGTGAACAGATACACAGTCTATCACAGATGATAAGTGAACAGATACACAGTCTATCACAGATGATAAGTGAACAGATACACAGTCTATCACAGATGATAAGTGAACAGATACACAGTCTATCACAGATGATAAGTGAACAGATACACAGTCTATCACAGATGATAAGTGAACAGATACACAGTCTATCACAGATGATAAGTGAACAGATACACAGTCTATCACAGATGATAAGTGAACAGATACACAGTCTATCACAGATGATAAGTGAACAGATACACAGTCTATCACAGATGATAAGTGAACAGATACACAGTCTATCACAGATGATAAGTGAACAGATACACAGTCTATCACAGATGATAAGTGAACAGATACACAGTCTATCACAGATGATAAGTGAACAGATACACAGTCTATCACAGATGATAAGTGAACAGATACACAGTCTATCACAGATGATAAGTGAACAGATACACAGTCTATCACAGATGATAAGTGAACAGATACACAGTCTATCACAGATGATAAGTGAACAGATACACAGTCTATCACAGATGATAAGTGAACAGATACACAGTCTATCACAGATGATAAGTGAACAGATACACAGTCTATCACAGATGATAAGTGAACAGATACACAGTCTATCACAGATGATAAGTGAACAGATACACAGTCTATCACAGATGATAAGTGAACAGATACACAGTCTATCACAGATGATAAGTGAACAGATACACAGTCTATCACAGATGATAAGTGAACAGATACACAGTCTATCACAGATGATAAGTGAACAGATACACAGTCTATCACAGATGATAAGTGAACAGATACACAGTCTATCACAGATGATAAGTGAACAGATACACAGTCTAACACAGATGATAAGTGAACAGATACACAGTCTATCACAGATGATAAGTGAACAGATACACAGTCTATCACAGGTGATAAGTGAACAGATACACAGTCTATCACAGATGATAAGTGAACAGATACACAGTCTATCACAGATGAAAGTGAACAGATACACAGTCTATCACAGATGATAAGTGAACAGATACACAGTCTATCACAGATGATAAGTGAACAGATACACAGTCTATCACAGATGATAAGTGAACAGATACACAGTCTATCATAGGTGATAAGTGAACAGATACACAGTCTATCACAGATGATAAGTGAACAGATACACAGTCTATCACAGATGATAAGTGAACAGATACACAGTCTATCACAGATGATAAGTGAACAGATACACAGTCTATCACAGATGATAAGTGAACAGATACACAGTCTATCACAGATGATAAGTGAACAGATACACAGTCTATCACAGATGATAAGTGAACAGATACACAGTCTAACACAGATGATAAGTGAACAGATACACAGTCTATCACAGATGATAAGTGAACAGATACACAGTCTATCACAGGTGATAAGTGAACAGATACACAGTCTATCACAGATGATAAGTGAACAGATACACAGTCTATCACAGATGAAAAGTGAACAGATACACAGTCTATCACAGATGATAAGTGAACAGATACACAGTCTATCACAGATGATAAGTGAACAGATACACAGTCTATCACAGATGATAAGTGAACAGATACACAGTCTATCATAGGTGATAAGTGAACAGATACACAGTCTATCACAGATGATAAGTGAACAGATACACAGTCTATCACAGATGATAAGTGAACATATACACAGTCTATCACAGATGATAAGTGAACAGATACACAGTCTATCACAGATGATAAGTGAACAGATACACAGTCTATCACAGATGATAAGTGAACAGATACACAGTCTATCACAGATGATAAGTGAACAGATACACAGTCTATCACAGATGATAAGTGAACAGATACACAGTCTATCACAGATGATAAGTGAACAGCGAGTGATCAACATGATGAGCATGTGTGACATTGAGCTGTTATCATGATCTTCATGTCCTGTTCATGTGAATGGCACATTGAGCTGGTAGACTGCACACAGCATGGGGAAACTGCACAAAGCATGGAGAGACTGCACACAGCACTGGGAGACTGCACACAGCACTGGGAGACTGCACACAGCACTGGGAGACTGCACACAGCATGGGGAGACTGCACACAGCACTGGGAGACTGCACACAGCACTGGGAGACTGCACACAGCACTGGGAGACTGTACACAGCATGGGGAGACTGCACACAACATGGAGAGACTGCACACAGCAATGGGAGACTGCACACAACACTGGGAGACTGCACACAGCACTGGGAGACTGCACACAGCACGGGGAGACTGCACACAGCACTGGGAGACTGCACACAGCATGGGGAGACTGCACACAGCACTGAGAGACTGCACACAGCACTGGGAGACTGCACACAGCATGGGGAGACTGCACACAACATGGAGAGACTGCACACAGCACTGGCAGACTGCACACAGCATGGAGAGACTGCACACAGGGAGACTGCACACAGCATGGGAGACTGCACACAGCATGGGGAGACTGCACACAGCACTGGGAGACTGCACACAGCACCGAGAGACTGCACACAGGAGAGACACACAGCACGGGAAGACTGCACACAGCATGGGGAAACTGCACAAAGCATGGAGAGACTGCACACAGCACTGGGAGACTGCACACAGCATGGGGAGACTGCACACAACATGGGGAGACTGCACACAGCACTGGGAGACTGCACACAGCACTGGGAGACTGCACACAGCATGGGGAGACTGCACACAGCACTGGGAGACTGCACACAGCACTGGGAGACTGCACACGACATGGGGAGACTGCATACAGCATGGGGAGACTGCACACAACATGGGGAGACTGCATAGTTCTGCATGATGATGTGAACATTTGTTTAAACTGAATACATTGCATACTTAAATGTATTACCTGTTTAATGATCACTGTGCCATCTTCATATGTCCTTGAATACAATGCATCAGCAATATTCATTTTTTCATATGTCTGAAAACAAATATGTAAGCAACACTGAGATTTCCATCCTCCTCTAAAAATAGCATTGTTTGGGAAAAATACAGTAGGCCTATGTCAGATTCATCCGGGTGTCATATAGAATATTGACCCCCCCGCGCGCGTCATTATTCAGCCATAGAATATTGACCACCCTTGTGGAAAAATGACTCCCCCTTGCAAATAGCAATATATAGTGGGAAAATATTGAATCAGGGCCCGCGCTGCCAATCGCCATTCTCGCCAATGGCTACAATATTGCAAAATTGGCTAATAAAAACTCAGTTTGGCGAAAATGATAAAAACAGCGAAAATCTGTAAAATATCCGAAAATTGGAAATCCCCCCCCCCCCGAGTCTATTTGTGGAAAATTACCCGGGTCAAGGTGAAATCATGTCGCGCGTTATTAATATCTCGGACTATAATCGATAATTAGCTGGAGAATCATACAAGCGTGTTGTTTGTTTATTTAGCGGGGCATAATGTTTGATTAGTGTGCAAACACGGGACACACTATGAATGCTTATTATATTGAGCAGGTGATAATTAAGAGCAGGGCGGCATTACATTGTTGTCCAAATCCTTTGTAGACGAAAATTATGCTACCAAATTGAAAAGCTTTACACGACTGTTAGACATAGAGTGGTGGAACCTATGCTCGGCATAAATCCTACATATCATGGCCTATAAAAACAGTTAAATGAACTTGTCGTATATTATTATTTTCTTAAGTCGTGAACACAACTTTCAACAAATTGTTGTTGAAAATTTGAGCTTTATTACGTGACCATGCGCCTCAATACAGCTATCGCAATGGCCTGTTTCCATGGGGAACTAGATACTTTAGGGCACCTATGCACGGCGTACATGAATTATTTTATTTATGCATGGGTAAATGTTGAATATATTATTTTGACTTGGTAACATCAATAACTAACAATATTACAACTCATAAGAAACTTTTTTTCTGGTTATTTATACATTTTTCCCCAATTTAGATAGCTACCTGAAATGCTCATGAACTGCATCATTTCGGTGGAAACAATACTCCCAACAAGTTGTCTGTTTATATTCTGCTACTGAACCAGTCAGGTGACAGATGCATTAGGCTACCAGTACGCACAACGGAATGTTATTGAACCATGCTTCACCCCTGTCAGCGAAAATATGTTAAAACTATTTAAATATTTTAAATACGGATGTAAATGGAAAAAATACACCGAGCATAGGAATACGCCGAGCATAGGTTCCACCACTCTTAAGTATGTCAGCAATGTTTTGTTTTTGTTGTCGTTAATTATGTACGTTAATTTGAATATCAAAGGAAAGCAGTAATAAATTTGCTACAAACAACCGATGCTACCGGTATATAATAATAATAATAATAATAATAATAGACTTTATTTAAAGAGGGTTACACATTTAGTTACAAAACTAATCTTCACGAGGCCCTCAGACATACAAAATTTACAGTGATAAATGAAAATAAAACACCAAAACAATACAGCAAGCATACAACGCACTCCATACACACTGATTACATTATATAAATGTAGCATTCTATCTAGAAATTCAGTTGGCAAATGTGTTGAGAAAGTAACAAGTGACAGATTGTACAAAAATGTATGAAAGTGCATTTTAGGGGTTCAAAAATTCCTGAAATAGGTGCCCGCCATTACCAGTATACCAAGTGTTTTGACTGCTGACAATAGATATATATACAAGAAAAGTTTAAAAATTGTGCCCTGTATCCAAATTTAGTCATGTGGGCATGCAAGCAATCCCGAGTGGATTTTATATAAATCGCATGTCTATGCATAAATCACATATTTGCTTTCAAAAGGCATTCAGACACACTGCTAATTTGGTTATTCATAGTCTACCTTGAAAATGGCTCTAAAACGAAAATTAGACTCTGGGGTCTTTGGTGTAACTCCATCATCCAAAAAATCAAAAAGTGATAGACTTTTTCAAGAGGGTTGGAAAGTGGGTCACCCATGGCTTCGCTATGATTCAAAATCACAATCTATGTTTTGCAACTTGTGCATCAAAAAGCAGAAATGCAATTCATTCACTACCGGTTGTACAAGCCTTAAAAAAGATAGTGTGTCTAAGCATGCTAAATTTGATGTATACACTCCCACATCAGCTTACACATTTAATAAACTTGTGCAGGAATGCATTTTAAAATGATTTTGAAAATGAAAGTGGACACAACTTGTCAAGTAATGTATCACTGCAAATGTAACCCTTACCTCAGTTGTAGTTTATGGGCATACAGCATTTAGGTTGTGCAATTGCAAGATACATATAATACATTAATATACTATAAATACTCTGTTTTGGGGATATGGTGTGCGTCGGAATTGGCTAAAGGAAACACAGATTTGGCTACAAAAAAATAGGCTACAAAAAATTAAGAGCCAGAGCACAGACCCTGTGAATTTATTATAATTAAATGTTAATTAGCACTGTTAACCCTTTCAACACCACAGACCTCTAAATAGGCTTACAAAAAGTGTAGATCCAGATGAGCCGGCTCGTGACGAGCCGTCTCATCAGGATCTGCACTTTTTGCCAATGATATGACTATTTTTAGACATAATTACCCATTTTGATAAATGAACTTGTCCAAATGTGATTTTCTGATTCATTTATTGGTTTATGAATATAATACTTGGTGTTGAATGGGTTAAGGGCTGTCAGACACTTCGACCCCAAGATCAAAATCTTCAGACAACTCGACCCCAAACCTCTCGACACCAGGACATTTCGACCCCCATATAATCCGGTGATAATATTATTTAATTAGTTGGGAAGACAAACAAACAGTGGTGCAACAAACAAACAATGCCAATTTTATTGAGTTAATTTTTTTTTTAACTGCTATATGTATAGTAATTCTTTATTTCTGTCTCATCAATATACATGTAATACACACATTTTTACATTTCACAATACATCAGTATACTGCCGCTTAGTGATTGAGCTATAAGAGACCATCAATTAACCTTTCATATATACAAAAGCACCGCCCTAGGGTGTCATGGCCTGTCCACAGAAATGTATAAGATTTTAAACTGAATTATTTACAATGTATATGGAAAAGGGGCTTAGCTCTGAGAACAGTGCTGCCCAATTTATGTATCTCCCACGGTTGTCACACTGTATATAAATCAGCCAACATATAGTACATATACAAAATAAATAAATGGGGTCGAGTTGTCCAAGGTGTGGGCCGAGATGTCCAAAGGGGTCGAGATGTCTTGGGGTCGAGATGTCCTGTACCCCTGTTTAAGGCCTAACAACATATATTTTGATTCAACGATGTACAGAATAACATAAATATATTGAATCTGAAAAAAGTATGCAGATAATTTGTCTCTTATCAATTTCTAAAGATAATAATGAGGTGGTGGGTGCTGTATAACTAGGTGGTTCACATAATGCATAATACTTACACAGAAAAACATAAAACAAATAAGAACAATGACCCCCACCCCCTATGTATACACTGAACATCAATGCCATAGAATAATGACCCCTCTATGTGTAGACTATATGAGGGTCACTTTTCGATGCCATGGAATAATGACCCCCTGGAATGGGTCTCTCTGTCTATCATTGCACTATCCTCCAAAAATCTAAAATGACTTAATCTCATCAGGCGGCGTCGCTCATATGGGCAACCGGTAGCGATAAATAAACGTAAAACACACTCACACTACGGATGCTTCTACAGCAGAAATTGATGTATATTTCTTTAACAATTTTAATTAATATGTTATCCACTTATTATAGCAAACTATTCTTATCATGTTTATTCATATTCTCGTAAACTTTCCAGAAAATGTGCACAATTATGTAAAATGTTGTTAACAATTGTAATTCTGACTATTGTGGATCATATTAAGCCTTATCTTCTTTGCCACAGGTGTGAAAAGCAATAAAATATTATTTTTAGGGAACTGCAACCAACAGTGACACTTCCTGTGTTCCCAATACATTGGTTACATGTTTTATATCATTCATAATAAGTAATATTTTAATATTGTATGAGCATGGACAGACAACATTATATTTTATAACGTGTGCCTCCCTATCTATTCAGTGCAAGAAACTATTCCATGCATACATGTAGAATGTGACCCCCATAATGTAGATTATCTGATTGAGAGTAGGTCACTTTTCCATGCCCTAGAATAATGACCCCCCCCCCCCCTATATGTAGATTATCCGAGTGAAGGCAGGTCAAACTTCCATGCCATAGAATAATGATGATTCAGTTTATTTACCCTCGCCGCCGGTAAACCATATGGGCGAGCAAACGTGCTTTCGCACCGTCGATTATTCGATGAAGTGTTGAGTCGTCGGTGTGGTGTAGATTGAGGATTGTAGTTGTAGATTCCCGTGAAGATTTCGGTCCAAGATGATTAGTTTACTCGATAATGATTCCTTGTTGGTTACGTCTATATGTTGCTTACGTCCAAGATGATTATGTTCTAGAAGATTGTGGTACTGGTAGTTGATGTGCTGTAACGTCTCCCTCCGCCATCATGTCCAAGGTGGTTATTTTCTCGGTGGTATTTTACGCTTTCTCGATTCTTTTTAGGGCCACATCCTCCACGATTAGTCGGCTCACAGCAGCAAAATGGTTCGGTTGTTCCGTCGTTATCCACCCTGTTGACGCATCCGGGGTCGTGGTCGCATCCCTCCGTCTCCAACCGATAGTCCGTCATTGGAGACAGATAAGAGTTCGAGGCGACGGGTGCGGCGAGGGCAAATAAACTCAACCATCATCATTGGTGCGCCATCCACGCGAAACGACCGCCGTCTTCTCCTGCCCAGTCATTCGTCGCCACTTCAGCGCCCCAGTACTAGCTGTCGCTGATCTAGGTAAGTGTTGACACTCCGAAGAGTCGATGCGGGTCCTCGTCTGTATGCGTCAGCGGCGTGGATTGGTCACTTCGGAACGGTGACCAAATTTCCTGCTGTGAGCTGTGCCTTGTTCCCGACGTGCACGGTGTGGAGGCACGAACAAGAAATAGAATAATGTCATCCCTATAATTATATATATATTATTCTAGAACTATATGAGTGAGGGGGGGTAACTTTTCCACGCCATAAAATAATGACCCCTCCGTATGTAAACTATACGAGTGTGGGGTGTCACTTTTCCATGCCATAGAATAATGACCTACACCTACCTGACTGTAAACTATATGAGTGAGGGGGGGGTCACTTTTCCATGCCATAGCATAATGACCCCTTATGTTTACACTGTACGAGTGAGTGAGGGGGTCGATTTTCCATGCCATAAAATAATGACCCCCCTGTGCGTAAACTATATGAGTGAGAGGGGGGTCATTATTCCATGCCATAAAATAATCACCCCCATATGTGTAGATTACATGAGCGGGAGGGGGTCACTATCCATATCATAGAATAATCACCCCCATATGTGTAGATTACATGAGTGGGAGGGGGTCACTATCCATATCATAGAATAATCACCCCCATATGTGTAGATTACATGAGTGGGAGGGGTCACTATCCATATCATAGAATAATCACCCCCATATGTGCAGATTACATGAGTGGGAGGGGGTAACTATCCATATCATAGAATAATCACCCCCATATATGTAGATTATATGAGTGGGAGGGGTCACTATCCATATCATAGGATAATCACCCCATTATTCTATGGCATGGAAAAGTGACCCTACCTCACTCATATAGTTACTATACAGGGGGGTGATTATTCTATGGCTTGCAAAAGTGACACCCCCCTCACTCTTACGGTGTACAGGGGTCATTATTATATGGCATGGAAAAGTGACCCTCCTCACTCGTACTGTGTAAACATAAGGGGGTCATTATTCTATAGCATGGAAAAGTGACCCATCTCACTCATATAGTTAATATACAGGGGGGGGGGGTCATTATTCTATGGCATGGAAATGTGACCCCCCCCCTCTCACTCATATAGTTTACATATAGGGGTCATTATTCTACGGCATGAAAAAGTGACCCCTCTCACTTTTACTGTGTAAACATAGGGGGGTGGGGTCATTATTCTATGGCATGGAAAAGTGACCTACCCTCAATCATATAATCTACACTAAGGGGGTCATATGCATGGAACAGTTTCCTGCACTGGGAGGCACACATTATAAAACATAATGTTATCTGTCCTTGCTCATACAGTAATAAAATATTATGTATTATGAATGATATAAAACATGTAACACAGGAAGTGTCACAGTTGATTGCAGTGCTCCAACAATAAGGTTTTATTGCTTTATTATGGGGATGTGGCAAAATTAGTTAGCCACACCAGTCAGAATTATAATGGTTAACAGCATATTATATAGTTGTACACATTTTCTG
This sequence comes from Archivesica marissinica, assembly GCA_014843695.1. Taxonomy (NCBI): domain Eukaryota; kingdom Metazoa; phylum Mollusca; class Bivalvia; order Venerida; family Vesicomyidae; genus Archivesica; species Archivesica marissinica. The sequence goes on from CM026386.1 coordinate 58,836,852, forward strand.
GAAAGTTTAAGAGAACATGCATGAATATGATAAGAATGGTTAGTACTGTGCTATTTTATGGTACAGTGGAACCTCCCAAAACCGGACCCTCTCTAAATCGGAATACTCCCAAAACCGGACGTTTTTGAAAGTCCCGAATTGTTTCTTCTTTATTTCTTACATAAAATCACTCTGAAAACCGGACCTTCTCAACTCCGGAAACCGGACGAAAAATTTGCATAATTTGGGTACAGTTTGATGTAATTTCACCTCCCAAAACCGGAACAACTTTTAGTCGACATAGGTCTTCATCAATAAACTAAAGTGTTGAATTTGTTTGTGTATTCCGTCATAAATTGACACGCTGCTGACACTTTCCAATCTCGTTTGCGCGTTTGATCTATGAACGTGTGATAATCACGCAAGATTATAAGATGTCAGGCTGATTGATGACTACTGCAATTAGCACTCATGTATAGTTAATTTGTCAGCTAACTGGGGGATTATGTTATAATCACGTGTAGATTACTATCCTATAGGCAATTATAAAACTTGTTTGATGCAACCGTTTGATCACCTGTGAAAGCACAATATAATCCAGTCACACAAGATAATTATGATTTTCGCAACTTTTGACAATTTGTTTTACAAAATAATATTTAAAGAACTGTTTTTCAAAAATATTTCTGCAATAATACAGTTATGTTATATTTCGGGTTTTACGCCTGCATCAGCACCATTTTGGGCTATATCGCCGGCGGGCAGTTTACCTAACAACACCTTTCCTGGGCAGGCTCCAGCGGTTAACCAGTACTTGGGTGCACCAACCTCCGTAAGAAACTGCCAACTTTTTCATATAAATGAGACACGGTCTGAGCGGGGTTCGAACCCGTGACCATCAGTGATGATAGGTTACAGTGGTATACAAGTCCAGCGACCGCAATAATACAGTATAAACAATAAAGGCATATGTACTTTATAAAGGTTATATGCAGTTTTGAAAACACATCAATAAAAAACCTCTGAAAATCGGAAACCTCTGTAAAACCGGACTTTTTATCCAGTCCGAAGAGGTTAGAGAGGTTCCACTGTATTTATTTTGAGCTGCATTGTTTCAAATACCAATTAAGTTGAGTGTATGTCTTTTTTCATACATAAATTCAATATAATTTTATTGATAATTGTTAATTTTATAGCTTATGCAATTATTAATAAAATATATTGATAACATTGTTTTTGTAGGCTTTGGGGATGGGGGGGGGTCATTATTCTATAAGGGGGGTCATTATTCTATAATAGAATATGGACCCACGGGTCACTTTTTCCTATAGAATAATGACCCGTGGGTCATTATTTTGGCGGGTCAATGTTCTATATGACACAGGTCCTGATAATCCATTACATGATTGTAAAAAATCCACCTGTAAACCTAAACACCTCTTTTCTGAATATATATAAACACCTCTTTTCTGAATATGAACAAGTTTTCAGAAACATTTGTGCACAGTCCTATTAGTGAAGATCATGGATCCAAATGACCTTTGTCTTGGCTGATATTAATTTTAATGTTTTCACAAATTGATTACAGTTGACATTTTGTTCACACCATTGTTTTTATTACAGTTGGTTTTGTTGTGAGAACAAATTAAAGACATGTTAAGCCATGATGGCTCACCTGATTCTATTTTTGACCCCGGGGTCACCATTTTAACAATTTTGAAAGTGGCCTGCTGCACAGTAAAGTTGTGCTCATCAAAGTCAAAAATTAAAGTTTTTCATTTTCATAAAATAATTGGCTATTATTGTAGGGTTAGATGTCCTGTATATTGTACCTAACATAAACAGATAACTTTTTCGGACATTTTTTCAAATTTTGTAGGTCAAGTAAAGGCTGTGTGATGGACATTTCACAAGCAAGTAAAAAGTGTTTTACTGAACAAATGTTTAGACAATTAAAAATTTTCTTGCATGTTTCTGAATTAATTGAGTATGAAGTTAAATGAATTTGTTTAGTTGCTTAGATTTAGTATTTGAGGAAAAAAATCCATGACATTTCACAATTGTGTCGATATTTTCCATATTTCTGGAGTGGCTTTAACGTAATCTGTAAACTGAACACAGTTTCATTGAAAAATGTATCTTCAGAGGAACTTCAAAACATCAGTAACAAATTAGGAACATTAACCCGGTTATTTTTTACATGTATTTGACTTTCATAATAAATAACAATACTTGCAAAAGTGTGACGGACATTACACAATAAGAGACCAATAACTGTACACTGTCCCCATAAGGTATTTCAGGAAAAACTGATAAAATGACCCATCATGTTTAACCCTGTTTTCCCTGATAAAAACTTACTTTAATATATTTATGGTAAGAATAAAAAATTTAGAAAAATAAATGATGTTTTCAACGATATAATTTTTAAAAGAAACTTTTTAGTATTTACTTAGATACGGAGGTGTAAATATTGGACATGCAGGTTTTGGAGAATAATTATTATATTCGACTATATTTGTTTATTTAATAGTTAATACCGATTACTATAATGAATTGCACTTTATCAATGTGATACAAGTTGCAAGTTAAAACTGTTTCGTCCTATTTTCTAACCAATTCATTGGACAAGGCCATGCCCCTGGGTTTATTACCCTCTGTTTAGCTGGCAACATTAGCCATTCCATGAGGCTACAACACAACACACATCCTTTGATATCAACAAGTTCCTAAGATGCCGCCCTGTGTATTTCGAACTGGATGCTTCCTGTCAAACTGTTGTCATGCCGACATTAGTCGGTAATTAGCATTAAAACCTTTGAACCCAAACTTTTATTACCCTCCGACCGATGCAGTATGTATACTATATAGCAAAAAACACCATGCTTGCATAACATTGTGACTTACATGCACTTTGATCTATAGCCGTGGTCATAGAAAACAAACTTCAAACAAAAAATTGTTTCCACAGCTGACACCTGCATTCCCCCCCCCCCCCACCACCGGGGGAACCCATTTAATGTATCATAATGTCACGTGATAAATGTTCTAATTCCAATCCAATTCTAATTCGTCAATATGCATGAATTGGCCTTCACGGTGGAAATTTATACCAGATACCTAGATGGTTTTAAAACGGACACGTAAAAACACGTATTTATCAGGTGACTGGTATGGTCGTATATATACGTATTTATCAGGTGCCCGATAACACGTAGAAATACGTATTTATCAGGTGCCCGATAACACGTAGAAATACGTATATTTCAGGGTATGGGTTAAGTATGTCACAAAGTTGATTTTGCCATATTTGTATGCTAAGATTGCATCAGTTTTTTGTAAATTTTTGCGTTCATGTATAAATCTTAAGTTTTCATTTAAAACTTAGTGCATTAGTTTCGGCATTAGAAATCGTGAACATCCATGTAAATTTTATCAAATTCGGTTCAGAAATGGCAGTTATCATTTTTATAACTTTTGAAGTTTGCTAAAAAGTTATAAACCCCTAGGTCAGGCTTCCGTTGATAAATATTCAGCCGCATAGCGTGATATCAAATTCACGGAATGGGTACTTATCTCGTGCACATTTCCTGTCTAGGCAGACCACTGTGGTTATAAAAGCGGCCGGTTTCATGATATTTGCGCACACACATTTGACTGTTACGACAGACTGGATCAGTGAATTATTCCAGGACATTTTTTATTTTTGCTCGGAAGACGAGGTATGTGGAAATTTATGTTAAAATTGTATTTTGTATTTTAACGTCAATTCTGTTTAGTTATAGCGTCATAATTTATGCCGAAATTATGCCGTATAGAGTTACGCCATGCCGAGTCTTTCTGTCCGTAACTATTGTGTTGGAAGATTTTGTGTTAAAACATTAACTATGGAACGCCGTAGATACGTTAGGTTTGTGTGGTTCTATGCTCGCGGTTCCATGATGAGCATTAATATTGTCAGCAACTATTACTTGTTGTAAAGGTTACATGTTAACATAATTAACTATGGAACGCCTGAGGTATGAGGTTTATGTGGTTCTATACTCAAGGCTCCATAATTAAGTATTATTACCGGCAGAAGATTATATTTTAATTATTTCAGTTGTTATATATGACAGTTTATTCAGTGAAATAGTAACACGTGGTCAGTCGCACGTGGTCAGTCGCACGTGGTCCGTCGCACGCGGCCCATAGCACGTGGTACGATATGACTTTAGTTATTGTTTTTATTTGTACGCGACATTGTTAATGTAATTGGCTGCAGTTACATAAATTGTATACAGTCAAACCTGTGTTAGTGGTCACCTCTATTAAGCAGCCAAACTGCATTAAGCAGCCAGTTTCCAGATTCCCAATATGTTATTTTGCTATACATTTGACCTCTATTAAGCAGCCACCTGTGCTAAGCAGCCACTTTGTGTGATTCCCTTGGCTGGCTGCTCAAGACAGGTTTGACTGTAGGTATATTCATATCATTTACTATGATTGGTCATCATAAACGAACGATAGCAAGCATCGCTGTAATGGAAGTAGAAGTGTGACGTATCATGACTGAAAATAGTATAGCCAGTATACTATTGTATAATGTTACATTATATAGGAATTTACCTAGTAATTTCCATATGTTATATATTTTTAAGCTTCATCCACCAGACGTATATTCCCGGCGTGGAATGAGATTGTATCGTTACCCGGAACGACATTACCCGGAACGTATTTACTGTTTTGCCCGGACGTGGTGTGTGTCGCCACAACCCTCACTACGATGTTCTTGGTCTACTTGAGATAGCTCAAGGAAGCCAACACTATACTGGGAGCCAGAACGGGAACATCGTCGTCAAGGATTGGAATCATCGAGACAAACATAGATACGTGAATCTATATTTAGTTTATTTACCTATGCATAGTAGACGGTTTAAGTGTGATTATGTCACAGGAGCGTTGTGTATAACGTTGTAGAATGCTAAAAACGCACAAGCATACATTGGTGTAACGTTAGAGAACGTTCACAATAGACAGTTAGCTTGTAAGTATTGCAGTGATGGTATAGACTGAGAGAGGAACTGTTTAAGAATCTTAGAATCTTACATCATCATCATTCATACAAATAATTCATCATATTATTGTAATTAAACTTGTAAATATTGTACTGAGTGTTGATTGAGTCTGATTGAGTATTGTGATCTAGTTCTGTCGGTCCATCCTGTTACAGTGTCTACAAAATCAAGGATATAAACATTTCACATTCAAAATGATTTGAGGGTAAATCAGTGCTGGATATAACTGGCAATTATTTGCCTGAAATGTATGTATAGTCTCTAAATATATTTATTCTTGTGGAAATATGTGTAACAGTGAAATCACATTCAGAAAAAGGACTCATTTTATTACGTTGCTGGATATAAAATAACTTCAAAAATATTCGCCTCCAATTTTTATTTCTGTGTAAACTAATACTATAACTGTTACATGTCTATCCTGTGTATATATTATGTTACATATAAAATTAGTTACAGAATTGTGGTAATATGGTGCTAAAAATTGAATTGATATTTCAAACATTGCAGAAAAATTGTACTTTCATTTACTTTACTGCTTGATTGAAACCAAAATAATTGTGCCACTACGATGAATCTAGTATCATTGTAAAGAGAATTTAATTCTCTAAAAATCTTACATTCATCATTTTGTTGTAGAAGTAATGCATCATACTTTAATTTTGCCAAGAATAAGACTAGTATAAAATCTGCAATAATTTCCCAAAAAATAATATGGAGATAGTATCTATGTCCTATATTGATTATCAGTTACACTGTGTATTATATGGCCATGGGATAGCTGCTTAGTATATTTCTATGTGGAGTAAAGGGTTAACTAATACCTTGTTGTAAATGTAAAACATTATATGTTATATTTCGGGCTTTACGCCTGCATCAGCACCATTTCAGGCTATATCGCCGACGGGCAGTTTACTTAACAACACCTTTCCTGTGCAGGCTCCAGCGGTTAACCAGTACTTGGGTGCCCACCCTCCGTAAGAAACTGCCAACTTTTTCATATAAATGAGACACGGCCTGAGCGGGGCTCGAACGTAAAACGTTTTTCTGTGAGTAATTGTATTGTAATATGTAACTGTTGGTGATCATATTACTAAATGGTTTTTTGGTGATGGTATATGCATTGTTATAATTTTAAGGACAATGCAATATTATCGTGTGATACATGGTGTAATAGTTATCTAATATAACCTTTATATTTACATGTGCAGTGAAATCTGCTAAAATATCTTTTTCAATTGCACTATATATTAAATTATGTGCAATATTTATACACAACATTATGTGATACATCGTGCAATGGCATAACAATGCCATAACCATAACAATTATCTTTACATATGCAGTGAATTCTACAGAAATGTCTTTTTCAGTTGCAATATATATTAAATTATGTGCAATATTTATACACAACATTATGTGATACATCGTGCAATGCCATAACCATAACAATTATCTTTACATATGCAGTGAATTCTACAGAAATGTCTTTTTCAGTTGCAATATATATTAAACCATGTGCAATAATTAGACACAGCATGGATAACGTTATTATATTATACACAAACATAAATTAAGTCTTTGTTTGTATTTGTCTGTCATATTTTGTCATACGTATCAAATAGGTCACGACGGAATGTACAGGTGTAATGCATAATCGTTTGTAATCATACTCATAGTCCGTAAAACAGAAATGAAGATCGGATATGTTCATGATAATAGTCATTATGACGATTATAACCGAATCATCCCCCTTGCACGTTTTCTTCGCATCATCATTCAACTGTTCAACGGGGGTGGGTGGAGACCGATCCATTACAAAGCTTGATTTTCCTTTGTTCGGTGTCTCATTGTTATTGATCGCATATTCATGAAAAGGCCAATATTGTGCTGACCTTGGATCGGTAGCCTATTGTCCTTGCGTCTGGCGGCTCTATTCTATTTCCCTCGGTCACCTTCGTTATTACCCGATGTCGGAATGTCCCATGAGCGAGAATCATGTGATTCCGTCTGCTCCAGGTCTGGAGACGCGTCATCATCGGGTGCATGGGGTTCCAAAAGGGGGTTCATCAAGTTTGCATTGTCCGTGTTTATGCTCGAATTCATTGCAATCTAGGCACTTCCAGCCATTTGGACAGTCCACGGCTTTGTGACCGTCTTCTAAGTATTTTCTACACTTCATAACTTTATCTTATCTATCACTTTTCTGCCCGGGATGAAACACTCGTAAAGTGAACATCACAAATTTTGCCAGGGGTTCTTTGAGGGTGCTTGCCTTTACGTCACACAACCTGTCACCTGTGTCACAATTAGTCAATGTCCCTTTATATCAAAGTTTTTCACGATTTGTAGAAATAACTTCCATTCCCTTGCCCTTAAGAACTAATGTATGTGTTATTAAATTGTCATCAACAGACAAGGGAACATCCTTAACACAAACCCGTATCATATTTTCATGGTCTAATCTGCCCGGGTTTGTATTCAACAATTCAACACACATTGTGTTAATAAGGCAAGTTTATCTTCAATATTGTTAACATATATGCGCCACATACCTCGTACTCTCTGAAGGCAAGTGATGTGAGAAGGGTCTATCACTTCTAACATTGACGTATAAAGTTCCGTATATATAATCCAGTCCTGTTTCGCAGGTATTGAATCACCGAAAACAGTCCTTTCTTGCATGAAAACAACAGCTGGTCTGCCATATTGTTTTGACATATCACTGCTATCGTCAGGTAAACTGTTTTTATCCATTAATTTTCCATCCATTTTGTCAATCGTAACATACAAAACGTCTCAATCTCTACAATGTTCTACTTAGTCTATCCAAGACACAAGCTGCTATCCATAAAATCTAAGAAATTTGTATTTTTTACACCGCAAACAATCACTACCTTAGTTAGTGGTCGCTTACGTCATCATATAAGGAAATTTAGCTGGCTACATGTGTCTTTGTGTGAGAGAAACAGTTATCTTTCCCCTAGCTCACCTTGAAAATTAGCTACATTTGCCCTGCTTTTTGATGGTGCAAAGTAGAAATAGAAGAAAAGCAAGTGGATCAAAAATGTTTCTGTAAAATGTTGTTTGATTATTGTCCAATGCTGATATAGCATATGAGGATGAAGCTATACAGATCTATTACCTATGTATTTTGGGCTAATGGCAAGTGTCCAACCATTAATGGTTGTGAAATTGCTCTAGGCAGTATTGCCGGCACGGACAGGCACTCCAGTAGAACCACCACAGTATTGCCGGCACGGGCAGGCACTCCAGTAGAACCACCACAGTATTGCCGGCACGGACAGGCACTCCAGTAGAACCACCACAGTATTGCCGGCACGGACAGGGATTCCAGTAGAACCACCACAGTATTGCCGGCACGGACAGGCACTCCAGTAGAACCACCACAGTATTGCCGGCACGGACAGGCACTCCAGTAGAACCACCACAGTATTGCCGGCACAGACAGGCACTCCAGTAGAAACACCACAGTATTGCCGGCACAGACAGGCACTCCAGTAGAAGCACCACAGTATTGCCGGCATGGGCAGGCACTCCAGTAGAACCACCACAGTATTGCCGGCACAGACAGGCACTCCAGTAGAACCACCACAGTATTGCCGGCACAGACAGGCACTCCAGTAGAAGCACCACAGTATTGCCGGCATGGGCAGGCACTCCAGTAGAACCACCACAGTATTGCCGGCATGGGCAGGCACTCCTATAGAACCACCAAACTTCAATAACCCAGGTGCAGAGCTTCCTTAGATGAAGGAATTTGACATTCCTGGTGGGACTCAAACCTATAATATTGAGGATAAATGGATTTGAAATAAATGATGTTAACCAATTGGCCACAAACCAACATTATGAACAAAATGCCTATTTAAGATTTCAATGTAGACCTATGGTGACACATTGACACATATTTCAACAATATGGAGACACAAACTGCTACTCTTTCTATATCATTAACTGAAATTGTTGGAAACTGTCTTAAGACAATTCTAGATGAAATAATAAACTCTTCATTAGAGCATCTTTATAATAAACAAATGGTTCCCTCTGTCCTCATTTTATCTCCAGCTTTGGTAACTCACTACTGGTATCACTAATGTTCTGGTATTTGGTGACATTTTCTGTCACAAGACAAAATCAATAACTATAACAGTAACTTTATCCTCTTCAATTCATTTAGTGACAAGTGAAACACAGAGGAATTTCAGTGTCAACTCACATATCAATTCATGAAGACTATGTAGTATTACAATTAATGTATGTATGAGAATGAGATACTCAAATTGTAAAATGACTATATAGTGTGCATTTTAATTTCATTGTTATGTAATTCAATGTGATTATTGTGTTTCATCGTCATGTACCAAATTTGTGAATTTGTGCTTTAGCTGTAAGCCACTAACCAATTATTGAATGTTCTGCATAGCTGTAAGCCACTAACCAATTATTGAATGTTCTGCATAGCTGTAAGCCACTAACCAATTATTGAATGTTCTGCATAGCTGTAAGCCACTAACCAATTATTGAATGTTCTGCATATGCTATGAACATTGTCCTATGTTCTCAACAAATTATCCATCAATATGATTCCAATTTTTTGTTTTCAAGAATAAATGTAGACACCGACTAGCAATATATATGTAGTAGTGTTTCCCCTAAGCAGGAATAGGAGGGCGGCCCGCCCTACCCTTTTTTGGGCCGCCCTTGTGCCTGAAATTCCGAAAATGCCTGCCCTCATGTGCCTAAGTATTGCAATATTGCCGGAAATCCCCCAAGGATACAAATCCTGTGTTAGGCTGATGCTATAATCTGGAATACACAGATTTACGATCAATATGCTGTGAAATGTCCACCTATGCACAGTGTAGCCTAGGGGCAACATTGACCTTGCTCAAGATATATTCCCGTGTTTTAACTGACTGCTCCATATCTTTCCCGCCAATGCAATGGGGCCTAGCAGGCATGTACGTTAATTGTCGCAGTCTTATGTTGATTTAATAGATATTCAAAACGCAAATAAAAAAGAGACTGCCGATTATGTATATTGAAGAGGCAATACAATTTGACAGGTAATCATGATACATGTCAATCAGTCAATTTTCGCACATTTATGCCCCAATTTCCGTTTGAGTCATTGTTGTAAAAACAAATGTAGGAATTATTGGCACGCGATGCCCAGTTACGTGTTCTTTATAGTGAAGTCACAGATATATGTCCCCTGTGTGCAATCTCATCATTAGTTGATGGTAATTGACTCAAATAGTCCCCAATTTGTCCTTAGTGTCACACGTTTTTAGCTTTACTGGGTACTGTGCATATCACAGCATGTGGATTGTCCCATTGCACCGGTCGGAAATTCCGCCAACGAATGTTAATGAACCAGTCGTGGCCTGTCAATCAAATTCACCTGTTCATTCAATCAGATATCGATATTTGACACACACCCTCGAAATGAATATCCGGGATATTTACCTCCGACAAGCTAAGCTGGTGCTGAATTAATGGGAAAATGCGTTTTAAATTTAGAAAACAATGGTTAAACGATGTCAGTGGGGTTTGTGTAATTCAGACAGTCGCTACCTAGATCGTGCAGGAAAAGGTGTTACGTTTATTCCTTTTCCGAAGCCAAAAAGGAGCTTAGAAAAATGCAAACGATGGAGCAAAGCTTGCGGCCGTCCCCACACACAGTTGAATGTAAACACCGTAGACGGAAATTATCACATGCATGTTTGTTCAAAGGTAAGGCTATCTTTCGATTAATATAATTATTCTTGATCGCAACTTCGATTCCAAATCCAATGCTCTACCACTGGACCATGGATGCCACACTATGATACTCTTGTATTACATGTAAAGTTTTGGATTTATTTGTTATCGCAATCATTTGGAGGATAATGCACTTATGTAGACAGAACCCCATTCTAGGGTCTGCTCCGATTTTAATTCTTTTACATGCAGTTATAAGCCATATCCAAAATGCTAGGATTTCAGTCAAACCAGGGACCCAACAATTCAAAATGCCACGCTGTATGACTGGACTACATACTCCACACACATTAGTATGGTATATTGGGGGATCAAATATACTCTGGATTACGAGTATGTTAGCCACCGATCCGCTAGTATATAATATTTTCTGATATTGTTTCACATTTATATATTTCAACATTTTCCAGAAGGGCACCCAACCGACACATATCCAGATCCTTTGCCTGCAAATCCATTCGACAAATGTACACCAGTCAGACGGCCAGCCAGGCGCAAGCGAGAGCCTGCTACAGAACCGAAGAAAAGGAGCATTTTGTCAGAGCTTGACATCAGGTATTTACACACAAACATGTGAAATATAGTTTCAAACCATTATTTTGCAATGATATACATAGAGTTTAAAATATTATTATAAAATAAATATAAGTAGCATTATTATATATACCAGAGAAAGAAACATTCACGTACAGGTAATCAAATAAAAATCCATTTTACATTCATTTATATACATTCTTATAGATCTGCACCTCCCGCAGGAATAAAATATACACCATTTTTATCTGACCCCCCCCCCCCCATTTACATATGTTGTATACATTTTACACCTTCCAGTTAACATACATCCCCCAAGTTATATACATTCATGTGTCCCTCCATCTTTTCCAGTAGTCAAGGAAGCATACATCGTAATACTATTACCACCGACACACTTAAAGGTAGTCACAGTTAATATCTCATGTCGACACAAAATCAGTGTATATCTTGCTCATTCTCCATAACTTTATTGTCTGCCACAATGCGTTGAATAAACAAGTATTGTCGGGTGTACACCACAAAGTCACAAAACTGGGCACCAGTCACCAACAGTTGCCCTTGTACTTGGTACCAGTAGGGATGTGTTTCCTTTAAGCTGATATTTCCCCCCACCTTTTCAACGCATAATTTCTTTTGTTTGTTTTCATCTGTCAAAGCTTCTAATATAGTAGAATCTCTTATTGAAAATGGGCACTTGATTTCAAGAATCCCTACATGACCGTTTTTACACACCTCGCCATCAGGTGACGCACCAATATACGGAAAATCTGGATGTATTACTAATCCGCAGTCATGTACATGATTGTTGGTTCTTTTTCTGTACATGTTCTGTGCCACTTTTTCATTAGCAGTCCCATAGCTAGTTGCTGCACTAGTAAATGGTTTCGATCTTAACACACTGTCAACAAATTTTTGTGTTACTGCTGATTTCCGAATTACGAATCGGCCAAAGTTTGAAGCAGTCACACATTTTGACCTTACTTTGTGCCATAGATTGTTATTTGCCTGATCTGTATGAAAGAACAACAACAACCTATCAGGCAAATTGTTCTCTGTGAGTTGTGGTACATTTGTAATGTCAGTTTTGTATGGAAATGTAAGGTTACCACATGGTGTACTTTCCCGCGAGGGTCCTACTGGCTGCAATAGCGGCAACTGAAAGAGAGAAATCAATTCATTACAACAACATACATCTGTTTCTTACATTTCAGAGTTGTCTGCCCTGGATATATTAGCCTTAGCAGCAGAGAACAAGATGCTCACAGACGGATATGTAGTACAGTGGTAACACGCTGGACTGGTAATCCAGGGATCGCAGGTTCGATCCCCCGTCTGACCCTAATAAAATTAACAGTCTTTCAGATGTGATGTTAAACCGAGGTCTCGTGTCGGTGCTTTACACGTAAATGAACCAGAGGAGACTCTGGAATGGGTCCCTGTCTGTATCATTGCACTATCCTCCAAAATCTAAAATGACTTAATATCTTCAGTAGGCGTCACGTAAAACACACAACAAGATGCTACAACAGCAGTTATCCAAGCAGGTGTTGTTAAATAAAGAACTCCGCAGAGACAATGCTACAATCTTAGGTAACGAATATCACGGCTTCTTTGAAGTTTCTTAGCATCCAGCGATTTGACTGACGAGTCTTTTATCTTAAAGCATGTTTCATGTTTAAAATGTCTAATGATTTTTATCCTAATTATCTCCATGACATGTTCCAACAAAAATCACAAACTGAAAATGCATTTTTAACACTTCGTTCAAATACAAATTTAAATTTTTATATACCTAACGCAAATTGTGAGATGTTTAATGGTAGCCTTTTATACTTCGGACCAATTGTTTGGAACTGTCTACCCTTGGAAATAAAAACTTCAAGCTCACTTACTTTGTTTAAATCAAATTGTTTAAAATGGCTGGATGTCTAATATTTACTAATACTGTTAACTACTGTTCATAATCCACGCATACAACTTGTAGTTTATGTAGATGCGTTCTTACTTTTATTAGTTCTAATACAACATGTCTTTTAGTTCAGTTGTTTTGTATGTCATGTGTGTATAAATATTAGGGATGTCAACTAGTACTCGAGTACTCGATCGAACGTCCGAGTATCGAATACTTTTCAGATAATCGAGTACTCGGTTAAAAAAAATAAAATCAACAAATCTTTATTTTGCGCAAATACGGAGTTGCCTGTGAACAAATCGTGATCAGTGGGATTAGCGAAACTTCCGCTGTACCAAACAATGCAATATACAGCGTGTCATGGTGATTAACAATACCTGTATATCACACAGAGCCGGCCACAGTGACCGAATAATTAAGGTGTTGATTCAACTTAATTTGGAAGCGTAAGTTTGATGCAAATTATTTTATCATTGTCGTCACTACTGAGGCGGGTCGTCCGATTGTTTGTCGTGTGAATGACATCTTTTGTCTGGTGGTCGGAACTTGTTTTGATGTTATAATTGACACTTAATTGATTACTCAATTTAGAACTTTAAGCAGCTACCCATAGCAGGGCAATACCGAAATAGTTGTTAAATAATAAATATCGTTTTGCCATAAAACTTTTGCCATTAACGTTAACGCTGTTAAACTGTGAAGAGATCTTTAGAATATAATAGTAGTATAGTAATATAAGTGAATTGTGAGAATGCCTCCACCTAAATCTGTGGTATGGAAGTACTGGACAAGACATCAAAGCAATGAATTGATTAAAAGCAGGACCAATCTGATTGACGAGACAAGAAGCATAATCCACGGTAACGGTAACCGAGTGCTCGAGTACTCGATCGAATACCTTTCCGAGTACTCAAGTACCAAAATCACTACTCGTTGACATCCCTAATAAATATGTTTTATGTTTAACATGGAAGATTAGCCTTGCTAAATGGGTTACCCTCTCTAAATAAAGAATTTACTTACTTACTTACTTACTTTAAAGGATAGAAGTAAATCGAAATCAGTAATCTCTGAAAGACGTGCAAGAACATTTACTGTAGAAGCAGTCAGAGACAGCCGTATAAAGTATAACTTTAAATACTATACAGGATTTATATTTTTACAGTTCATGAATATTTTTAAATTTCTTGTTCCTAACAAATTTGAATGCCCTGTGAACTTCTCAAGAACAATATCAAGCATCAGAGACATCAAACTGGAGGATCAGCTTCTTCTAACATTGATCAAACTTAGGCTTAACTTGGACTTTATGCACTTGGCACATCTTTTTCAAATTTCTAATCAAGATGCTGGTCTGCTTTCCGTACCTGGATTAATTACATGTATTTTAGATTTGGTTCCGTCTCCATATGGCCAGACAGAGATATAAGTTAAAAATGGTTTAAGGAGGATTTTCCAGACACATTGATCATTTTAGACGGGACAGAGATTAAAATGGATCGTCCCAGTTCACTGAGATCACACAGTCAGTGTTACTCTGACTACAAGTCAGCAACTACATTGAAAGGGCTAGTAGGCATTGACCCTAGAGGTTCATTCACATTTATATCTATGTTGTTTTCTGGATGTATATGAGACAGTGGATTATTAGTGCTCTTACAACAGTTGATTGCGGTAAAATGAATAAAGGAGATGGTGTCATGGTAGACAAAGGGTTTCTAATACAGGAAGAAATAGAAAAACTTGGACTTAAGTTGTACATTCCACCATTTACATAGAGCTCTGTACAGATGCCGGTCGGAGATGTATCCCTTACAAAGAAAACCGCTAAACACCGTGTGCATGTGGAAAGTGCTATCTCTAGAGCGAAGAAATTCAAGATTGTCGATAATAAAATTGATCTAAGTTTATTTCCCTGTGTAAACCAAATTTGGTTTTATTGCTGCTTTTTGACTAATTTTATGCCCCTTCTCATTCAAGACTAACCTGATACGCTAATGCACTGCAAACATTCTGAGTTCCATGTTCAGTCATCACTGTCATGTAGGGCTGGCTGGCTAGGTGTGATATTGGGCTTGGGCTTAGGGACTTCAAAAACAGTAGCTCACTTTCAAGTACCTGTATTTTCCTGAAAATAGAAAAACATGTGTTTTTCATTGTTTGCATTTTAACAATGTGTTTGCTATTTTACACATATAAATTTGTAACATGATTAAAACAATACAGCATAAAACATGTATAGTACTTTCGTTTTATTTGTTTGTGCATGAATTATCTTTTATCTTCAAATTTATTTCCCACATATACATCTTGGTATTTATATACAGTGTATGTATGTATGTTCCATTAATGTCAAACCCCTTGCGGGGACATAGACATGTTTTCCTGGGCAAGCTTAGTCGACCCACCCAGCCGACTAAGTGGTTAACCAGTACTAAGCAATGTGTGTGAGGGGCCTTGCTCAATGACACTACATACGTGGCCTGACCGAGTATCGAACCCAGGACTGATCGATTCCAAATCCGACGCTCTACAACTGAACCACGGATGCCACACAGGGTTCCATGGTCGATCACTGCAAATATGTCCTTGAGCAGGGCACCCACCATATTTGCTTGGTACTGGTTTTAATGGTACCGAAGCAGTTAGGCCTGTCCCAGGTCAAGCGGTTTGACATTGATGGAAAATTGAATATACCTGTTGGAAGTCTGCAGTAAGCAGCCTCTTTTTTCGAGTAGAGTTTCCTGGTTTGGCAATTACCACGGTGCTGACAGGTTCAGGCTCAATCTTTACACCTTGGTTTGTCCCACCGTTGTGGCATGGAAATGCAGGCAGGTTGGCTTGGTATATCTGATAGACCTTCAAGGATCCAATCCGTCAGCTTCAATATAACAGCCAGAATGTGGGCACATTCACCAGAAGCCCTGAAAATAGAATAAATGCAGACTGTTGTTTAGGTTCAATATTGCGGCAATTTAAGAACAAAGTGATGAAGCGTCTGTTCTACGAATCATCAAATGCAATGTTTACACATGCCGCCATTTTGTTTACAAGCGGCAGTGACTAGGACTAGTAGGGGTTTCCGCCGTCTCCTTTAGGATACCACTTAATCGGTGAAACCAAATAGTAACTTGAACACTATATCAATATATAAAAAATGGTGCGGTACTTACCCTGCTTTACAACTGCAGAATGCATCTGTAACCTGTTGCTGTCCGACGACTATATTGACGCGATGGCCATTGTCATTCTTTCGTTGACTGCGGAACACGACAGCTTTAACTTCTACATCCCGATTTCCAGCACGATAAAGTTTTACAGAACTAATATACGATTTGTTTGCAAACTTCTTAGCTTGAACTTTTTGACGCAAAGAAGTTCTATACGGTAGAAAATATTCCCCAAAGTCACATGGTAAATCATTCAATCTAAGTGCGTCCGCCATTTTGGAATTTGTTTGTCGGAGGTTTTGTGTTACAGGGTCACGTGATGTTAGGGGCGGAGCGATAGGCCATCTCGCGACTGGTCAATTATGCCGCCATTATATTTTATATGTAACTTTAAATGAATGTAAATGCATTATTGTTTTAATTTTCTGGCTTAAAAATGCCCTTTTTTCTACCTGCACCCTGCCCATTTTTCAGTCTGGGGGAAATACTATATGTAGTTCCAGAGATGACCAATAGGCTCGGTACACTGGTTTGGCCATCATCTGAACTGAGCGCAACATTACTTGGAACTGAACATTACATGTTCTCTCAATGTGGGCAACAGTGGCTTTACTTGGAACTGAACATTACATGTTCTCTCAATGAGGGTAACAGTGGCTTTACTTGGAACTGAACATTACATGTTCTCTCAATGAGGGCAACAGTGGCTTTACTTGGAACTGAACATTACATGTTCTCTCAATGAGGGCAACAGTGGCTTTACTTGGAACTGAACATTACATGTTCTCTCAATGTGGGCAACAGTGGCTTTACTTGGAACTGAACATTACATGTTCTCTCAATGAGGGCAACAGTGGCTTTACTTGGAACTGAACATTACATGTTCTCTCAATGTGGGCAACAGTGGCTTTACTTGGAACTGAACATTACATGTTCTCTCAATGTGGGCAACAGTGGCTTTACTTGGAACTGAACATTACATGTTCTCTCAATGAGGGCAACAGTGGCTTTACTTGGAACTGAACATTACATGTTCTCTCAATGTTGGGCAACAGTGGCTTTACTTGGAACTGAACATTACATGTTCTCTCAATGTGAGCAACAGTGGCTTTACTTGGAACTGAACATTACATGTTCTCTCAATGAGGGCAACAGTGGCTTTACTTGGAACTGAACATTACATGTTCTCTCAATGAGGGCAACAGTGGCATTACTTGGAACTGAACATTACATGTTCCCTCAATGTGGGCAACACTGGTTTTACAGAAACTAAACATTACATGTCCTCTCAATGTGGGCAACACTGGTTTTTACAGGAACTAAACATTTACATGTCCTCTCAATGTGGGCAACAATGTCAATAATGGCTTTACCTGAACTAAACATTACATGTCCCATGAGGGCAACACTTGCTTTACTGGGAACTGAACATTACAATGTTCTTTCAATGTGGGCAACAATGGCTTTACCTGAACTGAACATTATATGTCCTCTAAGGGCAACACTGGCATTACTGGGACCTGAACATTACAATGTCCTCAATGAGGGCAACACTGGCTTTACCTGAACTGAACATTACAATGTCCTCAATGTGGACAACACTGGCTTTACTGGGAACTGAACATTACAATGTCCTCAATGTGGGCAACACTGGCTTTACCTGAACTGAACAGTATATGTCCTCTGAGGGCAACACTGGCTTTACTGGGAACTGAACATTACGTGTGCCCTGAGGGCAACACTGGCTTTACCTGAACTGAACATTACGTGTCCTCTGAGGGCAACACTGGTTTTACCAGGAACAGAACATTACATGTCCTCCAAGTGCAACACTGGCTTTAATGGGCACTGAATATTGCATGTCCTCCAAGTGCAACACTGGCTTTAATGGGCACTGAATATTGCATGTCCTCCAAGTGCAACACTGGCTTTAATGGGCACTGAATATTGCATGTCCTCCAAGTGCAACACTGGCTTTAATGGGCACTGAATATTCCATGTCCACTCAATTGAGGTGAACATCAACCCGATATAGCTTGCTAAGCTATGACAATGACCCAAAATAACTGACGCTACCCAAGTGTGATCTTAAGTTTTATGAGTGTCATAAGTTATTACGAATGACAAAAGATTACCCATTATGTGTGACCTTGACCTTGACCACCAGCCCATGGACAGGTGTATAGATATTGTAATGTAGACAGAGGTTCCATACCACCACCGATAGACAGTAGTAGAGATATTGTAATGACTACAGATGTTCCATACCACCACCCATGGACAGTTGTAGAGATATTGTTATGTAGACAGAGGTTCCATACCACCACCCATGGACAGTTGTAGAGATATTGTTATGTAGGCAGAGGTTCCATACCACCACCCATGGACAGTTGTAGAGATATTGTTATGTAGGCAGAGGTTCCATACCACCACCCATGGACAGTTGTAGAGATATTGTTATGTAGGCAGAGGTTCCATACTACCACCCATGGACAGTTGTAGAGATATTGTAATGTAGACAGATGTCCCATACCACCACCCATGGACAGTTGTAGAGATATTGTAATGTATACAAGTGTTCCACATAACCAGTCCATGGACAGTTGTAGAGATATTGTAATGTATACAGGTGTTCCACATAACCAGTCCATGGACAGTTGTAGAGATATTGTAATGTATACAAGTGTTCCACATAACCAGTCCATGGACAGTTGTAGAGATATTGTAATGTATACAAGTGTTCCACATAACCAGTCAATGGACAGTTGTAGAGATATTGTAATGTATACAGGTGTTCCACATAACCAGTCCATGGACAGTTGTAGAGATATTGTAATGTATACAAGTGTTCCACATAACCAGTCCATGGACAGTTGTAGAGATATTGTAATGTATACAGGTGTTCCACATAACCAGTCCATGGACAGTTGTAGAGATATTGTAATGTATACAAGTGTTCCACATAACCAGTCCATGGACAGTTGTAGAGATATTGTAATGTATACAAGTGTTCCACATAACCAGTCCATGGACAGTTGTAGATATATTGTAATGTATACAAGTGTTCCACATAACCAGTCCATGGACAGTTGTAGAGATATTGTAATGTATACAAGTGTTCCACATAACCAGTCCATGGACAGTTGTAGAGATATTGTAATGTATACAAGTGTTCCACATAACCAGTCCATGGACAGTTGTAGAGATATTGTAATGTATACAAGTGTTCCACATAACCAGTCAATGGACAGTTGTAGAGATATTGTAATGTATACAAGTGTTCCACATAACCAGTCCATGGACAGTTGTAGAGATATTGTAATGTATACAGGTGTTCCACATAACCAGTCCATGGACAGTTGTAGAGATATTGTAATGTATACAAGTGTTCCACATAACCAGTCCATGGACAGTTGTAGAGATATTGTAATGTATACAGGTGTTCCACATAACCAGTCCATGGACAGTTGTAGAGATATTGTAATGTATACAAGTGTTCCACATAACCAGTCAATGGACAGTTGTAGAGATATTGTAATGTATACAGGTGTTCCACATAACCAGTCCATGGACAGTTGTAGAGATATTGTAATGTATACAGGTGTTCCACATAACCAGTCCATGGACAGTTGTAGAGATATTGTAATGTATACAAGTGTTCCACATAACCAGTCCATGGACAGTTGTAGAGATATTGTAATGTATACAGGTGTTCCACATAACCAGTCCATGGACAGTTGTAGAGATATTGTAATGTATACAAGTGTTCCACATAACCAGTCCATGGACAGTTGTAGATATATTGTAATGTATACAAGTGTTCCACATAACCAGTCCATGGACAGTTGTAGAGATATTGTAATGTATACAAGTGTTCCACATAACCAGTCCATGGACAGTTGTAGAGATATTGTAATGTAGACAGATGTTCCACATAACCAGTCCATGGACAGTTGTAGAGATATTGTAATGTATACAGGTGTTCCACATAACCAGTCCATGGACAGTTGTAGAGATATTGTAATGTATACAGGTGTTCCACATAACCAGTCCATGGACAGTTGTAGAGATATTGTAATGTATACAGGTGTTCCACATAACCAGTCCATGGACAGTTGTAGAGATATTGTAATGTATACAGGTGTTCCACATAACCAGTCCATGGACAGTTGTAGATATATTGTAATGTATACAAGTGTTCCACATAACCAGTCCATGGACAGTTGTAGAGATATTGTAATGTATACAGGTGTTCCACATAACCAGTCCATGGACAGTTGTAGAGATATTGTAATGTATACAAGTGTTCCACATAACCAGTCCATGGACAGTTGTAGAGATATTGTAATGTATACAGGTGTTCCACATAACCAGTCCATGGACAGTTGTAGAGATATTGTAATGTATACAAGTGTTCCACATAACCAGTCCATGGACAGTTGTAGAGATATTGTAATGTATACAGGTGTTCCACATAACCAGTCAATAGGCAGTGTACAGGACAGCTACTATTACTTGGCCTACCAAACAAATGTTTATTACCTTACTTACAGACTAATAGGAAAATTGTTCAAAACTTATCCAAATTTATATATTACGCAAATTTAGCAAGGAATTAACATTTTAAGACACCACAACCATCTATGCTCTTCTGAAAATGTATCCATGCCTGTCCATTGTACTATGTTAGTGTACTGTTTGCTATAAATATGTTATCATATTTAATGCAATAACTATATTGAATTGAATATTAAGGAGATGGGCTATTGTACAATGACTTACCTCTAATGTTTTCAGCATGGGAACTTTCTCTAGCAAAGATTCATAAACTTTTCGTTTCTCGTATGCGTTTTTAAGAACTATTCTTCTAAATGTCAATCTATCCTGAAAGAATACGAAACAAATTATGAATATGCACGAGGCTTTGAAAGGTGATGATGGTGACGAGGTTGATGGTGACAAAACTGGTAGTATTCTATACATAAAAGTCAAGGAGATTGTGATTGTAATGTATGATATATAAAAGTTAAGGTGATTGTACTGGAATTATGATATGGGCCATGCGAAACAATACACAACATACATGTACACCACATACATGTACACCACATACAGGTACACAACATACATGTACACCACATACATGTACATCACATACATGTACACCACATACAGGTACACCACATACAGGTACACCACATACATGTACACCACATACATGTACATACAGGTACACCACATACAGGTACACCACATACATGTACACAACATACATGTACACCACATACATGTACACCACATACATGTACACAACATACATGTACACCACATACATGTACACCACATACATGTACACCACATACATGTACATCACATACATGTACACCACATACAGGTACACCACATACATGTACATCACATACAGATACACCACATACATGTACACCACATACATGTACACCACATACAGGTACACCACATACATGTACACCACATACATGTACATCACATACAGGTACACCACATACAGGTACACCACATACATGTACACCACATACATGTACACCACATACATGTACATACAGGTACACCACATACATGTACATCACATACATGTACACCACATACATGTACATCACATACAGGTACACCACATACAGGTACACCACATACATGTACACCACATACATGTACATACAGGTACACCACATACATGTACATCACATACAGGTACACCACATACATGTACATCACATACATGTACACCACATACATGTACACCACATACATGTCCATCACATACATGTACATCACATACATGTACACCACATACATGTACACCACATACATGTACACCACATACATGTACATCACATACATGTACACCACAAACATGTACACCACATACATGTACACCACATACAGGTACATCACATACACCACATACATGTACACCACATACATGTACACCACATACATGTACACCACATACATGTACAACACATACATGTACACCACAATGTACATCACATACATGTACACCACATACATGTACACCACATACATGTACATCACATACATGTACATCACATACATGTACACCACATACATGTACATCACATACAGGTACACCACATACATGTACACCACATACATGTACACCACATACAGGTACACCACATACATGTACACCACATACATGTACATCACATACAGGTACACCACATACAGGTACACCACATACATGTACACCACATACATGTACACCACATACATGTACATACAGGTACACCACATACATGTACATCACATACATGTACACCACATACATGTACATCACATACAGGTACACCACATACATGTACACCACATACATGTACACCACATACATGTACATACAGGTACACCACATACATGTACATCACATACAGGTACACCACATACATGTACATCACATACATGTACACCACATACATGTACACCACATACATGTACATCACATACATGTACATCACATACATGTACACCACATACATGTACACCACATACAGGTACATCACATACATGTACACCACATACATGTACACCACATACATGTACATCACATACATGTACATCACATACATGTACACCACATACATGTACACCACATACATGTACATCACATACATGTACACCACAAACATGTACACCACATACATGTACACCACATACAGGTACACCACATACATGTACACCACATACATGTACACCACATACATGTACAACACATATATGTACACCACAATGTACATCACATACATGTACACCACATACATGTACACCACATACATGTACACCACATACATGTACATCACATACATGTACATCACATACATGTACACCACATACATGTACATCACATACAGGTACACCACATACATGTACACCACATACAGGTACACCACATACATGTACTACATCACATACAGGTACACCACATACATGTACACCACATACAGGTACACCACATACATGTACTACATCACATACATGTACTACATCACATACATGTACACCACATACATGTACACCACATACAGGTACATCACATACATGAACATCACATACAGGTACATCACATACATGTACATTACATACATGTACAGCACATACATGTACAGCACATACATGTACACCACATACATGTACACCACATACACATACACCACATACATGTACACCACATACAGGTACATCACATACATGTGATGTACATGTATGTGATGTACCTGTATGTGGTGTACATCACATACATGTACACCACATACATGTACACCACATACATGTACATCACATACATGTACACCACATAAATGTACACCACATACATGTACATCACATACATGTACACCACAAACATGTACACCACATACAGGTACACCACATACATGTACTACATCACATACAGGTACACCACATACATGTACACCACATACATGTACATCACATACATGTACATCACATACATGTACACCACATACATGTACATCACATACATGTACACCACATACATGTACAACACAACACATACATGTACACCACATACATGTACACCACAATGTACATCATATACATGTACACCACATACATGTACACCACATACATGTACACCACATACATGTACACCACATACATGTACACCACATACATGTATACCACATACAGGTACACCACCTACATGTACACCACATACATGTACATCACATACAGGTACACCACATACATGTACACCACATACATGTACACCACATACATGTACATCACATACATGTACAGGTACATCACATACATGTACAGGTACATCACATACATGTACAGGTACATCACATACAGGTACATCACATACATACATGTACACCACATACATGTACACCACATACATGTACACCACATACAGGTACATCACATACATGTACATCACATACATGTACACCACATACAGGTACATCACATACATGTACACCACATACATGTACACCACATACATGTACATCACATACATGTACACCACATACATGTACACCACAATGTACATCACATACATGTACACCACATACAGGTACATCACATACATGTACATCACATACATGTACACCACATACAGGTACATCACATACATGTACACCACATACATGTACACCACATACATGTACACAACATACATGTACACCACATACATGTACATCACATACATGTACATCACATACATGTACACCACATACAGGTACATCACATACATGTACACCACATACATGTACACCACATACATGTACACCACATACAGGTACATCACATACAGGTACACCACATACAGGTACACCACATACATGTACACCACATACAGGTACATCACATACATGTACACTACATACATGTACACCACATACAGGTACACCACATACATGTACACCACATACAGGTACACCACATACATGTACATCACATACAGGTACATCACATACATGTACACCACATACATGTACATCACATACATATACACCACATACATCACATACATGTACACCACATACAGGTACACCACATACATGTACACCACATACATGTACATCACACACAGGTACACCACATACATGTACACCCCACATACATGTACACCACATACAGGTACATCACATACAGGTACATCACATACAGGTACACCACATACATGTACATCACATACAGGTACACCACATACATGTACATCACATACAGGTACATCACATACAGGTACATCACATACATGTACATCACATACAGGTACATCACATACATGTACATCACATACAGGTACATCACATTACAGGTACACCACATACATGTACATCACATACAGGTACATCACATACATGTACACCACATACATGTACGCCACATACATGTACACCACATACATGTACATCTCATACATGTACACCACATACATGTACACCACACACATGTACACCACATAATGCACACATACAGGTACATCACATACATGTACATCACATACATGTACACCACATAATGCACACATACATGTACACCACATACATGTACATCACATACATGTACACCACATAATGCACACATACATGTACACCACATACATGTACACCACATACATGTACACCACATACATGTACATCACATACATGTACACCACATACATGTACATCACATACATGTACACAACATACATGTACACCACATACACCACATACATGTACACCACATACATGTACATCACATACATGTACATACATGTACACCACATACATGTACATCACATACATGTACACCACATACATGTACACAACATACATGTACACCACATACATGTACACAACATACATGTACACCACATACACCACATACATGTACACCACATACATGTACATCACATACATGTACATACATGTACACCACATACATGTACACCACATACATGTACATCACATACATGTACTACATCACATACATGTACTACATCACATACAGGTACACCACATACATGTACACCACATACAGGTACACCACATACATGTACTACATCACATTCAGGTACACCACATACATGTACACCACATACATGTACACCACATACAGGTACACCACATACATGTACTACATCACATACATGTACTACATCACATACATGTACACCACATACATGTACACCACATACAGGTACACCACATACATGTACACCACATACAGGTACACCACATACATGTACACCACATACAGGTACACCACATACATGTACACCACATACAGGTACACCACATACATGTACTACATCACATACATGTACTACATCACATACAGGTACACCACATACATGTACACCACATACATGTACTACATCACATACAGGTACACCACATACAGTACACCACATACATGTACATCACATACATGTACACCACATACATGTACACCACATACATGTACACCACATACATGTATACACATACATGTACTACATCACATACAGGTACACCACATACATGTACACCACATACAGGTACACCACATACATGTACATCACATACAGTACACCACATACTGTACACCACATACAGGTACACCACATACTGTACCCACATACAGGTACACCACATACATGTCTACATCACATACATGTACTACATCACATACATGTACACAACAAATGTACACCACATACATGTACATCACATACATGTACACCACATACATGTACACCACATACAGGTACACCACATATATGTACATCACATACATGTACACCACATACATGTACATCACATACATGTACACCACATACATGTACACCACATACATGTACATCACATACATGTACATCACATACATGTACACCACATACATGTACACCACACAAATGTACACCACATACATGTACATCACATACATGTACACCACAAACATGTACACCACATACATGTACACCACATACAGGTACATCACATACATGTACACCACATACATGTACACCACATACATGTACACCACAAACATGTACACCACATACATGTACACCACATACATGTACATCACATACATGTACAGGTACATCACATACATGTACATCACATACAGGTACATCACATACATGTACATCACATACATACATGTACACCACATACATGTACACCACATACAGGTACATCACATACATGTACATCACATACATGTACACCACATACAGGTACATCACATACATGTACACCACATACATGTACACCACATACAGGTACATCACATACATGTACACCACAATGTACATCACATACAGGTACACCACATACATGTACACCACATACATGTACATCACATACATGTACATCACATACAGGTACATCACATACATGTACACCACATACAGGTACACCACATACATGTACACCACATACAGGTACACCACATACAGGTACATCACATACATGTACACCACATACATGTACATCACATACATGTACATCACATACATGTACACCACATACAGGTACATCACATACATGTACACCACATACATGTACACCACATACATGTACACCACATACATGTACACCACATACATGTACACCACATACATGTACACCACATACATGTACACCACATACATGTACACCACATACATGTACACCACATACATGTACACCACATACAGGTACATCACATACATGTACACCACATACATGTACACCACATACATGTACACCACATACAGGTACATCACATACAGGTACACCACATACAGGTACACCACATACATGTACACCACATACAGGTACATCACATACATGTACACTACATACATGTACACCACATACAGGTACACCACATACATGTACACCACATACAGGTACACCACATACATGTACATCACATACAGGTACATCACATACATGTACACCACATACATGTACATCACATACATATACACCACATACATCACATACATGTATACCACATACATGTACACCACATACAGGTACACCACATACATGTACACCACATATACATGTACATCACACACAGGTACACCACATACATGTACACCCCACATACATGTACACCACATACAGGTACATCACATACAGGTACACCACATACATCACATACAGGTACACCACATACATGTACACCACATACATGTACACCACATACATGTACACCACATAATGCACACATACAGGTACATCACATACATGTACATCACATACATGTACAGCACATAATGCACACATACATGTACATCACATACATGTACACCACATACATGTACATCACATACATGTACATCACATACATGTACACCACATAATGCACACATACAGGTACATCACATACATGTACATCACATACATGTACACCACATAATGCACACATACATGTACATCACATACAGGTACATCACATACAGGTACATCACACACAGGTACACTACATACATGTACACCACATACATGTACACCACATACATGTACACCACATACATGTACACCACATAATGCACACATACAGGTACATCACATACATGTACACCACATACATGTACATCACATACATGTACACCACATACATGTACATCACATACATGTACACCACATACAGGTACATCACATACATGTACACCATATACATGTACACCACATACATGTACACCACATACATGTACACCACATACAAGTACATCACATACAGGTACACCACATACAGGTACACCACATACATGTACACCACATACAGGTACATCACATACATGTACACTACATACATGTACACCACATACAGGTACACCACATACATGTACACCACATACAGGTACACCACATACATGTACATCACATACAGGTACATCACATACATGTACACCACATACATGTACATCACATACATATACACCACATACATCACATACATGTATACCACATACATGTACACCACATACAGGTACACCACATACATGTACACCACATACACATGTACATCACACACAGGTACACCACATACATGTACACCCCACATACATGTACACCACATACAGGTACATCACATACAGGTACATCACATACAGGTACACCACATACATCACATACAGGTACACCACATACATGTACATCACATACAGGTACACCACATACATGTACATCACATACAGGTACATCACATACATGTACATCACATACAGGTACATCACATTACAGGTACACCACATACATGTACATCACATACAGGTACATCACATACATGTACACCACATACATGTACACCACATACATGTACATCACATACATGTACATCACATACATGTACACCACATAATGCACACATACAGGTACATCACATACATGTACATCACATACATGTACACCACATAATGCACACATACATGTACATCACATACAGGTACATCACATACAGGTACATCACACACAGGTACACTACATACATGTACACCACATACATGTACACCACATACATGTACACCACATACATGTACACCACATAATGCACACATACAGGTACATCACATACATGTACACAACATACATGTACACCACATACATGTACACCACATAATGCACACATACAGGTACATCACATACATGTACACCACATACATGTACACCACATACATGTACACCACATACATGTACATCACATACATGTACACCACATACATCTTTTTTTAAGAATGAAGACAAGTCAGGTCAGGTTTTTCAAATGTTAATTTTCGAAATATGATTTGCGCAGGTGCCCAATCATCAACGTACCCGGATATTCAAGTAAAATGACAACAAACTTCTCAACACCTCATTCAATACGAGACGTATGATTACGCCCAGGATCGATAATTGGGGAACAATAATTACTCGGATTCTTTTGAATGAAACACAAATAAACACTCTATTTACTAACCTGGCTGATTTGCATAAATATAAATTTCCAATAGTTTTCGTATTTCACCGGCACATTGGAATTTTTCTAAATGTCAAGGTCGATACACAACAGCTGACACGATTAATTGAATGTTCACACATTTCGCATGACACATGACCTTCTAATGCAGTGGGAATATGGCAGTTGGGATGAAATATACTGACATCGGGCCGCAGCCAATACCAGGTGTAATATAGTGATTTTCATTGGATGGAGTTCGAACTGGCCGTTGACACCAGGTGATCACTCTTTACAGGTGACCAGTTTTGACTGCAGTTCAATAGTTGGTCCATAGACACAAAAGTTTATCTGGGTAGATGGTTCTATTCATTGAAGGTTCCGGGATGGGTGTCCAGCAGACGTCCCAGCCGAGTGCCACCCTCCGTCCACCATCATTCACTACCCATCATCTGGCTACTCAAGTTGGTGGGAGAAACATCTACCGGTATTGATTGACCCTTCTTGGTGAACTGCGTGCGTGCATTGCGCGTGTGGACAGGATAACTCAAAATGTTGCTGATGGATATCGATGAAACTGTATGTGGTGTACCTGTATATAGAAGCTTGGTCTAGGAGGAGGTGGTCGGAGTTGTCAGTGAAACTGTATGTGGTGTATCTGTATATAGAAGCTTGGTCTAGGAGGAGGTGGTCAGAGTTGTCAGTGAAACTGTATGTGGTGTATCTGTATATAGAAGCTTGGTCTAGGAGGAGGTGGTCAGAGTTGTCAGTGAAACTGTATGTGGTGTATCTGTATATAGAAGCTTGGTCTAGGAGGAGGTGGTCGGAGTTGTCAGTGAAACTGTTTGTGGTGTATCTGTATATATAGAAGCTTGGTCTAGGAGGAGGTGATCAGAGTTGTCAGTGAAACTGTTTGTGGTGTATCTGTATATAGAAGCTTGGTCTAGGAGGAGGTGGTCAGAGTTGTCAGTGAAGCGTCCACTCCCATTAACTTCTATAGCAAATTATGCATGCTTACAACAATCGGTTAATGGGCATGGACCGACAGGTCAAACTTTAACCATCGGTTAGTGGGCATGGACAGCAAACCAAAATAAAATATGCAATATAGTTACCATAGCCCATAATGAGCCCTCGCTAGTAGCAATGATTGTAGCTGCCCTGGGCATGTTGTACATGAGTGCGAGTTCACCGAAACTTCCAGACTTGTCATATTTACCAATCAAATTACTGTCTACAAATATGTCGTATGTACCGCTGAAAAGACAAGAAATAATATGTCTGAATGATCTACTATCTAAGTTTGATTTAACCTTGGTTCATCTCAACTACCCTCGAGACGAAAACCTGCAATGTTACCTGATGGATGTACACCACATGCAACCTGATACAACGTATCATACCTACTTTCCTGATGTTGATGGAAACTTATTGCATTAATTGCAACTGAACTTCAGGTAGTTCGATCACATTATGTGTTTCATCGTACATTAAGTAACATTTATAAATGAAACTGTGATTAAACATAGCGATAACCTTGCACTTACAGAGCATGTGTTCTTACGTTTATTTATCGCCGCTATCGGCTGCCCATACGAGCGCCGCATCCTGAAAAGATTAGTCATTTTGGAGGATAGTGCACTGATACAGACAGAGACACATTGCCAGAGTACTGTGCACGGTGTAAAGCACCGACACAAAACCTAGGATTAAAATCACATCTGAAAGACCAGGACTCATGCCAGAGGGCGAGTTGGGCGAAATAGTCGCTTTATTTTCTGCCACTTCGCCGACAATAGACATCAGGGCGACATCCATTTAGCCTTATTTCTGGAAGATATAATTGCTAATTAATGGTGAAAGTCTGGTAATTCATGCCGTGTGGAATATTAGGCTAATCTCCCCCCGACATCCGGATACTTGCCGTAATCCAATCAACTTAATACCATTATTACGCATAGCCAATCAGCGATGCCGAAGCAACATATTTACATAATTCGCAGCCTAATTAACATAAATAGCCGGATGATATTATCCAAATTATCGATGTTGTATGACACAAGATACCAATTTATAACAATCAGTGTTGAAATACAGGTAAGTGCTAAGATTTAGTCATTGTCGAAAATATGTGCGAAAATTGACTAATAAAAAACCAATTTGCTGGAAATTGGAATATCCCAAAACTATTTACGGAAAATTACTCTATTAGGTAATATTCTGTGGTTGTGACTAAATTTATCGGGTTGGCTTACCAATTATTTCAGTGCCTACATGTACGCAGCGCAGCGTATATAAAATTGATAGCCAGTCGTAGAATCATGCATTATCAATATGCTGATGCCAGGGCCCAGATTGCAAAGTATCTGACGACAGTGATGGATAAAACTGCCTTGTAACCAAACACAACAACAATATAATTTAGGAGTTTTTCTGATTTATTTCAATTAGTAAATTGAAAATCATTTGTTTTCATTGTAATTCCGACTGTTCACGTCGCTATCTTACATTATGAATGAAATTTATCGGATTCGACTTTTAGTTGATTTTGCAAACGATACGAGTTATACATATTATAAATGCATACAAATGTGTTTAAATTCAAATTTTCATAGATATTGAAATGAATATGTCTGCTTTATATAAGAAATGTATGCAAATTAACGGTTTTACAATGTCGTCGAACAGTACTCGATCCATTTCGTGCCAATTTCGTGCTTAATAAAATTAAATGCATAATGTATAATCAACATTCCTATTGGTTTGCCAAGATTTATCTGCATGCAGGACCCAGAAGGCTCAGATGTTGAACTCAACTACTCATGATCATTTAGTGACCTTTGCAACTGGGATACAATGTAGAACTGTACAAGTTACAAAGTAACATGAAACTTAGTTGTAAGGTCCTAACCCCAACTCGGCCAACTAGTCTATGTTTTCTCTAATTCTGATAAAAGAAATTAGGTCTGGTTGCACAAAAGACACACCCTGGTCTAGAGGTAATATATGGTCAGACAAAAGTTACCTGTACGGAAAGTACCAACTATCTTGAAAAATACAGCTTGACACTTGAGATTTGACCTCAAGGGTCATTGACTCTTGACTTTCACAGTCTAATGAATGCCCTGCAGTTTTTCTACATACAATAGTTCCTATATTCTGCAAACCTTGACTAACAATGCTTTCACTATTTGATTTGGTTAAAACGTCTCCTCACTTCTCCCTTCTCCCTAAATCATCTGGAGGGAAAAGTGACTTCTCCCAATTACAGGCTGCTTGCATGCATGTGGTTGTCGCAAGTACTGGATGGAGCCACAGTTTTCCACAGACACTGGGGAATGTGGCAATGGCTCAGTTGGGACGGAACATTTAATATAAAGATTAAAGTTTAATCTAGTTTTAAACTGACAAACACAAGTACACATGTGTACAGTCATACTTTCAGTTTACTTGCCTTCAGGCAGGCAGTCCCCCCACCCCATCTCGGAAGTTTGTATGATCTATCCAATCAACATCTTTCTTATTTTCTGACAACTAATCAGTTCTCGTTCTCAGCATAGCGGGAACTTGGTTTTCAGGACATTTTGGTTTTGTAGGTTATTTAACCCATATGATATATACGTATTTCTACGTGTTATCGGCCACCTGATATATACGTGTTTTTATGTGTCCGTTTTAAATCCATCATTTTCGCTACTTAAATACGGCAGAAAAGCGGTCAAAATATGTTTCAATAAACAACAAGAACATATCTATAAATGTCTGCGCAGTTAAAATGAAAATAAATCTAAAAATAGCAATTACTCAGGGCAAACCCATTCATTAGCTTGCATAAAAATATCTAGGTATTTGGTAAATTTCCACAGTGCTAATTCACAGGCCAATTCATGTGTATGATCTAAAATTAGAATTGGATTGAAATTAGAACATTTATGTAGCCTCATGGAATGGCTAATGTTGTCAGCTAAACAGAGGGTAATAAACCCATGTGGGTGGAGTCTTTAATCAGAAAGTCCAATTGATTTAGGAAATTGATTTAATCAACTTAGGTTGCCACGCCCTTTTCCATGCACTATTAAATAAACAAATATAGTCGAATATAATAATTATTCTCCAAAACCTGCATGTCCAATATTTACA
Source organism: Archivesica marissinica (assembly GCA_014843695.1). NCBI lineage: Eukaryota > Metazoa > Mollusca > Bivalvia > Venerida > Vesicomyidae > Archivesica > Archivesica marissinica. The sequence continues at coordinate 58,870,868 of CM026386.1, forward strand.
CCTCCATATCTAAGTAAATACTAAAAAGTTTCTTTTAAAAATTATATCGTTGAAAACATCATTTATTTTTCTAAATTTTTTATTCTTACCATAAATATATTAAAGTAAGTTTTTATCAGGGAAAACAGGGTTAAACATGATAGGGGTCATTTTTATCAGTTTTTCCTGAAATACCTTATGGGGACAGGGTACAGTTATTGGTCTCTTATCTATTGGTAGCTGATAAGCTATTACATAGTTACTGTATTGGGCTGGAGAACCTGATATGACTTTTTATTATGAGGGAAAGGGTTAATCCAATCAACATCGTTGTTTATTTTCAACAACCAATCAGTATCGGTTGTTGGCATCGCAAGAAATCCATTTGTGAAAATTTTTACGACCCCCCCCCCCATAATTACGTATTTTTTAGCATTTTTAAAATAAGGCTTTTTAAAAGTTTATTGATATTTGAACAGTGAAGTGCGGGTCAGTCATTAAAATCTAAAATCATCGCTTACTACGGCCAGGGATACTAAAGTGTAAGACGAAGCCGAATGCCCGTGTACGTATATATGTCAGAGCTGCATGGGTGTATCTATGCAATCGGCTGCCTATGGCATTATCTCGTCAAGTAAGCATCACTGTGTAGAAGAAAAACACGGAAATTCAATATCTATTTTTAGATACACACCTGTCCTAACGGATTTTCTACTTTCTGTTTGAAATATTTAATTACTAATTATTTACATATTTAATGATACTTAATCCTCGCACACTTGAAACAAATGAATCAATGGTCTTTTCATTATCAATCATTCATTACAAATCAAACTTTTCGGCTTTCTGTTTCAAATATTAATTATTATTTAATTGCAAATATAATCCTCACACAAATCTTTAAGTTAATGCAAACATTGTTAAAACAATTTTCTTTCATATATAATCGACTGTCAATCATTCGGTCCACTTCAAAGAAATTAAAAACCGTCGGTAGCTTAGCTGTAAACATCAAACGAATACCGTGCTACTTTCATGTAATTGACATGACATGCATTGAAAGTGTGACCGTTGTGGATACATTGGGCAAATTCATAGCCCCAGGTGGCAATTAGCTAGTGTGTAACCGGAAACGGGTGTGAACAAAGGATTATCGGTTTGTTAGCAAAAATGTGGTTGACCGATTACTTGACTTTTTCAACAATTTTCTGGACCAATTTTAATGACTTTTTGGTTTTAGAACGAGACCGGCGATTTTAGAAGCCCTGTTCAGTGTTCTCCGGAAGCCCCGGCGGCCGGCGATTTCGCCGACTACACGCTGACTGAGCGCCGGTTACTTTCCGGTATAATAAATATATTATTTCGAAACAAAACAGCGAATATTTAGGACGAAATCGTCAAATAAATCGATACGGAAGTGATTCTGTGGGCGCATCCATTTTATCGGATGTTTTTGTTACAATGCGCATAAGAGACGCGCATCTAGTACAAATGCAAATGATCAGCGCTATCTACCAATCATATCGCTGGGAAAATCTGGATTTTCCGTGAGTTTCTAAATTTAGACAACTTTTTTTTTTTTGAAAATGAATGCAAAAAAGAAAAGAAAACTTTCCAATAATCAAAGAGTTATGTCAGATTTTTGTCACACAGGTAATGATGATCAGTGATGTACAGGTAGTAGGGCAGTGCACATGTACCATGTGTGTATGCGTCTGTGTGTTTATTAGAGTTGTGGAACCTATGCTCGGCGTATATCCACATATAATAATGACCAGAATAAAATGTTAATTGACCTTGCTGCTCAATATCGCTATCACAACGGTGTCGGTCGGCACCGGTTTATATGCCTGAATACTTCAGGGCACCTATGGCTATGCACTGTGTACTTGTTGTTTTTTTTATTTATCCACCATAACTTATTGAATATCTTATTTTGATATAGTACATCATTGAGTAAAAACATTTATTGGTCTTAATCAGAAATGGTATAGAAACTATTTTTCATGTTAGGTGTAGATTTTTTTAATTCGGATAGCTACCCAAATTGCTCATACACCGTAACATTTGTTATATAGTCTCAATCTGTGTTTAACAATTTTTTTTTTCTGTGAAAATAAAATGTGTAAAAATGATCAAAAAATTGGTGTAAATATTGCCTTAAAATGCACCAGGTTGCACGAAATGAGACCAATTTTGGAAAATTTTCTGGGGGAAGCCCCCCCAAACCCCCCCCCCGGCAGGAGGGGAAACCTCTCCCGCACTCTCCCCTTCGCCGACTACGCCGGCTCGGTAGCGAGTGAATGCCGGTTACTTATAAATTAAAACCGGCTACTTCATATTCTACGGAGAGCACTGCGCTGTTAATTATATGATTACATTCGTCCCAAACATCTTGTCTACTGTGTTTATTTGTTATGGTATTTCAAAATCAGAGGTATTCTGGTACTGGACAAGAACCGCAGCTTCCCTCCAACATGGGAGTGCGATCCTTGATCTATATGAATATATACAGGTTGCTTGCATGTGGCTGTCGCAAGTAATGGACGGGGGCCACAGACCTCAGAAGACAATGTGGCCCTGGCCCATTTGGGACGGGAAATTTAATTATTTATTAGTTCCTTTCATTATTTATATCTTTACCTGTGTTGGATGAAAAGGTTTAGCATTAAAGAAATTAAACTGTTAAACCTAACATGTATGTGGTGCTTACTTATGACAATCAACATCAATGTGAGTAAAGTGTCACATTCCAATGACCCTATCACTATATAGTAAATTCATATGCCATTCATGTGTGTATATAGGCTGGCATAGTTCGTTAAGTATAAGAAAGGTAAGAAAATAAATCTACAGCATCCATAGAGTTGCAGTTAAGGAAATGCCACCCCGGATGGTGCTAGATTCACTTGATCTTATATGAGCTATTTGTACTTGTAGTATGTTTTGGCTTTTCCATATATCAGAAAATATATGCTGATGTTATTTAATCATGTTTTTATATTTGAAGCCCATTTGTCTTCATTTTGAGAGTGTTTCTTTTCTGTATTTTACTTGCATGCTATACTTATATTGCTATATATATATATATTAATTCATTCATTCATCATTATTTATCACTTTGATCTAGTATTTGTCAATAGCTTAATAGAACTACCAACCAATCGTTTAATAGAACTACCAACCAATCGTTTAATAGAACTACCAACCAATCGTTTAATAGAACTACCAACCAATCATTTAATAGAACTACCAACCAATCGTTTAATAGAACTACCAACAAATCGTTTAATAGAACTACCAACCAATCGTTTAATAGAACTACCAACCAATCGTTTAATAGAACTACCAACCAATCGTTTAATAGAACTACCAACCAATCGTTTAATAGAACTACCAACCAATCGTTTAATAGAACTACCAACCAATCGTTTAATAGAACTACCAACCAATCATTTAATAGAACTACCAACCAATCGTTTTATAGAACTACCAACAAATCATTTAATAGAACTACCAACCAATTGTTTAATAGAACTACCAACCAATCGTTTAATAGAACTACCAACCAATAGCTTAATAGAACTACCAACCAATCATTTAATAGAACTACCAACCAATCGTTTAATAGAACTACCAACCAATCATTTAATAGAACTACCAACCAATAGTTTAATAGAACTACAAACCAATCGTTTAATAGAACTACCAACCATTAGTTTAATAGAACTACCAACCAATCGTTTAATAGAACTACCAACCAATCGTTTAATAGAACTACCAACCAATCGTTTAATAGAACTACCAACCAATCGTTTAATAGAACTACCAACCAATCATTTAATAGAACTACCAACCAATAGCTTAATAGAACTACCAACCAATCATTTAATAGAACTACCAACCAATAGTTTAATAGAACTACAAACCAATCGTTTAATAGAACTACCAACCATTAGTTTAATAGAACTACCAACCAATCGTTTAATAGAACTACCAACCAATCGTTTAATAGAACTACCAACCAATCGTTTAATAGAACTACCAACCAATCGTTTAATAGAACTACCAACCAATCATTTAATAGAACTACCAACCAATAGCTTAATAGAACTACCAACCAATCGTTTAATAGAACTACCAACCAATCGTTTAATAGAACTACCAACCAATCATTAATAGAACTACCAACCAATAGCTTAATAGAACTACCAACCAATCATTTAATAGAACAACCAACCAATAGTTTAATAGAACTACAAACCAATCGTTTAATAGAACTACCAACCATTAGTTTAATAGAACTACCAACCAATAGCTTAATAGAACTACCAACCAATCGTTTAATAGAACTACCAACCAATCGCTTAATAGAACTACCAACCAATCGTTTAATAGAACTACCAACCAATCGTTTAATAGAACTACCAACCAATCGTTTAATAGAACTACCAACCAATCATTTAATAGAACTACCAACCAATAGCTTAATAGAACTACCAACCAATCGTTTAATAGAACTACCAACTAATCATTTAATAGAACTACCAACCAATCGTTTAATAGAACTACCAACCAATCGTTTAATAGAACTACCAACCAATCGTTTAATAGAACTACCAACCAATCATTTAATAGAACTACCAACCAATAGCTTAATAGAACTACCAACCAATCATTTAATAGAACTACCAACCAATAGTTTAATAGAACTACAAACCAATCGTTTAATAGAACTACCAACCATTAGTTTAATAGAACTACCAACCAATCGTTTAATAGAACTACCAACCAATCGTTTAATAGAACTACCAACCAATCGTTTAATAGAACTACCAACCAATCGTTTAATAGAACTACCAACCAATCATTTAATAGAACTACCAACCAATAGTTTAATAGAACTACCAACCAATCGTTTAATAGAACTACCAACGAATCGTTTAATAGAACTACCAACCTATCGTTTAATAGAACTGAGAGCTGAGAGCTCAATTCATCTTATATTATGGCATGACAATTCATACCATTGAGAGCTCAATTAATCTTATGTTATGGCATGACAATCCATACCATTGAGAGCTCAATTCTTCTTATGGCATGACAATCCATATCATTGAGAGCTCAATTTGTCTTATATTATGGTATGACGATCCATACCATTGAGAGCTCAATTTGTCTTTTATTGTGGCATGACAATCCATACCATTGAGAGCTCAATTTATCTTATATTATGGCATAACAATTCATACCATTGAGAGCTCAATTCATCTTATATTATGGCATGACAATCCATACCATTGAGAGCTCAATTTGTCTTTTATTATGGCATGACAATCTATACTGTTGAGAGCTCAATTCATCTTATATTATGGCATGACAATCCATACCATTGAGAGCTCAATTTGTCTTTTATTGTGGCATGACAATCCATACCATTGAGAGCTCAATTTATCTTATATTATGGCATGACAATTCATACCGTTGAGAGTTCAATTAATCTTTTATTGTGGCATGACAATCCATACCACTGAGACCTCAATTCATCTTATATTATGGCATGACAATTCATACCATGAGAGCTCAATTCATCTTATATAGGCTGACTCCATACCATTGAGCTCATTCTTATTATGGCATGACAATCATACCTTGAGAGCTCAATTCATCTTATATTATGGCATGACAATCCATACCATTGAGAGCTCAATTCATCTTATATTATGGCATGACAATCCATACCATTGAGAGCTCAATTTGTCTTTTATTGTGGCATGACAATCCATACCATTGAGAGCTCAATTTATCTTATATTATGGCATGACAATTCATACCGTTGAGAGTTCAATTAATCTTTTATTGTGGCATGACAATCCATACCACTGAGACCTCAATTCATCTTATATTATGGCATGACAATTCATACCATTGAGAGCTCAATTTATCTTATATTATGGCATGACAATTCATACCGTTGAGAGTTCAATTAATCTTTTATTGTGGCATGACAATCCATACCACTGAGACCTCAATTCATCTTATATTATGGCATGACAATTCATACCATTGAGAGCTCAATTCATCTTATATTATGGCATGACAATCCATACCATTGAGAGCTCAATTCATCTTATATTATGGCATGACAATCCATACCATTGAGAGCTCAATTTGTCTTTTATTGTGGCATGACAATCCATACCATTGAGAGCTCAATTTATCTTATATTATGGCATGACAATTCATACCGTTGAGAGTTCAATTAATCTTTTATTGTGGCATGACAATCCATACCACTGAGACCTCAATTCATCTTATATTATGGCATGACAATTCATACCATTGAGAGCTCAATTCATCTTATATTATGGCATGACAATCCATACCATTGAGAGCTCAATTTGTCTTTTATTATGGCATGACAATCTATACCGTTGAGAGCTCAATTCATCTTATATTATGGCATGACAATTCATACCGTTGAGAGTTCAATTAATCTTTTATTGTGGCATGACAATCCATACCACTGAGACCTCAATTCATCTTATATTATGGCATGACAATCCATACCATTGAGAGCTCAATTCATCTTTATTGTGGCATGACAATCCATACCATTGAGAGCTTAATTCATCTTTATTGTGGCATGACAATCCATACCATTGAGAGCTCAATCAATCTTGTATTATGGCATGACAATCCATATCATTGAGAGCTCATTTTATCTTATATTATGGCATGACAATTCATACCATTGAGAGCTCAATTCATCGTATGTTATGGCATGTCAATTTATACTGTTGAGAGCTCAATTCATCTTATATTATGGCATGACAATTCATACCGTTGAGAGTTCAATTAATCTTTTATTGTGGCATGACAATCCATACCACTGAGACCTCAATTCATCTTATATTATGGCATGACAATCCATACCATTGAGAGCTCAATTCATCTTTATTGTGGCATGACAATCCATACCATTGAGAGCTTAATTCATCTTTATTGTGGCATGACAATCCATACCATTGAGAGCTCAATTCATCTTGTATTATGGCATGACAATCCATATCATTGAGAGCTCATTTTATCTTATATTATGGCATGACAATCCATACCATTGAGAGCTCAATTCATCTTTTATTATGGCATGACAATCCATACCATTGAGAGCTCAATTCATCTTTTATTATGGCATGACAATCCATACCATTGAGAGCTCAATTCATCTTATATTATGGCATGACAATCCATACCATTGAGAGCTCAATTCATCTTATATTATGGCATGACAATCCATACCATTGAGAGCTCAATTCATCTTATATTATGGCATGACAATTCATACCATTGAGAGCTCAATTCATCTTTTATTATGGCATGACAATCCATACCATTGAGAGCTCATTTTATCTTATATTATGTCATGACAATCCATACAGTTGAGAGTTCAATTATTCTTATTGGGCATGACAATCCATACCACTGAGACCTCAATTCATCTTACATTATGGCATGACAATCCATACCATTGAGAGCTCAATTCATCTTTTATTATGGCATGACAATCCATACCATTGACAGCTCAATTTATCTTATATTATGGCATGTCAATATATACTGTTGAGAGAGCTCAATTCATCTTATATTATGGCATGACAATCCATACCATTGAGAGCTCAATTCATCTTTTATTATGGCATGACAATCCATACCATTGACAGCTCAATTTATCTTATATTATGGCATGTCAATATATACTGTTGAGAGAGCTCAATTCATCTTATATTATGGCATGACAATCCATACCATTGAGAGCTCAATTCATCTTTTATTATGGCATGACAATCCATACCATTGACAGCTCAATTTATCTTATATTATGGCATGTCAATATATACTGTTGAGAGAGCTCAATTCATCTTATATTATGGCATGACAATCCATACCATTGAGAGCTCAATTCATCTTTTATTATGGCATGACAATCCATACCATTGACAGCTCAATTTATCTTATATTATGGCATGTCAATATATACTGTTGAGAGAGCTCAATTCATCTTACATTATGGCATGACAATTCATACCATTGAGAGCTCAATTCATCTTATGTTATGGCATGTCAATTTATACTGTTGAGAGCTCAATTTGTCTTTTATTATGGCATGAAAATCCATACCATTGAGAGCTCAATTGATCTTTTATTAAGGCATGACAATCCATAACATTGAGAGCTCAATTCATCTTTTATTATGGCATGACAAGCCATATCATTGAGAGCTCAATTCATCTTATATTATGGCATGACAATCCATATCATTGAGAGCTCAATTTGTCTTATATTATGGCATGACAATCCATACCATTGAGAGCTTAATTTGTCTTATATCATGGCATGACAATCCATAACACTGAGAGCTCAATTTATCTTATATTATTGCATGACAATCCATACCATTGAGAGCTCAATTTATCTTATATTATGGCATGACAATCCATACCATTGAGAGATCAATTCATCTTTTATTGTGGCATAACAATCCATACCATTTAGAGCTCAATTCATCTTTTATTATGGCATGACAATCCATACCATTGAGAGCTCAATTAATCTTTTATTATGGCATGACAATCCATACCATTGAGAGCTCAATTAATCTTTTATTATGGCATGACAATCCATACCATTGAGAGCTCAATTCATCTTATGGCATGACAATCCATATCATTGAGAGCTCAATTTGTCTTATTTATGGCATGACAATCCATACTATTGAGAGCTCAATTTGTCTTATATGATGGCATGTCAATCCATACCATTGAGAGCTCAATTTATCTTATATTATGGCATGACAATCCATACCATTGAGAGCTCAATTCATCTTTTATTGTGGCATGACAATCCATACTGTTGAGAGTTCAATTCATCTTTTATTGTGGCATGACAATCCATATCATTGAGAGCTCAATTTGTCTTATATTATGGCATGACAATCCATACCATTGAGAGCTTAATTCGTCTTGTATCATGGCATGACAATCCATAACACTGAGAGCTCAATTCATCTTATATTATGGCATGACAATCCATACCAATGAAAGCTCAATTTATCTTATATTATTGCATGACAATCCATACCATTGAGAGCTCAATTCATCTTTTATTGTGGCATGACAATCCATACCATTGAGAGCTCAATTCATCTTTTATTATGGCATGACAATCCATACCATTGAGAGCTCAAGTTATCTTATATTATGGCATGACAATTCACACCATTGAAAGCTCAATTCATCTTATGTTATGGCATGTCAATTTATACTGTTGAGAGCTCAATTTGTCTTTTGTTATGGCATGACAATCCATACCATTGAGAGCTCAATTCATATTATGGCATGACAATCCATACCATTGAGAGCTCAATTCATCTTTTATTATGGCATGACAATCCATACCATTGAGAGCTCAATTCATCTTTTATTATGGCATGACGATCCATATCATTGAGAGCTCAATTTATCTTATGGCATGACAATCCATACCATTGAGAGCTCAATTCATCTTATGGCATGACAATCCATACCATTGAGAGCTCAATTCATCTTTTATTATGGCATGATGATCCATATCATTGAGAGCTCAATTTATCTTATATTATGGCATGACAATCCATAACATTGAGAGCTCAACTCATCTTATGGCATGACAATCCATACCATTGAGAGCTCAACTCATCTTATGGCATGACAATCCATACCATTGAAAGCTCAATTCATCTTATGTTATGGCATGTCAATTTATACTGTTGAGAGCTCAATTTGTCTTTTGTTATGGCATGACAATCCATACCATTGAGAGCTCAATTCATCTTATATTATGGCATGACAATCCATACCATTGAGAGCTCAATTCATCTTATATTATGGCATGACAATCCATACCATTGAGAGCTCAATTCATCTTTTATTGTGGCATGACAATCCATACCATTGAGAGCTCACTTCATCTTTTATTATGGCATGACAATCCATATCATTGAGAGCTCAATTTATCTTATAGTATGGCATGACAATCCATACCATTGAGAGCTCAATTCATCTTTTATTATGGCATGACAATCCATATCATTGAGAGCTCAATTTATCTTATATTATGGCATGACAATTCACACCATTGAAAGCTCAATTAATCTTATGTTATGGCATGTCAATTTATACTGTTGAGAGCTCAATTTGTCTTTTGTTATGGCATGACAATTCATACCATTGAGAGTAGTTGAGAACTCAATTTGTATTATATTATGGTATGGTGTCATGCCATGTGTAAAACTGCAATAAATTTCAGGAGATTTATTCTGTTCATCTACATATATAACTGTTACTGGTCAGTGCATCTTTAAAGCAATTTACTTAAGAGTGTAGTAACAAAGTCTGTTTTAGAGATTGAAGAATCCTATTTTATTCTTATCTCCTTCTTTCAACAAATGGGTCTCCAGAGAAATGCACCACAGACAGAATCTGCCAAACTCATCACAGGCATCCTAATTCCAAGATTTAGAACTGACATAAAAATGTTTTTATCTCCTTCCTAATCCTGAATAAAATTATTTTTTCCAACCTAGTTTGTCAGGTTTTGCCGGCAACTAAGAACTTTTTTGACACACTACTATGTACCCAAGTCATAAATATGAAGCATTAAAGTGACATAGCAAACAATACAGCTGGAAGAATGTTCTTACCATGTAGTCTGTATACAAATGAATGAATGAACAGCCAGTCAGCTGCTTGCAATGAAATTAGCAGGAAACAGTTTTGCTTGGCTTTCAATATTGCCAATATTTATAAGTGCTATTAGATAATTATTACAATATTTGGCAACTGGAATTAATTCCACAGCCTGAGAATGAGCAAACCTGTACAAGTGTCCCAACTCAAAGAATATTATATGGTGTGTACATTTGTACTGTACAAGTGTCCCAACTCAAAGAATATTATACGGTGTGTACATTTGTACTGTACAAGTGTCCCAACTCAAAGAATATTATATGGTGTGTACATTTGTACTGTACAAGTGTCCCAACTCAAAAGAATATTATACGGTGTGTACATTTGTACTGTACAAGTGTCCCAACTCAAAGAATATTATATGGTGTGTACATTTGTACTGTACAAGTGTCCCAACTCAAAGAATATTATATGGTGTGTACATTTGTACTGTACAAGTGTCCCAACTCAAAGAATATTATACGGTGTGCACATTTGTACTGTACAAGTGTCCCAACTCAAAGATTATTATACGGTGTGAACATTTGTACTGTACAAGTGTCCCAACTCAAAGAATATTATATGGTGTGTACATTTGTACTGTACAAGTGTCCCAACTCAAAGAATATTATATGGTGTGTACATTTGTACTGTACAAGTGTCCCAACTCAAAGAATATTATACGGTGTGTACATTTGTACTGTACAAGTGTCCCAACTCAAAGAATATTATATGGTGTGCACATTTGTACTGTACAAGTGTCCCAACTCAAAGAATATTATACGGTGTGTACATTTGTACTGTACAAGTGTCCCAACTCAAAGAATATTATATGGTGTGTACATTTGTAATGTACAAGTGTCCCAACTCAAAGAATATTATATGGTGTGTACATTTGTACTGTACAAGTGTCCCAACTCAAAGAATATTATACGGTGTGCACATTTGTACTGTACAAGTGTCCCAACTCAAAGAATATTATATGGTGTGTACATTTGTACTGTACAAGTGTCCCAACTCAAAGAATATTATACGGTGTGCACATTTGTACTGTACAAGTGTCCCAACTCAAAGATTATTATACGGTGTGAACATTTGTACTGTACAAGTGTCCCAACTCAAAGAATATTATATGGTGTGTACATTTGTACTGTACAAGTGTCCCAACTCAAAGAATATTATACGGTGTGCACATTTGTACTGTACAAGTGTCCCAACTCAAAGAATATTATATGGTGTGTACATTTGTACTGTACAAGTGTCCCAACTCAAAGAATATTATACGGTGTGCACATTTGTACTGTACAAGTGTCCCAACTCAAAGAATATTATACGGTGTGCACATTTGTACTGTACAAGTGTCCCAACTCAAAGAATATTATAACATGTGCACATTTGTACTGTACAAGTGTCCCAACTCAAAGAATATTATAACATGTGCACATTTGTACTGTACAAGTGTCCCAACTCAAAGAATATTATAACATGTGCACATTTGTACTGTACAAGTGTCCCAACTCAAAGAATATTATATGGTGTGTACATTTGTACTGTACAAGTGTCCCAACTCAAAGAATATTATATGGTGTGTACATTTGTACTGTACAAGTGTCCCAAATCAAAGAATATTATATGGTGTGTACATTTGTACTGTACAAGTGTCCCAACTCAAAGAATATTATAAGGTGTGAACATTTGTACTGTACAAGTGTCCCAACTCAAAGAATATTATAACATGTGCACATTTTACTGTACAAGTGTCCCAACTCAAAGAATAGTATAACATGTGCACATTTGTACTGTACAAGTGTCCCAACTCAAAGAATATTATACGGTGTGAACACTTGTACTGTACAAGTGTCCCAACTCAAAGAATATTATATGGTGTGCACATTTGTACTGTACAAGTGTCCCAACTGAAAGAATATTATATGGTGTGCACATTTGTACTGTACAAGTGTCCCAACTCAAAGAATATTATAAGGTGTGCACATTTGTACTGTACAAGTGTCCCAACTGAAAGAATATTATATGGTGTGCACATTTGTATTGTACAAGTGTCCCAACTCAAAGAATATTATAAGGTGTGCACATTTGTACTGTACAAGTGTCCCAACTCAAAGAATATTATATGGTGTGCACATTTGTACTGTACAAGTGTCCCAACTCAAAGAATATTATAAGGTGTGCACATTTGTACTTTTAAAAGTGTGTACTTTTGTTAATTTCAAAAACATACAATGATATAAAATGTGTAATAAATACATGTAGTTTCAGGTTATTAAAATTTCAATGTGCACTAATATTTCTACAAATTCCATTTCTTCCAACCTAGAAGTGAATCCTATAATGTCTGGAACGAAATTGAGCATACAAGTTAGAACATTGGAGACATTTATAACAGTCAGAATTTCTATCAAATTTCTATCACATTCTTTTGTTACAGTCATTGTTTTGTTACACAGTCATTGTTTCGTTTACATAGTAATTGTTTTGTTACATAGTCATTGTTTTGTTACATAGTCATTGTTTTGATACAAGTCATTGTTTGTACATAGTATTGTTTTGTTACATAGTCATTGTTTATGTTGTTACATAGTCATTGTTTTGTTACACAGTCATTGTTTTGTTACATAGTCATTGTTTTGTTACATAGTCATTGTTTTGTTATGTTGTTACACAGTCATTGTTTTGTTATGTTGTTACATAGTCATTGTTTTGTTATGTTGTTACATAGTCATTGTTTTGTTATGTTGTTACATAGTCATTGTTTTGTTATGTTGTTACACAGTCATTGTTTTGTTATGTTGTTACATAGTCATTGTTTTGTTATGTTGTTACATAGTCATTGTTTTGTTATGTTGTTACATAGTAATTGTTTTGTTATGTTGTTACACAGTCATTGTTTTGTTATGTTGTTACATAGTCATTGTTTTGTTATGTTGTTACATAGTCATTGTTTTGTTATGTTGTTACATAGTCATTGTTTTGGTACATAGTCATTGTTTTGCTATGTTGTTACATAGTCATTGTTTTGGTACATAGTCATTGTTTTGCTATGTTGTTACATAGTCATTGTTTTACAACATTTTGATGTTACATAGTCATTGTTTTGTACATAGTCATTGTTTGTTATGTTGTTACATAGTCATTGTTTTGTTACAAATTGTTACATCATTGTTTTGCTATGTTGTTACATAGTCATTGTTTTGCTACATAGTCATTGTTTTGTTACATAGTCATTGTTTTGTTACATAGTCATTGTTTTGTTATGTTGTTACATAGTCATTGTTTTGCTATGTTGTTACATAGTCATTGTTTTGTTATGTTGTTACATAGTCATTGTTTTGGTACATAGTCATTGTTTTGTTACATAGTCATTGTTTTGCTACATAGTCATTGTTTTGTTATGTTGTTACATAGTCATTGTTTTGCTACATAGTCATTGTTTTGTTACATAGTCATTGTTTTGTTACATAGTCATTGTTTTGTTACATAGTCATTGTTTTGCTACATAGTCATTGTTTTGTTACATAGTCATTGTTTTGTTACATAGTCATTGTTTTGTTACATAGTCATTGTTTTGCTACATAGTCATTGTTTTGTTACATAGTCATTGTTTTGTTATGTTGTTACATAGTCATTGTTTTGTTACATAGTCATTGTTTTGTTATGTTGTTACATAGTCATTGTTTTGCTACATAGTCATTGTTTTGTTACATAGTCATTGTTTTGTTACATAGTCATTGTTTTGTTATGTTGTTACATAGTCATTGTTTTGTTACATAGTCATTGTTTTGTTACATAGTCATTGTTTTGCTACATAGTCATTGTTTTGCTACATAGTCATTGTTTTGTTACATAGTCATTGTTTTGTTACATAGTCATTGTTTTGTTACATAGTCATTGTTTTGTTACATAGTCATTGTTTTGCTACATAGTCATTGTTTTGTTATGTTGTTACATAGTCATTGTTTTGCTACATAGTCATTGTTTTGCTACATAGTCATTGTTTTGTTACATAGTCATTGTTTTGTTACATAGTCATTGTTTTGTTACATAGTCATTGTTTTGTTACATAGTCATTGTTTTGTTACATAGTCATTGTTTTGTTATGTTGTTACATAGTCATTGTTTTGCTACATAGTCATTGTTTTGCTATGTTGTTACATAGTCATTGTTTTGTTACATAGTCATTGTTTTGTTACATAGTCATTGTTTTGTTACAGTCATTGTTTTGTTACATAGTCATTGTTTTGCTACATAGTCATTGTTTTGTTATGTTGTTACATAGTCATTGTTTTGTTACATAGTCATTGTTTTGTTATGTTGTTACATAGTCATTGTTTTGCTACATAGTCATTGTTTTGCTATGTTGTTACATAGTCATTGTTTTGTTACATAGTCATTGTTTTGTTACATAGTCATTGTTTGTTACAGTCATGTTTTGTTACATAGTCATTGTTTTGCTACATAGTCATTGTTTTGTTATGTTGTTACATAGTCATTGTTTTGTTACATAGTCATTGTTTTGTTACATAGTCATTGTTTTGTTATGTTGTTACATAGTCATTGTTTTGTTACATAGTCATTGTTTTGCTACATAGCCATTGTTTTGTTACATAGTCATTGTTTTGTTATGTTGTTACATAGTCATTGTTTTGTTACATAGTCATTGTTTTGTTACATAGTCATTGTTTTGTTACATAGTCATTGTTTTGCTATGTTGTTACATAGTCATTGTTTTGTTATGTTGTTACATAGTCATTGTTTTGTTACATAGTCATTGTTTTGGTACATAGTCATTGTTTTGCTATGTTGTTACATAGTCATTGTTTTGGTACATAGTCATTGTTTTGTTATGTTGTTACATAGTCATTGTTTTGTTACATAGTCATTGTTTTGGTACATAGTCATTGTTTTGTTACATAGTCATTGTTTTGTTACATAGTCATTGTTTTGCTACATAGTCATTGTTTTGCTACATAGTCATTGTTTTGCTACATAGTCATTGTTTTGTTACATAGTCATTGTTTTGCTACATAGTCATTGTTTTGTTATGTTGTTACATAGTCATTGTTTTGCTACATAGTCATTGTTTTGTTATGTTGTTACATAGTCATTGTTTTGTTACATAGTCATTGTTTTGTTATGTTGTTACATAGTCATTGTTTTGCTACATAGTCATTGTTTTGTTATGTTGTTACATAGTCATTGTTTTGTTATGTTGTTACATAGTCATTGTTTTGCTATGTTGTTACATAGTCATTGTTTTGTTATTTGTTACATAGTCATTGTTTTGTTATGTTGTTACATAGTCATTGTTTTGCTACATAGTCATTGTTTGTTTGTTACATAGTCATTGTTTTGTATGTTGTTACATAGTCATTGTTTTGTATGTTGTTACATAGTCATTGTTTGTTGTTACATAGTCATTGTTTTGTTACATAGTCATTGTTTTGTTACATAGTCATTGTTTTGTTACATAGTCATTGTTTTGTTACATAGTCATTGTTTTGTTACATAGTCATTGTTTTGTTACATAGTCATTGTTTTGTTATGTTGTTACATAGTCATTGTTTTGTTACATAGTCATTGTTTTGTTACATAGTCATTGTTTTGTATGTTGTTACATAGTCATTGTTTTGCTACATAGTCATTGTTTTGTTACATAGTCATTGTTTTGTTATGTTGTTACACAGTCATTGTTTTGTTACATAGTCATTGTTTTGTTATGTTGTTACATAGTCATTGTTTTGTTATGTTGTTACAGTCATTGTTTTGTTACATAGTCATTATTTTGTTATGTTGTTACATAGTCATTGTTTTGTTATGTTGTTACATAGTCATTGTTTTGTTATGTTGTTACATAGTCATTGTTTTGTTATGTTGCTACATAGTCATTGTTTTGTTATGTTGTTACATAGTCATTGTTTTGCTACATAGTCATTGTTTTGTTACATAGTCATTGTTTTGCTACATAGTCATTGTTTTGTTACATAGTCATTGTTTTGTTACATAGTCATTGTTTTGCTACATAGTCATTGTTTTGCTACATAGTCATTGTTTTGTTACATAGTCATTGTTTTGTTACATAGTCATTGTTTTGTTACATAGTCATTGTTTTGTCATTGTTTTGTTACATAGTCATTGTTTTGTTACATAGTCATTGTTTTGTTATGTTGTTACATAGTCATTGTTTTGTTATGTTGTTACATAGTCATTGTTTTGTTATGTTGTTACATAGTCATTGTTTTGTTATGTTGCTACATAGTCATTGTTTTGTTATGTTGTTACATAGTCATTGTTTTGTTATGTTGCTACATAGTCATTGTTTTGTTATGTTGTTACATAGTCATTGTTTTGTTATGTTGTTACATAGTCATTGTTTTGCTACATAGTCATTGTTTTGCTACATAGTCATTGTTTTGTTATGTTGTTACATAGTCATTGTTTTGCTACATAGTCATTGTTTTGCTACATAGTCATTGTTTTGTTACATAGTCATTGTTTTGTTACATAGTCATTGTTTTGCTACATAGTCATTGTTTTGCTACATAGTCATTGTTTTGCTACATAGTCATTGTTTTGTTATGTTGTTACATAGTCATTGTTTTGTTATGTTGTTACATAGTCATTGTTTTGTTACATAGTCATTGTTATTGCTACATAGTCATTGTTTTGTTACATAGTCATTGTTTTGCTACATAGTCATTGTTTTGTTATGTTGTTACATAGTCATTGTTTTGTTATGTTGTTACATAGTCATTGTTTTGCTACATAGTCATTGTTTTGTTACATAGTCATTGTTTTGTTACATAGTCATTGTTTTGCTACATAGTCATTGTTTTGTTACATAGTCATTGTTTTGTTACATAGTCATTGTTTTGCTACATAGTCATTGTTTTGTTACATAGTCATTGTTTTGCTATGTTGTTACATAGTCATTGTTTTGCTACATAGTCATTGTTTTGCTACATAGTCATTGTTTTGTTATGTTGTTACATAGTCATTGTTTTGTTATTTTGTTACATAGTCATTGTTTTGCTACATAGTCATTGTTTTGTTATGTTGTTACATAGTCATTGTTTTGTTACATAGTCATTGTTTTGTTATGTTGTTACATAGTCATTGTTTTGCTACATAGTCATTGTTTTGTTATGTTGTTACATAGTCATTGTTTTGCTATTTGTTACATAGTCATTGTTTTGTTATGTTGTTACATAGTCATTGTTTTGTTATGTTGTTACATAGTCATTGTTTTGTTATGTTGTTACATAGTCATTGTTTTGTTATGTTGTTACATAGTCATTGTTTTGTTACATAGTCATTGTTTTGTTACATAGTCATTGTTTTGTTACATAGTCATTGTTTTGCTACATAGTCATTGTTTTGTTACATAGTCATTGTTTTGTTACATAGTCATTGTTTTGTTATGTTGTTACATAGTCATTGTTTTGCTACATAGTCATTGTTTTGTTATGTTGTTACATAGTCATTGTTTTGTTACATAGTCATTGTTTTGTTACATAGTCATTGTTTTGTTACATAGTCATTGTTTTGTTATGTTGTTACATAGTCATTGTTTTGCTACATAGTCATTGTTTTGTTACATAGTCATTGTTTTGTTACATAGTCATTGTTTTGCTACATAGTCATTGTTTTGTTACATAGTCATTGTTTTGCTACATAGTCATTGTTTTGTTACATAGTCATTGTTTTGCTACATAGTCATTGTTTTGTTATGTTGTTACATAGTCATTGTTTTGCTACATAGTCATTGTTTTGTTATGTTGTTACATAGTCATTGTTTTGTTACATAGTCATTGTTTTGTTATGTTGTTACATAGTCATTGTTTTGCTACATAGTCATTGTTTTGTTATGTTGTTACATAGTCATTGTTTTGTTATGTTGTTACATAGTCATTGTTTGTCATTGTTTTGTTATGTTGTTACATAGTCATTGTTTTGTTATGTTGTTACATAGTCATTGTTTTGTTATGTTGTTACATAGTCATTGTTTTGCTACATAGTCATTGTTTTGTTATGTTGTTACATAGTCATTGTTTTGTTATGTTGTTACACAGTCATTGTTTTGTTATGTTGTTACATAGTCATTGTTTTGTTATGTTGTTACATAGTCATTGTTTTGTTATGTTGTTACATAGTCATTGTTTTGTTATGTTGTTACATAGTCATTGTTTTGTTATGTTGTTACATAGTCATTGTTTTGTTATGTTGTTACATAGTCATTGTTTTGTTACATAGTCATTGTTTTGTTATGTTGTTACATAGTCATTGTTTTGTTATGTTGTTACATAGTCATTGTTTTGCTACATAGTCATTGTTTTGTTATGTTGTTACATAGTCATTGTTTTGTTATGTTGTTACATAGTCATTGTTTTGTTATGTTGTTACATAGTCATTGTTTTGTTATGTTGTTACATAGTCATTGTTTTGTTATGTTGTTACATAGTCATTGTTTTGTTATGTTGTTACACAGTCATTGTTTTGTTACATAGTCATTGTTTTGTTATGTTGTTACATAGTCATTGTTTTGTTATGTTGTTACATAGTCATTGTTTTGTTATGTTGTTACATAGTCATTGTTTTGTTATGTTGTTACATAGTCATTGTTTTGTTATGTTGTTACATAGTCATTGTTTTGTTATGTTGTTACATAGTCATTGTTTTGTTATGTTGTTACATAGTCATTGTTTTGTTATGTTGTTACATAGTCATTGTTTTGTTATGTTGCTACATAGTCATTGTTTTGTTATGTTGTTACATAGTCATTGTTTTGCTACATAGTCATTGTTTTGCTACATAGTCATTGTTTTGTTACATAGTCATTGTTTTGCTACATAGTCATTGTTTTGTTACATAGTCATTGTTTTGCTACATAGTCATTGTTTTGCTACATAGTCATTGTTTTGTTACATAGTCATTGTTTTGTTACATAGTCATTGTTTTGTTACATAGTCATTGTTTTGTTACATAGTCATTGTTTTGTTATGTTGTTACATAGTCATTGTTTTGTTATGTTGTTACATAGTCATTGTTTTGTTATGTTGTTACATAGTCATTGTTTTGTTATGTTGCTACATAGTCATTGTTTTGTTATGTTGTTACATAGTCATTGTTTTGTTATGTTGCTACATAGTCATTGTTTTGTTATGTTGTTACATAGTCATTGTTTTGTTATGTTGTTACATAGTCATTGTTTTGCTACATAGTCATTGTTTTGCTACATAGTCATTGTTTTGTTATGTTGTTACATAGTCATTGTTTTGCTACATAGTCATTGTTTTGCTACATAGTCATTGTTTTGTTACATAGTCATTGTTTTGTTACATAGTCATTGTTTTGCTACATAGTCATTGTTTTGCTACATAGTCATTGTTTTGTTACATAGTCATTGTTTTGTTATGTTGTTACATAGTCATTGTTTTGTTATGTTGTTACATAGTCATTGTTTTGCTACATAGTCATTGTTTTGTTACATAGTCATTGTTTTGTTATGTTGTTACATAGTCATTGTTTTGTTATGTTGTTACATAGTCATTGTTTTGTTATGTTGTTACATAGTCATTGTTTTGTTACATAGTCATTGTTTTGTTATGTTGCTACATAGTCATTGTTTTGTTATGTTGTTACATAGTCATTGTTTTGTTATGTTGTTACATAGTCATTGTTTTGCTACATAGTCATTGTTTTGTTACATAGTCATTGTTTTGTTACATAGTCATTGTTTTGCTACATAGTCATTGTTTTGCTACATAGTCATTGTTTTGTTACATAGTCATTGTTTTGTTATGTTGTTACATAGTCATTGTTTTGTTATGTTGTTACATAGTCATTGTTTTGTTATGTTGTTACATAGTCATTGTTTTGTTATGTTGTTACATAGTCATTGTTTTGTTATGTTGTTACATAGTCATTGTTTTGTTATGTTGTTACATAGTCATTGTTTTGTTATGTTGTTACATAGTCATTGTTTTGTTATGTTGTTACATAGTCATTGTTTTGTTATGTTGCTACATAGTCATTGTTTTGTTATGTTGTTACATAGTCATTGTTTTGTTATGTTGCTACATAGTCATTGTTTTGTTATGTTGTTACATAGTCATTGTTTTGTTATGTTGTTACATAGTCATTGTTTTGCTACATAGTCATTGTTTTGCTACATAGTCATTGTTTTGTTATGTTTTGTTACATAGTCATTGTTTTGCTACATAGTCATTGTTTTGCTACATAGTCATTGTTTTGTTACATAGTCATTGTTTTGTTACATAGTCATTGTTTTGTTACATAGTCATTGTTTTGCTACATAGTCATTGTTTTGTTATGTTGTTACATAGTCATTGTTTTGTTATGTTGTTACATAGTCATTGTTTTGTTATGTTGTTACATAGTCATTGTTTTGTTATGTTGCTACATAGTCATTGTTTTGTTATGTTGTTACATAGTCATTGTTTTGTTATGTTGCTACATAGTCATTGTTTTGTTATGTTGTTACATAGTCATTGTTTTGTTATGTTGTTACATAGTCATTGTTTTGCTACATAGTCATTGTTTTGCTACATAGTCATTGTTTTGTTACATAGTCATTGTTTTGCTACATAGTCATTGTTTTGTTATGTTGTTACATAGTCATTGTTTTGTTATGTTGTTACATAGTCATTGTTTTGTTATGTTGTTACATAGTCATTGTTTTGTTATGTTGTTACATAGTCATTGTTTTGTTATGTTGTTACATAGTCATTGTTTTGTTATGTTGTTACATAGTCATTGTTTTGTTATGTTGCTACATAGTCATTGTTTTGTTATGTTGTTACATAGTCATTGTTTTGCTACATAGTCATTGTTTTGCTACATAGTCATTGTTTTGTTACATAGTCATTGTTTTGTTATGTTGTTACATAGTCATTGTTTTGCTACATAGTCATTGTTTTGTTACATAGTCATTGTTTTGTTATGTTGTTACATAGTCATTGTTTTGTTACATAGTCATTGTTTTGAATGATGAATTGTTTATTTATCGCTACCAGTCCAGCCTGTTACCACCCACTAGACTACAGATCCGTCTGTAAAGCTATATTTTATCCAAGTTATTTTGACATTTTAAACAAGCCTGATCTATGAAAAATTCTTCTATGATTGGTCAATGTCTAATATAATATTATTGGTTGGTATTTTGAATCGTTTAGATTGGATAATTGGCAGAAGGAAAAACTTTGCTAGAAGTTTGAGCTTCAGGAGTGGACACACATTTATTTAGTAGCATAAAACACCTACTGTTAATACAAAGTATCATTTAGTGGCATAATGCTAGACACATTAGTATCTTAATCTGCTACACGACTTTACGTTAATTTGTAACTATCTACGGTACTATAATTATATATAATTATATGGATCACTTTAAAACAACCTACATTGTAACTTTGAACTTCATTCTGTGTTAATTATCTGGACACTTGTATACATAAAAGTAGGCATTTGTTTGTTAAATTGACCATACAACTTAAGTCCACATACGGTAGACTGACCCCTTTGTATGGAATCGCCATTTGTTAAATTGACCATACAACTTAAGTCCACATACGGTAGAATGACTGACCCCTTTGTATGCCACTACTGGTTGTAGGCGACTCTGCTCTACCACAAAATGTCCCCACTTAGAGCTAGCCTGCACACAAGTTCAAACCCTGGGCCATAAGTCAAGGAGTATGCTTGGTATTGTATGAGAAAGTTGGTATTTTACCTGCACCCACTCGTAAGTCGAGGTACAATTTCCTGGGTGGTTTCAGGACGATTGTTATTGGGGACTTTGAGATTGACAAACATTTTGGCATGACGTGGGCAAATTATCAGGTAGTGCTAACTTGTGGTGCTGACTTATGGTACACATATTTTATAACGACAATATTTAAACCAAAATAATGTCATGTTTTATTGTTAGCTTTGTAAAAGCAAATTAATATAAAATACTTAACATATAAATATGTTACTGGTGTGCACAATTTTGGACTCATTTTTGTTATTTGACAGAGTGCTTTAGAGAAGTTGTAGACACTTATAAGTTTTATAAATATAAATGTAGATAGCTAGCAATTAAACTGTATTTAATAACAACTTGCAGTGAAACAAATAGAGATTGTTTTTGAAAAATACAAATGTCTCTCCACTCACTGTTGCTTCAGAGAAGTAATAAAAGCATGGATGTTAAATATATGAAGTCATTGCAGCAAAAAGTCATAATTTTTTTATATAGTATAATGAAGCATGGTCGGACTACTAGCTTTGTGTTATAAAAATTTCCAACTGGCCATAAATCAGCAAACCAATCGGGGTTACAATATGCACAACTAGACATCATACCGATGCTTCCTGCAAAGATTGATGAAAATTAACCAAGGGGTTTTAGAGAACATACGTGGACAAGGTAAAGCGGATGATGCTAGGACAAGCTTTGCATCCAACAAGGGGTTTTAGAGAACATACGTGGACAAGGTAAAGCGGATGATGCTAGGACAAGCTTTGCATCCAACAAGGGGTTTTAGAGAACATACATGGACAAGGTAAAGCGGATGATGCTAAGGACAAGCTTTGCATCCAACAAGGGGTTTTAGAGAACATACGTGGACAAGGTAAAGCGGATGATGCTAGGACAAGCTTTGCATCCAACAAGGGGTTTTGGAGAACATACGCAGACATGGTAAAGCGGATGATGCTAGGACAAGCTTTGCATCCAACAAGGGGTTTTGGAGAACATACGCAGACAAGGTAAAGCGGATGATGCTAGGACAAGCTTTGCATCCAACAAGGGGTTTTGGAGAACATACGTGGACAAGGTAAAGCGGACAAGGTAAAGTGGACAAGGTAAAGTGGACAAGGTAAAGCGGATGATGCTAGGACAAGATTTGTATCATAAAAATGTTCAATTGGCCGTAAATCAGCAAAGATCACCCAACCAGAGTTACAATGATGCACAACTAGACATCATACCAATGCATCCTGCCAAGTTTGGTGAAAATCCAACAAGGGGTAATGGAAAACATGTGCGAAAAAGGTAAAGTGGACAGACAGATGGCATTTGCAAAGACAATATGTCTCCCCCCACCCCCCCCCCCATTACAGGAGACAATATGTCTCCCCCCATTTAGGTTTAATCATATTTTATTGAATTTATCATACATGTACAGTAGCAGCAATACGTAATACAACATTAAGTAATAACAAGTACAAAGCATGATAAAACAAAAGGGTTGGACCACAAGTTTTTCCAACATTAGTTAAACGACCCGTCCATAACGTCAGAATAATGTTTGATTAAACTAAATGACGGTTTTTTTATTGAAAATAATTACAAGATAATGATTTTTTTAAAAACAAAAAAACTTGAGACTTCATGCCCCAAACCCCGCTGCTACCCCATGCCACCCAAGATAATTCTGTATATGAGCCTCTCTCGATAAGTATTTTATTGTACAGTATGTGATATATAGGTGGGCGTATTGTAAATTATGAGAAGCGATGTGTGTTTTTAATGTATGATTGTACTTCTATAAATAGTTTTTTATTATCATCATCGGATAGCGATTCTATTCCATGAAGTAGTTTATGAGTACTGAGAGGATGAAACCTCCCAGTATTGACAAATAACAAGTGTCGTGCATTAGTATAGTGACTGCATTTAAAGAAGAAATGTTCTGCATTTTCAATGCCATGTTCACATGAGCATTCGGAATAGTCTCGTAAATGGTTGAAGAAAAGATCAATATTTAAGTTGCTACAGCGATTTCTAATTCGAGTTTGTATTACTGCGTAAAACCGTTCACCAGTTAAGTAGAACGATGGGACTATGGGAGATTTAAATTTCTTTTTAAGCTTGTTTTTAAAGGTTGTCAGTGTATTTACGTTGCGTGTTGATAAGTCGAGTGTATTCCATAAACTTATAGAATCAGGTATAACTGACTTTGAATATATTTCCAGTCGTCTTGACATGGTAACAAAATTGGTGTTGTTCCTAATCATTGGAGGCTCCAACCAAAGGGGGAAATAGATCGTTGAGATAACTCGGAAGACGTCCGTGTTTCTCCTTATAAACCAGTGTGAGTTTTTGGATAGATCTTCGGTCTGCAAGGGAAACCCAGCCGATTTCTGTAAGTAGGTTTTGAATAGATACGGAGCGTGTCAAGCCTGTGACTATACGAGCAGCTTCATATTGAATCCTTTCTAAACTAATTTTTTCATATTGGGTACAGCTATCCCAGACAGCAGACGCATATTCCAGTAAGGGACTAAGATAAGCTATATATATATTGTTTAAAGTTTTGCGCTTTAGTTTGTATTTTAGCATTCTCATAGAACCGGTAAAGCGTCATCTCGGCCCCACAACACGTCGGCCCCTGACACCTCGACCCCACGACACCTCGGCCCCAAAACACATCAACACCTCGGCCCCATTTTTAAAATTCGTTATCAACATAGTTATTTATTTAAACTTTATTTAGATAATTTAAATACCATTTAGGGCATGTTATGTATAATATTAAGAACTTAATACATATATATATGGCAAAATCAGTTTAATATGCTTATCAATTGTATTACAATAAAACAACGAATACATGATATGTATCATCAACAGTGGTATTCACCAATCAATAACTCTACTCGTCTTGAAACGTATAACTTGCTTAAACATGAATTTCAATTAGAAAAATATCTTGACATTATGATAGATCCAAAATTTAGAATATCGTTAACCAAATTTCGGACATCATCCCATGAACTAGCAATAGAACAAGGGCGTTACACACGAAATGAACGAATCTGTATATATTGGAATGACCGAAAGTGAGTATCATTTTCTTCTTATTTGTCCTAAATTTAGAGATTTAAGGAAAAAATATCTGAAACGCTACTATTACACTTGGCCGACCGAACAAACGTTTATTACCCAAGTTTAGCAAGAAATTAACAATTTTATACACCACAACCATCTATGCTCTTCTGAAAATGTACCCATGCCTTTCCATTGTACTTTGTGCTTTTCTTTTTTTGTGCTATAAATATGTTATCATATTTAAATAAATAAATATGCAATAAAATATACTATAGTTAAAATTATACGCCTTGCATACGTTATTTGTAACCGAATTTGGATGTTACTGTGATGTGATTGAAGGTGTTAACAACTCATTAGTGATTAGTTGATAATCCCATTGAAATTGTATAAAGTAATCATTAAAACTTAATTATAAGTTTGCCCTCACAAATAGCTATGAGTAATTGCCGTAATTGCCGCTGCTAGTTAGTTGATTGGTAAGTAAGTATGTACAGTAGTTTAAAGACCATCGATGCCGACAATGAATATGTTTGAGTCTTGATTGAATAATTGGTACATCTCACGACAACTATATAACCCTTATCAAAAGTAGGATGCCCGCGTTACATACGGATATGTAGTCCAGTGGTAACACGCTGGACTGGTAATCCAGGGATCGCAGGTTCGTCTGACTCTAATAAAATTAACAGTTTTTCAGATGGGACGTTAAACCGAGGTCTCGTGTCGGTGCTTTACACCGTGCACGTAAAAGAACCAGAGGAGATTCTGGAATGGGTCTCTGTCTGTATCATGCACTATCCTCCAAAATCTAAAATAACTAATCTCTTCAGGAGGCGTCGCTCATATGGGCAACCGGTAGCGACGATAAACAAACGTAAAAACACATGCTCACGTTTCGCCCATATGGTTTGCCAGAGGCGAGGGGAAATAAGTTCAATCATCGGATGCTCACAACACTATGAAAATCTGTATCAGGTGTGATCTTGAGGTACGTCCTCTGCAGCATGCTATATCATACAACCGATGTGACAGATGGCAGCTGTAATTAGTTATGTTTATATATACTTGATATAAATTGTTCATTTACTGTTGTGTATTGGCACGCGTCTGTTTTTCGCATATGGGACTAGTTTAAATATACCGGAAATAACGTGTCCACTAACGGACCGCTGTGCATTGGCACGCGTCTGTAATACACCAATAAACATTTTAATCCAATTAGTGTACAACGCTACAGGTAAACTTCTTATTGACTAGTGATTGAGATAAGAAGTACATGTAGTTTTACGCCAGAATCTACATATATATAGTAAATGTGATATATGTTAAATTCTTTAATAATTACCATCTTTATTAATATAATTATTATACTATCATTATTTTGTTTCCGGGGTAACACAGAAGGACTACTTCCTCGCCATGAATAGTGGTGATAATTATATGGTGTTTGTATGTATTTGTATATATGTGTATGAAACAGAACAGAAGTTTCTTCCCATGTTGAAAGTGATACGGACTTGACTCGTATGAACCAAAATTAATTCAGTCACATGAATAAACATGAAGTTATAACATTGTTTTCTTATTTAATTTAACTCTTTCCTCCACAGATACGCCTTTCTTGTACCCTATTCATTACTCCACAGATACGCCTTTTGTGTACCCTATGCATATCTCCACTGATACGCCTTTCTACGCATATACATGATTCTGATACATACGCATTTCTACGCCTGCAGTTTTGGAGTTCTAAAACAAAACCTAAAGATTGCAAATTTTATCTTTATAAGAGCATTATCTAATATTTTGGATATTTATATAATGATTTATTTTGAAAAACAATGATGCTTACATTTGAAATTCTACTGCAATAGTCAATTAAAAATATCTCCTACATGTGTTATATAAAATCACCACAGCTGGGTCAATGCTGGCATAATCATGGAAAATTACTGGGGCGTTCTAAAAATAGATATATGTAATAGACAAGACTTTATTAGTGTATTATGTAGCTGGTTTGATTTTCTGAAATTCCCAAGGTCACAACTTTTATACTTATTTGTTGACATAAAGATCAAAGAGGCATACGTCACAGCTTAGCTTTGAATGCAGTAAGTCACAGAGTTTAACAAGGAAAATTACTGGGTTTGTTTAGTGATCATTTCAATTTCTGAAAATGTGTGCAAGGCGTGTGGTTTATAATGAGACAACCAATCAAATATAATACATGCATAGATCACAGGCATTATGCCATTGATTGCATAATTGACGCATAATTGACAGTGTTTAACAGCAGCTGTGAAAACACTGGTTTTCTGTTTATTGTTTTATTGCCTGCCAGGGCAATAAATGTTCTGGGATCAAAGTGAAACTTGTATATATACAACACTTGTATATTGTACATATGTCAACACAATACACTGGACACATCAAAGCCAATTAAAATTTATGACTTCCAGAATCGGTGTGAAAAATAATCATTAGCCTTAGGCCTACTGTATGGATGAAATCATTCAGTTTGTGTGTAAACACCAATGCCTATGCATTATTTTTGATGGTTTTTACAGCAGTGAAAAGGTAAAAAAAGTGTCTTCTTTCCAATATGAGTTTGATACTGTTAGAAAGAGAATTTTATTCTCTACAAACTTTACATTGACCAAAATTCAGTTTAATGAAGATTTCATTCAGTAAATTTGCTCCAAACAGGGAAGGTATATTTTTCAGCAATATCTCCAATAACCCATATCAGGACAGACTCTGACCATTGATTGTTTATCTATTGGTTATTGATTATCAGTGTACAGATAATCTATAGACAGTGGTACATGATTCTATCAATATTCTGTGGAGGAAAGAGTTAAGATTCCACAGAGGTTTAAGGTTTAAATAAATCCTCGATAGTAAAACACTTCACTAACCACAGTATTCTGTACCATTTGCAGCATGGTTTTAGAGAAAAACGGTCATGCGTGACCCAACTAGTAATGCTAGTCAATGACTTGGTTACCTGTCTACAATAAGCATCAGGTAGATCTCATCCTATTAGACTTCAGTAAGGCTTTCGATAAGGTCAATCACGAGAAAGTACTACTAAAATGCATGACTATGGAGTCAGAGGTCAAACATTAAGGTGGATTAACCCTTTCCCTCATAATAAAACAGTCATATCAGGTTCTCCAGCCCAATACAGTAACTATATAATAGCTTATCAGCTACCAATAGATAAGAAACCAATAACTGTACACTGTCCCTATAAGGTGACCACCGTACCATCTCACATTCTTCTTGGTCCGAAGCTCGAACACGGGTTGCATTGGTGAGAAGCGAGCATGCTTAACCCTTTCCCTCATAATAAAACAGTCATAAGGTATTTCAGGAAAAACTGATAAAATGACCCCTATCATGTTTAACCCTGTTTTCCCTGATAAAAACTTACTTTAATATATTTATGGTAAGAATAAAACATTTAGAAAAATAAATGATGTTTTCAACGATATAATTTTTAAAAGAAACTTTTTATTATTTACTTAGATACGGAGGTGTAAATATTGGACATGCAGGTTTTGGAGAATAATTATTATATTCGACTATATTTGCTTATTTAAACTGAATTTTGGTCAATGAAAAATTCTCTTTCTAACAGTATCAAACTCATATTTGTATGGTAAGCCTGTCTTTCTCAATTAGGTTATCAAGACAATGAATGTCCTAATATCTGGATATTGAGACAGATACAGCCATGCTAGATTTTTCAGGGTATGTTGTATATATAGCTATATGTCCCTTTTATTCAAGATATTTCTATCAAGTAAAGACATTTGGAAAGAAGACACTTTTTTACCTTTTCACTGCTGTAAAAATCATCAATATAATGTATAGGCATTGGTGTTTACACACAAACTGAATGATTTCATCCATACAGTAGGCCTAATGATTATTTTTCACACCGATTCTGGAAGTCATAAATTTTAATTGGCTTTGATGTGTCCTGTGTATTGTATTGACATATATGTATATATACAAGTTTTACTTACTTTGATCACAGGGTTTATTGCCCTGGCAGGCAATAAAACAATAAACAGGAAACCAGTGTTTTCACAGCTGCTGTCAAACACCGTCAATTATGCGTCAATTATGCAAATGTGATCAATGGAATAATGCCTGTGATCTATGCATGTATTAAATTTGATTGGTTGTCTCATTATAAAGCACACGCCTTGCACACATTTTCAGAAATTGAAATTATCATTAACAAACCCAGTAATTTTTCCATGATAAATAAATTCCTTGTTAAACTCGCTGACTTACTGCATTCAAAGCTAAGCTGTGACGTATGCCTCTTTGATCTTTATGTTAACAAATAAGTATAAAAGTCGTAACCTCAGGAATTTCAGAAAATTAAACCAGCCTAGAGATACATAGTACACTAATTAAAAGTCTTGTCTATTACATATATCTATTTTTAGAACGCCCAAGTAATGTTCCATGATTATGCCAGCATTGACCCAGCTGTGGTGATTTATATAAGGAGATATTTTTAATTGCGGAGTAGAATTTCAAATGTAAGCATCATTGTTTTTCAAAATAAATCATTATATAAATGTCCAAAATATTAGATAATGCTCTTGTAAAGATAACATTTGCAATCTTTAAGTTTTGTTTTAGAACTCCAAAACGGCAGGCGTGATGGTTTTAAAACGGACACGTAAAAACACGTATATATCAGGTGACTGGTATAGTCATATATATACGTATTTATCAGGTGCCCGATAA
This sequence comes from Archivesica marissinica, assembly GCA_014843695.1. Classification (NCBI taxonomy): domain Eukaryota; kingdom Metazoa; phylum Mollusca; class Bivalvia; order Venerida; family Vesicomyidae; genus Archivesica; species Archivesica marissinica. Next base: position 58,901,243 of record CM026386.1, read on the forward strand.
CACGTAGAAATACGTATATATAAGTTAGTCGTAGCACACGTAGAAATATGTATATATCAGGGAATGGGTTAAGTCATTTAAAAATAACGAAAATAGCAAAGGTGACAAATTTTCACCTTGGCGAACTCTAATGTGAAGAAGTTTGAAAATTTTGAATTAGCTTTTACACAAGACTATTCCATTATACATGTTTCTTATAACCTGTAGACATTTTCCATTGTTTTAAATCGATAAATGAGCAAAATAAAAATTTTCTGTTAAGATATTGAATGATATGTTGTAAAATAAATAAATTGTCTGCTGTTGAAAATCCTTTTCTGAATCCCGCTTGCGTGTTGTTTAAAATATCATTATATTAGTTTCAACATAATCGGTTATTCTTTTATTCAAAATACTAGTAAATACTTTGCCTAGACAACTTAACAATGTTATTGGTCGATAGTTTTCTGGTTTTGTTATGTCTCGTTTAATTTTATATATTGGGTTAATAATACCAATTGTCCACCGTTCTGGGATGATTCCAGTATTGAATATAAGATTTAACAGTTTAACCCTTTCCCACATAGAAGCACCTCTTGACGCCATTACCAATAAGGCATACATTGACATTATAGTAGTCAAACCAATGTTCATAATATAGGCCAGAATCTCATGTAGTCCCAGCAATATCTATGGAGGTGGGATAGATATGATGACAACTTATCCACTGTATGGTAGCTAAGTGACTGTCGTTTGTATGGAGATATAATAGTATATTAACCTAAATGAGTGTAGGACAATATCCCCCCCGTATATTTTGACCCAGGCGGACAATATCCCCCCGTCAAAAAAGACAGGGCGGACAATATCCCCCCATCAAAAATACAAGGCGGACAATATCCCCCCGTGGATAATCCTAGGGCGGACAATATCCCCCCCGTAGAAAATCATAGGACGGAGAAAGAGTAACTAACAAGAATGGGTTAACAACCTTTATTTCCGTATACAAGCACATAAGCATGATAAATAATGATGTAGGACAGTGCGATATTTTGTGTGAATTTTGGTGTTTATTATAGTCTTATTCACGAAAGTGCTAATTGAGACTTGTCATTTAGCACATAGTGGCGAAACCTAAGAATTGTTCACAGTCTTATACACTCGCCAATCGCGAACAGGAAACTGGCTGTCGTTTTCGCAATCAAATCTTCAATTAGCCAAACAAACAATTAACATAATCAAAATCCATTTACCAATCAGTGCAGTTGAAAGAAGCAATCAAACAAATCAAGTGAACACATTATGAGCCCAAAACTAAGGTCAAAGATGGACAAAATATCACAATGTGACACAATATTACTTATACAGAAATAAAATAAAGCTTGTTAATGTGATTTTCTACGGGGGGGGATATTGTCCGCCTTGTCTTTTTGATGGGGGGATATTGTCTGCCCTGTGATTTTCTACGGGGGGGATATTGTCCGCCCTGTCTTTTTGATGGGGGGGATATTCTCCGCCTGGGTCAAAATATACGGGGGGGGATATTGTCCGGGGGGATATTGTCCGTTCCCCAACCTAAATATCTATGAAGGAAAGGGTTAACGTATATGTTTTTCATCAAAGGTAAAGATGCTTTTATTTGTTCATTTGTTAAATCAGCTTCAGTTTTATTTGTAGCTTTTCCATTTAATATTTTCCAGTATTTTCTCGGATCTTTACTTTTAACATCTCTTAATTTCCTTATATTTGCATGCTTATGTTTATTGTAAAACTGTTTCATAGTATTTTTATAAATAGTAGCAGTTTGTTTTTGGCTTTCTTTTGTTTCGTTATTCTTTCTTAGTTTATAGAGATATTTTGCGGAGTGGAAATTTATCCTTGCCTTTTTACACTTTGGACCAAACCACGGGGATGTTTTGGAACTGTTGTTTGTTACATTGTTTATTTTGGTATAGCCAAAGGATTCAGTAGACGTGAGACGTGTTAATAAATAGGGACGACATATCGTTCATTTATCGTGCATTTTCTGTTGGTTAACATTTGTATCCACACTAAAAATTTTGTTTTACTGTACAGCCATATTGTTTATACAAAATGCAGTGGAGGCTTTCCTTCATAGAGATTTAGGTTAATATTCTATTATATCTGCATACAAATGACAGCCACTTAGCTATCATGCAGTGGATAAGTAGTCGCCATATCTATCCCACCTACATAGATATTACTGGGACTTAGGGGTGTCGCGATATACCGGTATATCGCAATATTAAAATTGAATACCGATATTTAGCGGTATTTATCATCTAGGGCTGCAACGATTAAATCCGATTCTGCGCCGCCGATTCTATACTCAATCCAAGTCCCGTCATTTTTGATTCAATTCCGAATGCCGACTTTTAAACGTTTTCAGCGATAAACGTCGAGTTAGTCGAATACAAAACAGTAAAATAAAACAAACAATCTGATTGGCTGAATTTATTCTGTTTATCCAATCAATGAGCCCCCGTTAAAACTTATGAAAGGTCTGTTTATCAAAATGGCGTTTGCCATTACTAAATAATGATCCTAAAAGTTAGAGTGGGCCATTTTTGATTTTGAGATGTTAACAAGAAGGAAACAAGGCCACATGCTGCCTATGTTTCACAGACGTAAGCTATCCACCATCTCGTTCCACATCAAACTTAATGAAGCATCTAAAAAGACACCATAACGTAGACGTAAACATCGACAAGACTATGAGTCAATCGCCGAACTTTCACCCACACCAACAACATCAGTGCAATTCCTGATGATTTATATAAGCCATCATTCATTACTTGGACACTGTTCCACACTTGGACATGTGCACTGGATTATCTACAACAGTTGAATTTGTAGTCATTTCCTTTGGTCTCATTTCGTGTACATGTATTATTAATTTATTATTATTGTTTTTTGGTTTATTTTTATTCAAACGTTAAGTGATGTGACTTGCAAGTTTTGTTCATATGTAGTAGGAACTAGGATTATACACCAGTAAATTAATTTGCTCTGAAGCCAGACTGCTCTAGGGTCTCGGGATTAAGCAACACAAGAGTATGCTTCTTAGAAAGTAATCTGTAAATAATGGATCGAATCGGCACATAAAGAATCAGAACGGATCGAGCTTCTGGTGGATCGTTGCAGCCCTATTTATTATCTATGAGGGGTGGCATCGGTTTTTCATGACTTCACTATAAAAAGAGTTTTTGTCCTGACAATTTTACAACATAGCTACCGTCAAGTAAAAGGTTATATGCAGGGGATCTGCTTTTTTATACACAACTCAATTGCTTCAACCGGTGCTTATGTATATATTCACCGTTCTCTGAAACATTTTCTAGTCGATTTAAGTTGTTATTTTATTCAGTGTTTTGTTGTTTTTCAAGTTAATAAATACTGTTGAATGAGATAGTGTCTTAAAATGTGTGTAAAGTAATCCGTGTCATCTTATTAAATACTCTTAATAGAAAAAGATATAATCACAATGCATGACAAATGAATAGGCAATATATCGCCATAAATATCCCGATTATTTGATAAAATATCACAATATATCGCGATATGGGTTGCTGATATCGTGACACCCCTACTGGGACTTCATGAGATTCTGGCCTTTATTATGAACATTGATTTGGCTACTACATTGTAAATGTCTGTTGTATTGGTAAAGGCGTCAAGAGATGCTTGTACGAGGGAAAGGGATAATAGAGTAATTACTTCTGATTGGAGGGGTACATAATTATGTGTCTACAAGACAAACTGCTTGGTCCCTATCAAGGTATGCATAATAATGAGGTGTTTGATCTAGTGCCGCTTTCATCTGAAGGAAATATTAAAGTGGCGACATATTCTTTGACGACAAGCATGGTTCAAAAATTTCAAAGAAATGTGTTTAGTTTCTGTTTGTTTGAGTACTTCTTGATGTTATATTTCGGGTTTTATGCCTGCATCAGTACCATTTCGGGCTATATCGCCGGCGGGCAGTTTACCCAGTAGAAACCAATTTAATTGTGTTTAATCACAAAAATGCATTTTTAATAAAGTATTTTAATGAAAATTTGTTTTTACACAACTAACACAAGATATATCAAATAATTATGACTTAAAAATTGTAGTTATAAAATAGTGAAATGCACCATAAGGTGATGCCACATCCAAAATAGCACCACTCGATAATTTGCCAAAATCACGACAAAAAGTTTGTACTACAATTATAGACACTTAATGCTGACATTCACTTGATAGAAACACAATTGAAAACTAGATAACATCAAAATTTACCTGCTACCAGATCTTTAGCTTACTACGACATTGTCTTTCAACAAAAAGCAATTTAGTATTCTTAGTAGGAATGGCAACAAATGTTTGAATATTCGTTCATAAGTCTGAATATTCGAACATTAAAATCATATTCGAATATAAAAACTGACATTTTTGTGTGTTTTTTTCCAAATAATGTTTTAATACAATTCAGTTAAATGATATAGCTGTTTGTTTAATGTTCAATCAATTAACATTAAAACCACAAATGTCCATGCAGTCCTGGACTTTTGAAAGTTAGCGTAATCTTCTTTATGTATGAAACACCCAAGCAAGAACAATAAGATGAATGGAATTGATATTTGCTGGGGATAAATGGACAGACACTGGTTTCATGGGTGGCGGGGTCGAAATGAACACATATATCTGCAAGTAGCATGGAACTTTCTGGACAGTCAGGTTCCGGTTCTATCGGAAGCCAAATCAAAGAGTGTGTTGCATATTCAAAATTCTTGATCTTGTAAATTTTATTTCTTCAAATTTTCATACAAATGATACAGAGAAATCTTAGAATCTCTGACCCACCCTAGTCAACTACTTTGATTCAGTTGTTAATGAACAATCAACATAGGCCGTATTTATTTGTTATGACACGTCCGAAATGCTGTTCCTCATATGAATGTTCAATGTTTATAAATAGTAGGCTAACAGAAGACCCTGTCATTTTAAAAGACTCGTCACGGCTCTATAAGTCTACCAAGCGGCCGTTTTCAATGGGAAACCGGAAACAGTGCTACGTCACAGTGGTTCAATTGAAACAGAAAGTAGAAAAGGTGTACAATTCGTAATTTCAAGAAATGAGCGAATATTCGTGCGGAAGATCATCCGAATATTCGAACCAAAATCACCATTCTTTTTAGACATGATATAACGAGGATTTCTAGTTAATACATGTAGTAGCAAATGTTTGGCATATACTCGCACAGCTTGTATTTTTTAACAAATTTGGACAACATAACTCGGCCAAAACCCAAGCTGGATATTAGGATCAAGTTTTGAATGTGAGGATATATGGTATCTTTAAGTTTAAACTTTATTTATTTTACAACGATCACGAAACAAGCTTCAACAACTTATATGAATCACTTTAATTGGCGCAGATGAAAGCGTATATGTGGTCATTCATGTGGAAGGAAACCGGAATACCCTGATAAAACCCACCTGTCCGATCTGGTGACCACCGTACCATCTCACATTCTTCTTGGTCCGAAGCTCGAACACGGGTTGCATTGGTGAGAAGCGAGCGTGCTTAACCCTTTCCCTCATAATAAAACAGTCATAAGGTATTTCAGGAAAAACTTATAAAATGACCCCTATCATGTTTAACGCTGTTTTCCCTGATAAAAACTTACTTTAATATATTTATGGTAAGAATAAAAAAAAATTGGAAAATAAATGATGTTTTCAACGATATAATTTTTAAAAGAAACTTTTTAGTATTTACTTAGATACGGAGGTGTAAATATTGGACATGCAGGTTTTGGAGAATAATTATTATATTCGACTATATTTGTTTATTTAACCCATTCCCTGATATATACGTATTTCTACGTGTGCTACGACTACCTTATATATACGTATTTCTACGTGTTATCGGGCACCTGATAAATACGTATATATACGACTATACCAGTCACCTGATATATACGTGTTTTTACGTGTCTGTTTTAAAACCATCACGCCTGCAGTTTTGGAGTTCTAAAACAAAACCTAAAGATTGCAAATTTTATCTTTAGAAGAGCAGTATCTAATATTTTGGACATTTATATAGTGATTTATTTTGAAAAACAATGATGCTTACATTTGAAATTCTACAGCAATCGTCAATTAAAAATATCTCCTATAGGTGTTATATAAATCACCACAGCTGGGTCAATGCTGACATAATCATGGAAAATTACTTGGGCGTTCTAAAAATAGATATATGTAATAGACAAGACTTTAGTGTACTATGTACTCTAGGCTGGTTTAATTTTCTGAAATTCCTGAGGTTACGACTTTTATACTTATTTGTTAACATAAAGATCAAAGAGGCATACGTCACAGCTTAGCTTTGAATGCAGTTAGTCACAGAGTTTAACAAAATAAATCATTATATAAATGTCCAATATATTAGATAATGCTCTTCTAAAGATAAAATTTGCAATCTTTAGGTTTTGTTTTAGAACTCCAAAACTGCAGGCGTGATGGTTTTAAAACGGACACGTAAAAACACGTATATATCAGGTGACTGGAATAGTCGTATATATACGTATTTATCAGGTGCCCGATAACACATAGAAATACGTATATATAAGGTAGTCGTAGCGTAGCACACATAGAAATACGTATATATCAGGGAATGGGTTAATCGGTACCTTGAAGCAATAATATAAGTCACGCATCAAACATACAATGACAGATAACATTATTTCACTAGACTGCTTCTCTATATAATCAATATAACTCACTTTTATAAGCATTGGACAGACTGTCCAGTTATTGGAAATGATCAGTAACTGCACATCATGACAAATTTCACTAGTGTGTGTGTTTTACGTTTATTTATCGTCGCTACCGGTTGCCCATATGAGTGACGCCTCCTGAAGAAATTAGTCATTTTAGATTTTGGAGGATAGTGCAATGATACAGATAGAGACCCATTCCAGAGTTCTTTTACGTGCACGGTGTAAAGCACCGACACGAGACCTCGGTTTAACGTCCCATCTGAAAGACAGTTAATTTTATTAGGGTCAGACGGGGGGTATCGAACCTGTGATCCCTGGATTACCAGTCCAGTGTGTTACCACTGGACTACAGATCCGTCTGTTGCTGTTACAAATTTCACACTATTAATGCAACAACATAAAGAAACAGCTGAGCTGAGTCAATGAAAATAATGTGTCAATACAGACTTCTTTTTACCTGTGAGAATAGTCACTAATTACAGTTCTAGGGAAATGTCTGTAACCCAAATTTTCATGTGGTTCTACGGAATGCCTGTCACCCAAATTGTCATGTAGTTTTAGGGAAATGTATGTCACCCAGATTGTCATGTAGTTCTAGGTAAATGTCTGTCACCCATATTGTGATGCAATTGAAGGTAAATGCCTGTTATTCGGATTGTCATGTAGTTCTAGGTAAATGCCTGTCACTCAGACTGTCATGTAGTTCTAGGTAAATGCCTGTCACTCAGACTGTCATGTAGTTCTAGGTAAATGCCTATCACTCAGACCGTCATGTAGTTCTAGGTAAATGCCTGTCACCCAGTTTGTCATTTTGAGACATATATCATCAGTAGCAGAAACATCAACAATTACCCAATAATATTTGGAGATATGAAGCAGTTAATTCTGTCATATAGAGGAACTTGTTACTTCCATATGACAGATGCTCGTCACCACAGAAGATTGTTAATTGTAAGTACACATGGAAGGTCAGACAAGTAGAATTGGCGTGCTCTGTAGTATCTCGGACAGTATATAATATAGTGAAGAAGTGTCTCAATCGATCCACAGATGCACAATGGTGAATCCACAATGTTTCTATGGTTGAGGTCGAAGTTTAAGGAGCTGCATCCAAGACGTAAGCGGGTGTGGAGGATTTGTTGTCTTCGGTTTCCAATGTTGTAAAGAGGTGATGATTTTGTGGGTGTGGTGTTTAGCCTTTCCTTAAATTCAAGTATTGTGGAGGCGTTTCTTACATCTGATGAAAGTCCATTCCACTCTCGAATTGTTACAGGAAGAAACGAAGATCCCATTCATTAGCTTGGATAAAAACATCTAGGTATCTGGTAAATTTCCACGGTGAAGGCCAATTCATGCATATTGAAGAATTGGATTGGAATTATAACATTTATCACGTGACATTATGATGCATTAAATGGAAATGCAGGTGTCAGCTGTGGAAACAATTTTTTGTTTGAAGTTTGTTTTCTATGACCACGGCTATAGATCAAAGTGCATGTAAGTCACAATGTTATGCAAGCATGGTGTTTTTGCTATATAGTATACATACTGCATCGGTCGGAGGGTAATAAAAGTTTGGGTTCAAAGGTTTTAATGCTAATTACCGACTAATGTCGGCATGACAACAGTTTGACAGGAAGCATCCAGTTTGAAATACACAGGGCAGCGTCTTAGGAACTTATTGATATCAAAGGATGTGTGTTGTGTTGTAGCCTCATGGATTGGCTAATGTTGCCAGCTAAACAGAGGGTAATAAACCCAGGGGCATGGCCTTGTCCAATGAATTGGTTAGAAAATAGGACGAAACAGTTTTAACTTGCAACTTGTATTACATTGATAAAGTGCAATTCATTATAGTAATTGGTAACTATTAAATAAACAAATATAGTCGAATATAATAATTATTCTCCAAAACCTGCATGTCCAATATTTACACCTCCGTATCTAAGTAAATACTAAAGAGTTTCTTTTAAAAATTATATCGTTGAAAACATCAGTTATTTTTCTAAATTTTTTATTCTTACCATAAATATATTAAAGTAAGTTTTTATCAGGGAAAACAGGGTTAAACATGATAGGGGTCATTTTATAAGTTTTTCCTGAAATACCTTATGGGGACAGTGTACAGTTATTGGTTTCTTATCTATTGGTAGCTGATAAGCTATTATATAGTTACTGTATTGGGCTGGAGATATGACTGTTTTATTATGAGGGAAAGGGTTAATAGTGGTAACCGTTAACATAGGGTTGACTGTACATTGCAAAATATCCAAGCTCTAACAATTTTGGTTAGTTCAAGATAGAAGCTTGTTAAAATCCCCCAGATTATGCAAATCTAGACAAGTGTGTACATTTAACGATTTATGTTTTCAATACATCAAAGTCAAAACATCTGATAAATTACGCATTTCAATTGTATAAAAAACAAACAACACATCTGTTGCATCACGGCAATTATCACTTCCATGCTAAATTTCATAAAAGAAGCTCCATAAATAGCGCTAATTGTAAGTTTGTTTTCAAAATATGGTTGGACTTTTATAATTGATCACATAAATGGCTTCCGAATAACCTGGTTCCCATCCGCAATTTGTATATATATATTCAAACACATAACTGTTAGGAAACCAGACGCATACATAGTGTGATTCTATTGTTAGCTATTTTTAGAATTGGGAAATAAATGTACAAGATATTTTGGTATTTTGGAATTATTGTCTGTTCTTGGGCGGTTTTACGCATCGATGGCTGGGAAATTGACTGTCGTTGTGCGTTGTTGAGGTGTCGTTCGTGAGAGGTGAAATTACATTAAAATCCAACGGGAGGGAATACAAGTGACGTTATAAAGAGGGTGTCGCTCCTGGGAGGTGACGTTTGGGGAGGTGGGACTGTATATGTATATTATTAAGTTATGTTGTATTCATTATGAAGTCAAGAGTAGTAACTCTGGTCGGAATGGGGTCAGACTTGACATTGGCATTGGCAGGACAACACAGCACTATGGTCATGTCATTAGTATTTGTAAGTTTCATGATATTCCATACAGCAGTTACTATTCATTGAATTTGTAATCAATTAACCCATTCAACACCAAGTAACTGACATGGACTGGTCCATGATATTTTTAGACCAATAAATTAATAACAAAATTACATTTGGATCAGTTCAATTATCAAAATGGGTAATTGTTTTTCTAAAAATAGTTATTTTACTTGAAAAAAGTGCAGATCCTGATGAGACGGCTTGTCACGAGCCGGCTCATCTAGATCTACACTTTTTTGTAAGCCAATTTAGAGGTCTGTGGTGTTGAAAGGGTTAAAGAGCCATAACACATTGACCAGATCTAGCCTAAAGTTATACGTCCTGCATACTATGGTGATACATTATTTATTTTGAGCTTGTAATTCTATGAAGCGGTTACTTATTAATAAGGCATTTTTTAATAAATTCAAAGGCAATAACTCTGGTTTCACTCTTGCAGTGTGGATCAGACTTGCAGGACAACACCAAACAATGGTGATCTAATTTTATATTTCAAGTTAGACGACATTCCATACAGCAGTTACATTTTCACATTTTTACTTCTGGCAAAACGCCTGATTTCCAAGCGTTGAGCCATCTACACAGGTGTAATTTGAAGAACAACAACGGTTTCTTCTCTGCAAGATACCATCACTCAAAATAGAAACGGAATTCTTTCAGAAATCACAAACAGGCACGGTTATACACAATAATTCCCGAAAATACGCAAATGCTCCAGTAGCTTCATTTACATATTATAGTACGTCTCCATGCTATATCGATGAGATGACGGATTTTAACTATTACTTTTCTGTGGTAAAGGATCGATTCGGCGTAAGTGAAGTAAGGATGATGAATAACACTTAAATCTTGAGTAAAAAAACGTCAACTCAGGTGCATACAGTACTTTTTAAAACTATGTGTGGCTGCATCTGTCGGTCTGTGTACATGATAATTAAAGAAGTGATTCGATTTTGGGAGAAATCGGTCAAGGAATGCAGTCATGATGGTCCTGGAAGTGACTATTTCCATTGACTTCTCTAGCAAAGGTGAAATCAAGCATTTGTTCTTGTGTCAAATACTAGTGTGGGGCTTGCATCTTTCCGGGTGCTATTCTATAGTTGTTGTTATATTGGTTGATTAATACTAATTTAATATTTGGTGGTATACCGTGGTACGTATTGAGGTACAAACTTAGGTATTGCAATATACGGCAGTACGGTTTGGAGGTGCAATACCTACCCCATATAATATATCGACCATCGGCTCCAAGGTCAGCCTTACTTTTCACTAAACTTACAACTAAATATCTGATTGTTCATTTCCCATCAAAATGTGATTATTAATTTGCTTTCCCCAAGAGTCGATATATTATACTGACTGATTATGAATGTCCATTTCATTGGCTTAACTTCGGCGGTTTCATGTGCTATTTTGAAAATAAATCAATGAAAACAAGTTTATAAAAGCATAATTTAACATCCGGGAAAGTTTTCAAACATTCTGCAAAAACTCAAATCAGAAAACTACCATTGAAAACGAAGAGAATTTTTTTTTACAATATTTTGTTACAATGGCTGCAGATTCCGATGAAAATATAAACATTGATATGTTTCGATCAGATATGGATGACAGTGACCTTTCTTGGTTTAACTCTGATGATCTTCCGAGCGATCTGGAGTTTTCGTCCAAAAATGAAAGCTCGGAAATCAAATAAATCGACTTACCGCAACAGTCGCAGTGAACTTAGAACCTTTGAATAAGCAAACGCGTAAACAAGGATTTTACCGGTCCACCACCAAGTTCTAAATGTGACTCTCCCAATAGATTCCAGGGAAATAGAATTTTTATATTTATTTTTGCCATTAAGTCTTATTTAGCTTCTCCCTTCTAGTGCAGCTGCAGACTAACTTGTATGCCCAACAGAGGAACATGATCAAACCCAACCCAAACTGATATGATGTATCTACCATCAAGGAAAATGCAGGCCTACCTTGGTGTTCATGTCAATACTGCATCTCCATGCGTACAGGGATTGGTTGTTTGGGAAATTATTATGCCCAACATCATGAAGCGGTACCAGATACAATGTATATAATGGTGCTACATTAAATTTATGTATTATTAAAACTGATACCATGTCACATATACATTGTATTTCTATCTACACAAATTCAGTAATAAGAAAAGGGTGTTGTTCAAAATAATTCACAGAAATTATCATCTAGCGATACTCTACAAAATGAGTTAACATAAAGTACATCCCTACAGAACTGTGGTTACCATGGTAACGAAATGGAAACAAGTTAAACATATTATATTCTGAAGCAAATGACCGAAATTAAACTGGAATTATAAACATAATTTCACAAATTGATCACCAAAAATGAACATGATAACAAAATTAATGTTTTCTTCTGAAATCCAAATATGGTTAGAAAATAAATCTGGACGACCGTCAACAAAATCTGATTAACTTTCTAGTAGGGATGGCAACTAATGGTGTACTGATTAATCACTTCGTCAACGAATCATGATAAATATAGCTATGATGATGATCATTGACTACGATTTTATTCGTCAACGTCGACAACGAAAAATTGAGTTATGTTGTATTGGGAGTTAGTCCGAGTTTCTGTTCCTTTTCTGTTCCTGAATTTGTACTGTAGATAAATGTTATTTCATTGGTCGAAAATAGGCCAATCAGAACACTTGATAAAAGATTGCTTAAGCATTACAACCAAAATGGCGGAGGATGTTATACACAGTGTTCCACATCCAGAGAAATATCTGATGTATGGAAGTATTTTGATCACAAGCTGTGTTAGATTCGGTCTCCCTATTCACAGACAAGAACAGACAAGGACAGACAAGAACCAACAAGAGATGAAAAATGGTTAAATAGGCATACAAGACGTCGACAAGAGATGGTTACTGAACAAATATGATATAATAAAGTCATTTAAAGTATTAAATATAACATGTGTTTGTCTTATATCGGCTTATTCCATCAAAAAAACTCAAACGCCGTTTTGACGGTCCGCCATACTGTAAAGGGACTTAACTCTTAATGCACACAGGGCAACAGGTGCCTGTTCTCTTGTCGGCTGCTGGGTCAGACAGAGTTAAGTCCCTTTACAGTATATTTTATTATTGTATGAGCAAGGACAGATAACATTATGTTTTATAACGTGTGCCTCCCAGTGCAAGAAACTTTTCCATGCCATAGAATAATGACCCCCCTATGTTTACACAGTAAGAGTGATAGTGGTCACTTTTCCATGCCATAGAATAATGGCCCCCTGTATGTAAACCACATGAGAGGGGGGGGGGTCACTTTTCCATGCCATATAGAATAATGACCCTCCTGTATATTAACTATATGAGCAAGGTGGGGTGGGGTCACTTTTCCATGCAGTAGAATAATGACTCCCTGTATATTAACTATATGAGTGAAGGGGGGTCACTTTTCCATGCCATAGAATAATGACCCCCCCCCCCCAGTGTAGGAGTTGAGGTGGGCAAGATTGTGGGCATATACACAGGTTCCAAACACTATAAGTCACCCACTCTCCACAATCGATCGATGGAATAAACACTACAATCCAGAAAGAGATCTCCCCCCCCCCCAAAACAAAAAACAACAAACACAACACCCACCCCACAACGATCGATGGAATAAACACTACAATCCAGAAAGAGATCTCCCCCCCCAGTGTAGGAGTTGAGGTGGGACAAGATTGTGGGCATATACACAGGTTCCAAACACTATAAGTCACCCACTCTCCACAATCGATCGATGGAATAAACACTACAATCCAGAAAGAGATCTCCCCCCCCAGTGTAGGAGTTGAGGTGGGACAAGATTGTGGGCATATACACAGGTTCCAAACACTATAAGTCACCCACTCTCCACAATCGATCGATGGAATAAACACTACAATCCAGAAAGAGATCTCCCCCCCCAGTGTAGGAGTTGAGGTGGGACAAGATTGTGGGCATATACACAGGTTCCAAACACTATAAGTCACCCACTCTCCACAATCGATCGATGGAATAAACACTACAATCCAGAAAGAGATCTCCTAAGAATATCTTATTATACAGTCATAATGGAACTCTGAATGCATAAGCCGTAACTACACATGAAAATGGAATGATGTCTTTCCATACAAGGTTGTAAGGTAGAAAGGAGAATGAAATATTGTTATCTACTGTAGAAATGTCAGTCCTGGAATAACTCTAAGAAAACACAATAATTTCATATGTCTAACAACATACAAACTAATTAGACATGTTGCTCATGATATGCTGAACATAAGATATAATACTGCAATTTCATGAACACAATTACAGAAAATTGTTTATCGCTTTACGATGTGAGTTTTTGTGTGCTGTTCACGGACAATCTGGGATTTACACACATTTGTTTCATGTAATTACATGAACAGCATCAGTTAATGAAACAAGTCGTTTACACGAGACCCTCATTTCAACTCTTTGCATTTTGGGCAAAATAAAGGCTAAATAGTTCAAATAATTGTAGCAGACCACAACTTTGTTTCTTATTTGTAACTGAAAACTGTGGAAATGAATATGTCATGGAATTTCATTAGAATTGTGTCCATGACGTATTCATCACTAGTGTGCAAAAAGTTAATAAAGACAATTTATCATATTGTCTGCAGTATAAAATGCACATTATAGTTTCTGTTCTTGATGAATCTCTACAAGTTGGCTCACACTTACAACTGGAATTGGTTTAAACATATTTATTCGTTCATAATGTACAGTACATACCGTATTTAGCTGTGTATAGTGCGCACATTTCTTACTGAAATCCTCATCCATTTTATCTACTGCGCATTATACACCAGTACAGACATCAGGACATTTTTTTCCGGACCAAAATTTCGTGAAAAAACTGAAATTCGACCCGAACGGCCCACAGTCATTCTGTAAGTTGTTACATTCGACAATCGTTATAAACTAGCTATTAAAACCAGTTGCCGATAGTCTATATAAATAAATCAAATGAATAAGACCACAAAATTAGCATATATTTCGTTTATTTTGGCAAACTTTGATGAATTTAATTGAAAAGGTAAATGCATAAAAAAATGGCGATTTGATAACATCACGTGGTTTTATCGTATGTAATATTTCCCGTACTTTTCGCGTACTTCGCCGTACAATGTACACTGCATTGCATAAAAAAAAAACTTTTTTGGCTGCAGTATTTCAATTGATTGTAGCGATAATTAATTTCGACAAACCTTTCACAATGGGTCCCAGTTAATTAGGTAGGCTTCACGTGTTGAGAAGTTTGAGCATCTGCTGACATGTTTGAGAACGTGTTGAGATATTTGAGAACGTGTCGAGAAATTTGAGCAGGTGTGCCCGGAGTGCGTTTACCGTTACTCGATGAGGTATATCTCGAGTGATTAATATAAGTTGTAAAAATCACGGAGCACAATTTTTAGCGATTCTTGAGAAATGTTAAATTTTGACTTGGAAAATTGCGTTTTTCACGTGCGCAGTATACATAGGAACTCAGTTTTTCCGCCGATTTTCGTGCCAGATCGTGGGTGCGCACTATACACGGTAGCGCACTATACACAGCTAAATACGGTATATATATATTGTATACAAAATGAAAATGGATTAAATCGAAAGCTTATAGCTTGAATTGAAGAATTCATGAAGTAACGTCAGATTAACAACTGCAATTGAAGAATTCATGAAGTACCGTCAGATTAACACAACTGCAATTGAAGAATTCATGAAGTAACATCAGATTAACACAACTGCAATTGAAGAATTCATGAAGTAACATCAGATTAACAACTGCAATTGACTAACACCTTTTTGTCCTCAGTCAAATTTGCTCTTTGCATATCATTTATATGAAAAACACAGTAAACCAAAAGTATTACTTATTCCAGTTCTAAAGTAGAAATTGTTTTTGTCTCCCCCACTCGCTGTTGATTTGGTGGAATAATATAAAAAAAAGTAATGTAATACAAAGAAGTCATAGCAATAAAAAGCCATAATTTTGTAGTATAAGCTTTGTGTTAACAAATGTTCAAATGGCCATAAATCAGCAAAAAATCATCCAACCAGAATGGGATTACAATATGCACAACTAGACATCATACGGTCTTTCGACCCAAGCTTGGTAAAAATCTAATTAGGGGTTTTGTAAATGAAGTGATGACAAGCTTTGTGCATTGTATCAATATGGCAGTAAATCCATTAAAATCATCCAACCAGAATGGGATTACAATATGCACAACTAGACATCATACTGGTCTTTCGACCCAAGCTTGGTAAAAATCTAATTAGGGGTTTTGTAAATGAAGTGATGACAAGCTTTGTGCATTGTATCAATATGGCAGTAAATCCATTAAAATCATCCAACCAGAATGGGATTACAATATGCACAACTAGACATCATACTGGTCTTTCGACCCAAGCTTGGTAAAAATCTAATTAGGGGTTTTGTAAATGAAGTGATGACAAGCTTTGTGCATTGTATCAATATGGCAGTAAATCCATTAAAATAATCCAATCTGAATGGGATTACAATATGCACAACTACATGTAGAATGATGCTTACTGCCAAGTTTGGTGAAAATCCAACTATGGGTTTAGGAGATGAGGTGAAGACAAGCTTTGTGCTATAAAATGTTCAAATGGCCGTAAATCCGCAAACAAATCAATCCAATCTGAATGGGTTACAATATGTACAACTGAACATCATACGGTCTGGTGCTTCATGCCAAGATTAGTGAATATCCAACAACCGATCCTGGAGATGAAGCGCAGAAAAGCTTTGTGTTATCAAAACATTCAAATGGCCGTAAATCTGCAAAAATGCATCCAACTGTTACAATGTACACAATTAGACATCATACTGATGCTTCCTGTCGAGACTGGTGAAAATCCATCAATGGGTTATGGAGATGAAGTGTGAACAAGTTAAAGCGGACGAACAGACAAATGACAAAGGCAAAAACAAAATATGTCTCCCATTATTTATGAATATCCCTCTATATACAGAGTGACAACCATTTCTGCAACAGATTATCTATAAAACAATCATGGTCTCCAGGGGGAAAATAATGATCACCAATGTACTGGTAAATTGGCTGAGTTCTAATTAACGATCGATAATGGTGAATGTGACACTGTACCAGGAAACTAACTACTGTAATCTTGTCATCAAGGAGAAACAATACAACCAAATATGCTTAGACATTTTCATGAAAGCTATGGATGTAATCACCTGCTTGGAATATGTTGTAGTTTTTTGCCTACCAACTTGGGAGTATTGTAACATTGTGACAGGTTGTGGGGTGTGTTGTAACATTGTGACAGGTTGTGGGGTGTGTTGTAACATTGTGACAGGTTGTGGGGTGTGTTGTAACATTGTGACAGGTTGTGGGGTGTGTTGTAACATTGTGACAGGTTGTGGGGTGTGTTGTAACATTGTGACAGGTTGTGGGGTGTGTTGTAACATTGTGACAGGTTGTGGGGTGCGTTGTAACATTGTGACAGGTTGTGGGGTGTGTTGTAACATTGTGACAAGTTGTGGGGTGTGTTGTGACATTGTGACAGGTTGTGGGGAGTGGTGTAACATTGTGACAGGTTGTGGGGTGTGTTGTAACATTGTGACAAGTTGTGGGGTGTGTTGTAACATTGTGACAGGTTGGGGGTGTGTTGTAACATTGTGACAGGTTGTGGGTGTGTTGTAACATTGTGACAGGTTGTGGGGTGTGTTGTAACATTGTGACAGGTTGTGGGGTGTGTTGTAACATTGTGACAGGTTGTGGGGTGTGTTGTAACATTGTGACAGGTTGTGGGGTGTGTTGTAACATTGTGACAGGTTGTGGGGTGTGTTGTAACATTGTGACAGGTTGTGGGGTGTGTTGTAACATTGTGACAGGTTGTGGGGTGTGTTGTAACATTGTGACAGGTTGTGGGGTGTGTTGTAACATTGTGACAGGTTGTGGGGTGTGTTGTAACATTGTGACAGGTTGTGGGGTGTGTTGTAACATTATGACAGGTTGGGGGGGGGTGTGTGTTGTAACATTGTGACAGGTTGTGGGGTTGTATACATACCTGTCAATAACGTAGAAATTATCACCATCAGCTCCCTGGTCGATCACATGTTCTCCAGCTATCACCTATCAAGTATCAATATAAACTTGTTAATATATCTAGCACAGGAGGATATACCACTCAACAGTTGGACTGAACCATGCATACATACCACTTCACATATAATGATAGATAGTATGTGGTATGATTGACAGAGGATTGGATGGGCCTTGGTCTTCCTCTCAATATAAATATTTCAAATTTGAACACGTTTTATTCTGGTAAACCATTATTGATTCTTGGATGACATTCTTTTGCTTAACGTTATAGTCTCTATTATTTATAAGGAAACAAGAAATAATATACAGTACCGGAAAACTACACAGGCATCCGGTAACAGTATGCATCCGGTAACAGTATGCATCCGGTAACAGTAGGCATCCGGTAACAGTATGCATCCGGTAACAGTAGGCATCCGGTAACAGTATGCATCCGGTAACAGTATGCATCCGGTAACAGTATGCATCCGGTAACAGTATGCATCCGGTAACAGTAGGCATCCGGTAACAGTATGCATCCGGTAACAGTATGCATCCGGTAACAGTAGGCATCCGGTAACAGTATGCATCCGGTAACAGTATGCATCTGGTAACAGTATGCATCCGGTAACAGTATGCATCCGGTAACAGTATGCATCCGGTAACAGTATGCATCCGGTAACAGTATGCATCCGGTAACAGTATGCATCCGGTAACAGTAGGCATCCGATAACAGTAGGCATCCGGTAACAGTAGGCATCCGGTAACAGTATGCATCCGGTAACAGTAGGCATCCGGTAACAGTAGGCATCTAGTAACAGTAGGCATCCGGTAACAGTAGGCATCTGGTAACAGTAGGCATCTGGTAACAGTATGCATCCGGTAACAGTATGCATCCGGTAACAGTAGGCATCCGGTAACGGTAGGCATCCGGTAACAGTAGGCATCAGCAACAGTAGGCATCAGCAACAGTAGGCATCCAGCAACAGTAGGCATCCAGCAACAGTAGGCATCCAGCAACAGTAGGCTTCAGCAACAGTAGGCATCAGCAACAGTAGGCATCAGCAACAGTAGGCTTCCAGCAACAGTAGGCATCCAGCAACAGTAGGCATCAGCAACAGTAGGCATCAGCAACAGTA
>CM026386.1:58921310-59009331 GCA_014843695.1 Archivesica marissinica
AATGTTCAAATGGCCGTAAATCCGCAAACAAATCAATCCAATCTGAATGGGTTACAATATGTACAACTGAACATCATACGGTCTGGTGCTTCATGCCAAGTTTAGTGAATATCCAACAACGGATCCTGGAGATGAAGCGCAGAAAAGCTTTGTGTTATCAAAACATTCAAATGGCCGTAAATCTGCAAAAATGCATCCAACTGTTACAATGTACACAATTAGACATCATACTGATGCTTCCTGTCGAGACTGGTGAAAATCCATCAATGGGTTATGGAGATGAAGTGTGAACAAGTTAAAGCGGACGAACAGACAAATGACAAAGGCAAAAACAAAATATGTCTCCCATTATTTATGAATATCCCTCTATATACAGAGTGACAACCATTTCTGCAACAGATTATCTATAAAACAATCATGGTCTCCAGGGGGAAAATAATGATCACCAATGTACTGGTAAATTGGCTGAGTTCTAATTAACGATCGATAATGGTGAATGTGACACTGTACCAGGAAACTAACTACTGTAATCTTGTCATCAAGGAGAAACAATACAACCAAATATGCTTAGACATTTTCATGAAAGCTATGGATGTAATCACCTGCTTGGAATATGTTGTAGTTTTTTGCCTACCAACTTGGGAGTATTGTAACATTGTGACAGGTTGTGGGGTGTGTTGTAACATTGTGACAGGTTGTGGGGTGTGTTGTAACATTGTGACAGGTTGTGGGGTGTGTTGTAACATTGTGACAGGTTGTGGGGTGTGTTGTAACATTGTGACAGGTTGTGGGGTGTGTTGTAACATTGTGACAGGTTGTGGGGTGTGTTGTAACATTGTGACAGGTTGTGGGGTGTGTTGTAACATTGTGACAAGTTGTGGGGTGTGTTGTGACATTGTGACAGGTTGTGGGGAGTGGTGTAGCATTGTGACAGGTTGTGGGGTGTGTTGTAACATTGTGACAAGTTGTGGGGTGTGTTGTAACATTGTGACAGGTTGGGGGTGTGTTGTAACATTGTGACAGGTTGTGGGGTGTGTTGTAACATTGTGACAGGTTGTGGGGTGTGTTGTAACATTGTGACAGGTTGTGGGGTGTGTTGTAACATTGTGACAGGTTGTGGGGTGTGTTGTAACATTGTGACAGGTTGTGGGGTGTGTTGTAACATTGTGACAGGTTGTGGGGTGTGTTGTAATATTGTGACAAGTTGTGGGGTGTGTTGTAACATTGTGACAGGTTGTGGGGTGTGTTGTAACATTGTGACAGGTTGGGGGTGTGTTGTAACATTGTAACAGGTTGGGGGTGTGTTGTAACATTGTGACAGGTTGTGGGGTGTGTTGTAACATTGTGACAGGTTGTGGGGTGTGTTGTAACATTATGACAGGTTGGGGGGGGGGTGTTGTAACATTGTGACAGGTTGTGGGGTTGTATACATACCTGTCAATAACGTAGAAATTATCACCATCAGCTCCCTGGTCGATCACATGTTCTCCAGCTATCACCTATCAAGTATCAATATAAACTTGTTAATATATCTAGCACAGGAGGATATACCACTCAACAGTTGGACTGAACCATGCATACATACCACTTCACATATAATGATAGATAGTATGTGGTATGATTGACAGGGGATTGGATGGGCATTGGTCTTCCTCTCAATATAAATATTTCAAATTTGAACACGTTTTATTCTGGTAAACCATTATTGATTCTTGGATGACATTCTTTTGCTTAACGTTATAGTCTCTATTATTTATAAGGAAACAAGAAATAATATACAGTACCGGAAAACTACACAGGCATCCGGTAACAGTATGCATCCGGTAACAGTATGCATCCGGTAACAGTAGGCATCCAGTAACAGTATGCATCCGGTAACAGTATGCATCTGGTAACAGTATGCATCCGGTAACAGTATGCATCCGGTAACAGTAGGCATCTGATAACAGTAGGCATCCGATAACAGTAGGCATCCGGTAACAGTAGGCATCCGGTAACAGTATGCATCCGGTAACAGTAGGCATCCGGTAACAGTAGGCATCTAGTAACAGTATGCATCCGGTAACAGTAGGCATCCGGTAACAGTAGGCATCTGGTAACAGTAGGCATCTGGTGACAGTATGCATCCGGTAACAGTATGCATCTGGTAACAGTATGCATCTGGTAACAGTATGCATCCGGTAACAGTATGCATCCGGTAACAGTAGGCATCCGGTAACAGTAGGCATCAGCAACAGTAGGCATCAGCAACAGTAGGCATCCAGCAACAGTAGGCATCCAGCAACAGTAGGCATCCAGCAACAGTAGGCTTCAGCAACAGTAGGCATCAGCAACAGTAGGCATCAGCAACAGTAGGCTTCAGCAACAGTAGGCATCCAGCAACAGTAGGCATCAGCAACAGTAGGCATCCAGCAACAGTAGGCATCCAGCAACAGTAGGCATTCAGCAACAGTAGGCATCCAGCAACAGTACGATTCAGTAACAGTAGGCATCCAGCAACAGTAGGCATCCAGCAACAGTAGGCATCCAGCAACAGTAGGCATCCAGCAACAGTAGGCATTCAGCAACAGTAGGCATCCAGCAACAGTACGATTCAGTAACAGTAGGCATCCAGCAACAGTAGGCATCCAGCAACAGTAGGCATCCAGCAACAGTAGGCATCCAGCAACAGTAGGCATCCAGCAACAGTAGGCATCCAGCAACAGTAGGCATCCAGCAACAGTAGGCATCCAGCAACAGTAGGCATCAGCAACAATAGGCTTCAGCAACAGTAGGCATCCAACAACAGTAGGCATCCAACAACAGTAGGCATCCAGCAACAGTAGGCATGGTGATGGATTACATCAGGATTAGGTATCGAGAGTGAATAAACAAATGTGGTAAGAACTTGTTTCGCAATTGAGCTAAAATAAATTTGCATAAACTAAAACCTGTGGACAATAATTCTAATACAAACCATTTATCTGTATAAATTAATTGCTACATTTATCTCATCTGATTTAGGAGGGGGTGACCATAGGCAGCCTGCAATTCTGGCATATACAGTACACATCAGGCGGAAAGCGCACATTCCGCCTGTCCGTGACGGATGGAATTTTATCTAGGAGGAATATCGCAGCGTTTGTCAGGAGGACACTGGGAGGAAAGTCTCCTGTCCTCCCTCGCATTTCTCGGTGGAACATTTCCATAGCAATTTGCTGCAATGCAGCGCAATATTCGGCGCTAAATATACATGTAATCATCGGCCATCCAATAGCTTGATAGATACACTTTTTGTAGCCTGCAGTTTCTCCGGATCATAAACATTGGACATAACATGTATAATGAAATTAGCTTAACCCTTTCAACACAACAGACCTCTAAATAGGCTTACAAAAAGTATAGATCCAGATGAGCCGGCTCATGACGAGCCGTCTCATCAGGATCTGAACTTTTTGCCAGTGATATGACTATTTTTAGACATAATTACCCATTTTGATAAATGAACTTGTCCAAATGTGATTTTCTGATTCATTTATTGGTTTATGAATATCATGGACCAGTCCATGTGAGTTACTTGGTGTTGAATGGGTTAAACAATGGTTGCACTCAAATTCAATATTGGGTCCGTCAATTAGTAACACATGTATTTGATTGAGCAAACGAGTGTTCACACCTCCGAAAAATACTATTTTTATGTTCGAATACGATGTACATTGCCATCCCTAATTTAAATAAAAAATGTGTTACTGACCATTGCATAATGCTGGTAAGATTTCGAACCGATTCATTTCGACTGCGTAAAAAGCATCACATGACACTTCTCAATTAGAAATGTAGAAATTATCAACAAAACATAAATATATTGTTGTTACAAGTGTGGTCCTTGGAGCTGTTTGATATATGCCGTGATTAAAAGGTATCGCTGCATCATTCTGTAGACAAGAATTCTTTGAAGTGCCGACAGTCGTCATGATTACTAGTATTATTCACAGGGATTCGGTGTGTCAAAGCAGATATAAATATCGTAAAATGTTACAATTTGTTGTCTCTGCAAAGAGATGGTGTTCCTGACATTTAACACATCTACATACATGATCCAGGATAGAACTACAGCCGTTCGTTCTGGTCGTTATACTTGGTATGTACAGTCAAACTATGTTAACTAGAACACCACTGTTCATGTCGTCTGGTCCCGACGATAATCTCTATATAACGCATATTGTTCTACCATCTATGATTCGAACACGGATAACTACTTCAATTAACACCTTTGGGTGGAACACAATTGGCCGAGTGTCCAAGTCCGCATGTCACAAAAAAATGTTTTCTCACCTTTCATTGATTGGATTGACATCTCTTTTGATAGGTACACTCGCGTAATTTACACTTCGTGAAATTGGCAATTACTATTCTATTGTTTATGGGTTTCAATCACGGCGGCTTTTTTATCCATTGTTTAAATTGGTATTAAAATAAGTTACTCACTGTTTCGACAGAAGACAGGTCAGTAACATGAGCTACGCAGGTGTTTGATGGAAATTTCCATTTGAGATTTTCTCGCTACGTATAATTATTATTGTCCTTCCTACTGTTCAATTGGGCAACGCCTCCACAAGTAGTCATTTTATCACAGAATACAGGTACGTAAATAGTACTTTATTACCCATTAGTTTAAATTTAACGACTAATTTTCGCAAAAGCATTCATCATCCGCCGCCGACAGGAACATTTATAATTGGATTCTACAATCATTGTTAATTTGCAGATTATACTGAGCTAGTAAGTTACATCTTTGGATAACGAGTGTTTTATACGAACGCAATTAACAGATTAAAATGGAACACATAAATTGTCAATATTATTTATAATTACGCACAGCGCATTTGATCATATGTTGAAAAGATGAAAGATAATTACGCAATTTGAACTTCGATAATCCTAATTTAATTGATAAACAAATTGCAGCGTTAGGAGTTCACTCTTGAAAATCTGCATAAACTCAAATTGCTGCGTTCCGACATTTTTGAGTTTTCCTCCTGATGTGTACTGTATACATGTATGTACGCGCTCAAATTCTATCCTAGTCAACTCGACCCACGGCCTCGTCATACGCACCTGTATCCATGGCCAATGTGTGTGGTGACTTTCCATTGTAATCAATTTAGTTTAATCATATTTTATTACTCGATTCGTTTTACATTTGAATACAAAACATGACGAATGAAATAAAGGCAAATGGGTCGGGTCACAAGTTCTAGCAACATTAGTTACAGCCCTTCCCGAAAGATTGTAATGAATGACCTGGACTTCAACATACAAGTCATAACACTCACTCTACATACATGTCATAACACTCACACTGTACATACAAGTCATAACACTCACTCTACATACATGTCATAACACTCACACTCTACATACAAGTCATAACACTCACACTCTACATACATGTCATAACACTCACACTCTACATACAAGTCATAACACTCACACTCTACATACAAGTCATAACACTCACTCTACATACAAGTCATAACACTCACACTGTACATACATGTCATAACACTCACACTGTACATACATGTCATAACACTCACTGTATATACAAGTCATAACACTCAATATATATACAAGTCATAACACTCACTCTACATACATGTCATAACACTCACACTGTACATACAAGTCATAACACTCACACAGTACATACAAGTCATAACACTCACACTCTACATACAAGTCATAACACTCACACAGTACATACAAGTCATAACACTCACTCTACATACATGTCATAACACTCACTCTACATACAAGTCATAACACTCACTCTACATACATGTCATAACACTCACACAGTACAAACAAGTCATAACACTCACTCTACATACAAGTCATAACACTCACACAGTACATACATGTCATAACACTCACTGTATATACAAGTCATAACACTCAATATATATACAAGTCATAACACTCACAACACATACAAGTCATAACACTCACACTGTACATACAAGTCATAACACTCACTCTACATACAAGTCATAACACTCACACAGTACATACAAGTCATAACACTCACACAGTACATACAAGTCATAACACTCACTGTATATACAAGTCATAACACTCAATATATATACAAGTCATAACACTCAATGTACATACAAGTCATAACACTCACTGTACATACAAGTCATAACACTCACTGTATATACAAGTCATAACACTCACTGTATATACAAGTCATAACACTCACTCTACATACATGTCATAACACTCACACAGTACATACAAGTCATAACACTCACACTCTACATACATGTCATAACACTCACACAGTACATACAAGTCATAATACTCACACTGTACATACAAGTCATAACACTCAATGTACACACATGTCATAACACTCACACTGTACATACAAGTCATAACACTCAATGTACATACATGTCATAACACTCACACAGTACATACAAGTCATAACACTCACTGTACATACAAGTCATAATACTCACACAGTACATACAAGTCATAATACTCACACAGTACATACAAGTCATAACACTCACACTACATACATGCCATAACACTCACTCTACATACATGTCATAACACTCACTGTATATACAAGTCATAACACTCAATATATATACAAGTCATAACACTCACTGTATATACAAGTCATAACACTCACTGTATATACAAGTCATAACACTCACTCTACATACATGCCATAACACTCACTATACATACATGTCATAACACTCACTCTACATACAAGCCATAACACTCACTCTACATACATGCCATAACACTCACTCTACATACATGTCATAACACTCACTCTACATACATGTCATAACACTCACACAGTACATACAAGTCATAACACTCACTCTACATACATGCCATAACACTCACTCTACATACATGTCATAACACTCACACAGTACATACAAGTCATAATACTCACACAGTACATACAAGTCATAACACTCACACAGTACATACAAGTCATAATACTCACACTCTACATACATGGCATAACACTCACACTACATACATGTCATAACATTCAAATTACATACAAGTCATAACACTCACTGTACATACAAGTCATAACACTCAATGTACATACAAGTCATAACACTCAATGTACATACAAGTCATAACACTCACTCTACATACATGTCACAACACGCACACTGTACATACAAGTCATAACACTCAATGTACATACAAAAGTCATAACATACACTGTATATACAAGCCATAACACACACTGTATATATAAGTCATAACACTCACACTGTACATACATGTCATAACACTCAATGTACATACAAAAGTCATAACATACACTGTATATACAAGCCATAACACACACTGTATATATAAGTCATAACACTCACACTGTACATACATGTCATAACACTCACACTGTACATACATGTCATAACACTCACACTGTACATACAAGTCATAACACTCATTCTACATACATGTCATAACACTCACACTGTATATACAAGTCATAACACTCAATGTACATACAAGTCATAACAATCAATGTACATACAAATCATAACACTCAATGTACATACATGTCATAACACTCACTCTACATACATGTCATAACACTCAATGTACATACAAATCATAACACTCAATGTACATACATGTCATAACACTCATACTGTACATACAAGTCATAACACTCAATGTACATACAAGTCATAACACTCAATGTACATACAAGTCATAACACTCAATGTACATACAAATCATAATACTCAAACAACAACAAACCACACAGTACATACAAGCCATAACACTCACACTGTATATACACGTCATAACACTCACACTGTACATACAAGTCATAACACTCACTCTACATACATGCCATAACACTCACTCTACATACATGTCATAACACTCACACAGTACATACAAGTCATAATACTCACACAGTACATACAAGTCATAACACTCACACAGTACATACAAGTCATAATACTCACACTCTACATACATGACATAACACTCACACTACATACATGTCATAACACTCAAATTACATACAAGTCATAACACTCACTGTACATACAAGTCATAACACTCAATGTATATACAAGTCATAACACTCACTCTACATACATGCCATAACACTCACTATACATACATGTCATAACACTCACTCTACATACAAGCCATAACACTCACTCTACATACATGCCATAACACTCACACAGTACATACAAGTCATAATACTCACACAGTACATACAAGTCATAACACTCACACAGTACATACAAGTCATAATACTCACACTCTACATACATGGCATAACACTCACACTACATACATGTCATAACATTCAAATTACATACAAGTCATAACACTCACTGTACATACAAGTCATAACACTCAATGTACATACAAGTCATAACACTCAATGTACATACAAGTCATAACACTCACTCTACATACATGTCACAACACTCACACTGTACATACAAGTCATAACACTCAATGTACATACAAGTCATAACACACACACTGTACATACAAGTCATAACACTCACTCTACATACATGTCACAACACGCACACTGTACATACAAGTCATAACACTCAATGTACATACAAAAGTCATAACATACACTGTATATACAAGCCATAACACACACTGTATATATAAGTCATAACACTCACACTGTACATACATGTCATAACACTCACACTGTACATACATGTCATAACACTCACACTGTACATACAAGTCATAACACTCATTCTACATACATGTCATAACACTCACACTGTATATACAAGTCATAACACTCAATGTACATACAAGTCATAACAATCAATGTACATACAAATCATAACACTCAATGTACATACATGTCATAACACTCACTCTACATACATGTCATAACACTCAATGTACATACAAATCATAACACTCAATGTACATACATGTCATAACACTCATACTGTACATACAAGTCATAACACTCAATGTACATACAAGTCATAACACTCAATGTACATACAAGTCATAACACTCAATGTACATACAAATCATAATACTCACACTACATACAAGCCAAACACACACAGTACATACAAGCCATAACACTCACACTGTATATACACGTCATAACACTCACACTGTACATACAAGTCATAACACTCACTCTACATACATGCCATAACACTCACTCTACATACATGTCATAACACTCACACAGTACATACAAGTCATAATACTCACACAGTACATACAAGTCATAACACTCACACAGTACATACAAGTCATAATACTCACACTCTACATACATGACATAACACTCACACTACATACATGTCATAACACTCAAATTACATACAAGTCATAACACTCACTGTACATACAAGTCATAACACTCAATGTACATACAAGTCATAACACTCACTCTACATACATGTCACAACACGCACACTGTACATACAAGTCATAACACTCAATGTACATACAAAAGTCATAACATACACTGTATATACAAGCCATAACACACACTGTATATATAAGTCATAACACTCACACTGTACATACATGTCATAACACTCACACTGTACATACATGTCATAACACTCACACTGTACATACATGTCATAACACTCACACTGTACATACAAGTCATAACACTCATTCTACATACATGTCATAACACTCACACTGTATATACAAGTCATAACACTCAATGTACATACAAGTCATAACAATCAATGTACATACAAATCATAACACTCAATGTACATACATGTCATAACACTCACTCTACATACATGTCATAACACTCAATGTACATACAAATCATAACACTCAATGTACATACATGTCATAACACTCAATGTACATACAAGTCATAACACTCAATGTACATACAAGTCATAACACTCAATGTACATACAAATCATAATACTCACACAGTACATACAAGCCATAACACACACAGTACATACAAGCCATAACACTCACACTGTATATACAAGTCATAACACTCACACTGTACATACAAGTCATAACACTCACTCTACATACATGTCATAACACTTACACTGGACATACAAGTCATAACACTCAATATACATACATGTCATAACACTCAATGTACATACAAGTCATAACAGTCAATATACATACATGTCATAACACTCAATGTACATACAAGTCATAACAGTCAATATACATACATGTCATAACACTCAATGTACATACAAGTCATAACAATCAATGTACATACAAGTCATAACACTCACTCTACATACATGTCATAACACTTACACTGGACATACAAGTCATAACAGTCAATATACATACATGTCATAACACTCAATGTACATACAAGTCATAACAGTCAATATACATACATGTCATAACACTCAATGTACATACATGTCATAACACTCAATGTACATACATGTCATAACACTCAATGTACATACAAGTCATAACACTCAATGTACATACAAATCATAATACTCACACAGTACATACAAGCCATAACACACACAGTACATACAAGCCATAACACTCACACTGTATATACAAGTCATAACACTCACACTGTACATACAAGTCATAACACTCACTCTACATACATGTCATAACACTTACACTGGACATACAAGTCATAACACTCAATATACATACATGTCATAACACTCAATGTACATACAAGTCATAACAGTCAATATACATACATGTCATAACACTCAATGTACATACAAGTCATAACAGTCAATATACATACATGTCATAACACTCAATGTACATACAAGTCATAACACTCAATGTACATACAAATCATAATACTCACACAGTACATACAAGCCATAACACACACAGTACATACAAGCCATAACACTCACACTGTATATACAAGTCATAACACTCACACTGTACATACAAGTCATAACACTCACTCTACATACATGTAATAACACTTACACTGGACATACAAGTCATAACACTCAATATACATACATGTAATAACACTCACAATGACATACAAGTCATAACATCAATGTACATACATGTCATAACACTCAATGTACATACAAGTCATAACAATCAATGTACATACAAGTCATAACACTCACTCTACATACATGTCATAACACTTACACTGGACATACAAGTCATAACAGTCAATATACATACATGTCATAACACTCAATGTACATACAAGTCATAACAGTCAATATACATACATGTCATAACACTCAATGTACATACATGTCATAACACTCAATGTACATACATGTCATAACACTCAATGTACATACAAGTCATAACAGTCAATATACATACATGTCATAACACTCAATGTACATACAAGTCATAACAATCAATGTACATACAAGTCATAACACTCACTGTACATACATGTCATAACACTCAATGTACATACAAGTCATAAGTCACACTGTACATACAAGTCATAACACTCAATGTACATACAAGTCATAACACTCAATGTACATACAAGTCATAAGTCACATTGTACATACAAGTCACACACAACAACTAAGTCACATTGTACATACAAGTCGTAAGTCACATTGTACATACAAGTCGTAAGTCACATTGTACATACAAGTCGTAAGTCACATTGTACATACAAGTCGTAAGTCACATTGTACATACAAGTCGTAAGTCACATTGTACATACAAGTCATAAGTCACATTGTACATACAAGTCTAAGTCACATTGTACATACAAGTCATAAGTCACATTGTACATACAAGTCATAAGTCACACTGTACATACAAGTCATAATACTCACACTGTACCTACAAGTCATAAGTCACACTGTACATACAAGTCATAAGTCACACTGTAAAGGTGGCCAGTCATGGGGTGACCCTACATGGGACTGTGGAGGGTCAGTAAATATCTCATGTAGGGTCAGTAGAAAAAATGACATCTTTCTAAAGCTCTCGATTCAGAAGTTTAAAAGTGTGTAATTGTTTTCTGAACATACTATAGTCAAATAAATGAGCTACAAAATGTAAGATTAGAATGAAGCGACAGCCTCCTTTGCTTCTAGTTGCCAGTCAGTAACCGGACATAATCTATATGGTGCATCAAAAAACAAAACAATTGACAGCAGTAGTAACATAAATGTCAAGGTCGCCGAAGCAAAGATAGATTAACCCTTTCAACACCACAGACCTCTAAATAGGCTTACAAAAAGTGTAGATCCAGATGAGCCGGCTCATGACGAGCCGACTCATCAGGATCTGCACTTTTTTTCAAGTAATATAACTATTTTTAGAAAAAATTTACCCATTTTGATAAATGAACTGATCCAAATGTAATTTTGTTATTAATTTATTGGTCTAAAAATATCATGGACAAGTCCATGTGAGTTACTTGGTGTTGAATGGGTTAAATACAGAAAAGATACTTCTTGCCAACAGTCATCCATTAATTTACATTTGAAACTGATTTATTTGACAAAAATACTTTTTCTGAATCATTACAATAATTCCAATATTGTGGTTGATGCAATAAACTCGTTATTTGGTTTGCTACTGACCCTCCATAGGGGTTCCTAGATTTTACTGACCCCAAATAATTCTGTTGAGGATCAGTAGCAGACCCAATAACTAATAGTGTGAGTTTGTACACAGTAAAACATTATCGAGAATAACCCAAACAAATAGTATTACCTTCTTCTCAAACATGGCATCTAACACACAGTGCATTTGTTCCTGAAAACACAGAAAACCACAATATTTATTTAATAATCGAGCTAGTGTAGTTTTACCTGTAACAACTATTTATTCAATGATCGTTGACATTAGAGGTCTTACATGATCAACAATGTTCTATAACAATATATCAGGGTACTGTCCACTCGTCTATAAGACTATCTCGCCTATAAGATGATCCCCCTACTTTGGTCCTGAAATCTGTGGTTTTGGCATGCACATGCATATAAGACGGGTTCCTAAAATGAACTCCAGACAAAGTATAAATTGCATGCTTGGCCAGTGAAAGTTGAAGAAATGTTCAGTGTCAGAGTGCTTTTTTTCTAAAACGTAATTATGGATACCATAACGGTAAGTTTATGTTTAAAATAGGGATGGCTACGTATCGTATTCAAATATAAAATTAGCAATTTTATTGTATTTTTTCTCAAATAAAATATTCAACTTGTTTATTGCATAAAGCATATACATGCTAAGAGCAAAGAATAATTATGCATAATTACATACATAGTAAATACATGAACTTTTACAGAAGAGTTATTCAAGTGTAAATGGAAAAAGAAACTAAATATCTATATTTATTTTCAACTATACTGTCTAGATAGTGTTCCAGTCCGAAGGTGTGCTTAATTGAACTATAATTTACCAATTTCCGAGTGTTGCTGATGCTGGCATACCAACTTTATACATATCTAAAATTCTTTGTCTTACAGGGACTGTGTACATGTAGCGTGTTTTGATTTTCCCATATATCGGACATGCCGATGTTATTTAATAATATTTTTATATTTGAAGCCCAGTTGGTTTTATTTTGAGAATGTTCATTTTCGGTATCTTGTATAAGCATTTTGTATATTTGCTTTGTTAGCGAATTTTCATTACTGTTTATAACCTTGATCCAGTATTTGATCATTATTATTTGTCTACAGGTACCGTATTTAGCTGTGTATAGTGCGCTACCGTGTATAGTGCGCACCCACGATCTGGCACGAAAATCGGCGGAAAAACTGAGTTCCTATGTATACTGCGCACGTGAAAAACGCAATTTTCCAAGTCAAAATTTAACATTTCTCAAGAATCGCTAAAAATTGTGCTCCGTGATTTTTACAACTTATATTAATCACTCGAGATATACCTCATCGAGTAACGGTAAACGCACTCGGGGCACACCTGCTCAAATTTCTCGACACGTTCTCAAACATCTCAACACGTTCTCAAACATGTCAGCAGATGCTCAAACTTCTCAACACGTGAAGCCTACCTAATTAACTGGGACCCATTGTGAAAGGTTTGTCGAAATTAATTATCGCTACAATCAATTGAAATACTGCAGCCAAAAAAGTTTTTTTTTTATGCAATGCATTGTACATTGTACGGCGAAGTACGCGAAAAGTACGGGAAATATTACATACGATAAAACCACGTGATGTTATCAAATCGCCATTTTTTATGCATTTACCTTTTCAATTAAATTCATCAAAGTTTGCCAAAATAAACGAAATATATGCTAATTTTGTGGTCTTATTCATTTGATTTATTTATATAGACTATCGGCAACTGGTTTTAATAGCTAGTTTATAACGATTGTCGAATGTAACAACTTACAGAATGACTGTGGGCCGTTCGGGTCGAATTTCAGTTTTTTCACGAAATTTTGGTCCGGAAAAAAATGTCCTGATGTCTGTACTGGTGTATAATGCGCAGTAGATAAAATGGATGAGGATTTCAGTAAGAAATGTGCGCACTATACACAGCTAAATACGGTATGTAACGGTGTTCTACCTAATTCCCCATATAATCCGTCAATACACGTGGATGTTTTTACGCCCAATATCTTACGACAAAACTTTGAATGTATACGTTCTACTTCAATAGCTTCGTGGTTCCCCCATACCTCCTCCGCGCAATAGTTTAACTTTGATGCTACCAATGTATCGAACAGTTTACATTTTTCCGAGATAGGTAATTCAATTTGGTGGAATATGATGAATAGATTGTGCATTGAATATGCTGCGTGTTGCGCTATTTTCTTTTTCGTTCTGTTCCAGTTTCCGTTTTTGAAAAAGTACACTCCTAGATATTTAAAAGATGTGACTATCTCAGTGTTATTCAGTTTAAAATTATATGTTGAGTGTCTACCATTTTCAAATGTCATGACCTTAGTTTTTGCGGTATTAATTGTTAGTCTCCATATTCTGCAATACTGATCGATATCATCCAACATTAACTGTAAAGCTTATAGTTTATAGGCAAATAATACGGCGTCGTTGGCAAAAAGCAATATAAACAATTTTAATTCCTCATATGTGAAAATCCCAGGCATGTCACTATTTATGCTTTGTACAATATCATTCATAAAGAGTAGAAATAGTAAACTGGATGCCGAATCTCCTTGTAATACTCCCGTTAGTGAGTCGAAACTGTCCGAAAACTGTGCTTTATAGCGTCTACTTGCTTTTACTACACTGTACATGGCTTTTATAGCGTTTACGGTCTTTGAACTTAGGTTTTCGTTTATAAGTTTTTGAAATAACATGTTCCTATCCAGATTATCATATGCACGTTCGTAGTCCAAGAACGCGCAGTATACCTTTTGTTTTTCATTTAGCTATGATCGAGTGAAATATGAATATACAGTCTGTTGTTGACCTGCCCTTTTGAAAACCAAATTGGTTAGGGTTAATTGTATTATTTTCATCTGCCCATTTACTTAATCGATTGTTAAGGATATGTGAGTATATTTTCCCCATTACATTTGTGAGGATGATTCCTCTATAGTTATTAGATTTATTAACATCTCCTTTTTTATAAATTGGTATTATAATACCCTCAGTCCAAGATGCTGGATATTCACCATATTCGAAGAGCTTGTTATATAATTTTATCATAAATGGTGCAATGATATCGATTGTGTTTTTAAATACCTCTGCTATCAAGTTGTCGCTACCTGGACTTTTGTTATTATTAAGAGAGGTTATTGCCTTTCTAAGTTCATTTTCTGTAATTGGCGTGTCTAATTGGTCATTGTGTAATTTGGGTATTTCCGGTTCATCGAGTAGCTTGTTTGGCTTATTGCCGTATACTCCTTTAAAATGTGTATAAAAATCGTTTACATTTAGCGTTTCACTTTTCGGGACAGACTTTTTGTATTGTTTTTTAATATTACGCCAGAACTGTCGTGGCTGTTTTCTGGCAGTCTCAATTATACTATTTCTTTCTTTTCGCATATGTATTCGCCTCGATTTATTTTTTATTTTATTATATTCATTTTTAACTTGTAAAAATGACCGTTTATTTTCCTGTGATTTATTCCTATTATAAATTTTCCTTACTCGATGAAATTCTTTACGTATACTATAACAATTAGCGTTGAACCACTTACTTCTCCGCAGATTCGGAGTTACATTAGTTAGATTTGAACAGTGTTTGCCAAATACAGTAAATGTGTGATCCTGCATGAATTGTGTGAATTTATTCACACTAGTGTCCGTACTACATTCGTAGATACTATCAATTAAATCGTGTAGTATGTTTTGTTTGTCCAATACCCTAGTACGCAATTCGTGTATTGAAGAATTTTCCCACGCTATGTAAACATCAGAGCTATTTTTCGCGTGCGTGATGTCCTGGGTCTTGGTTTCCTGGCTGCTGCTGCCCCCACTCTGTGTACCCTATCCAGTGTTATGTCTGACACATCGATTTGTAGCTTTTCATGTATATACTGCATATAACTGTTTAATTTTCAATCAATTAATATTCAGATATAACAAATATAACACAAATGAATGGTTCCATGCAGACACAGAGGTGCGAACAATTGTTGTGATTTGTCTCTATGCAACAATTGACAGGTGTTGACAGCTTGCTCATAATTACATTACCTTTCATGGGCTACAAATTGAGTGATACAGTCTAATTGATGCTACACAATCGGAGAATAATATTGTTACCCTTGTCAGTGAAAAAACTGTCCCACATGAAGCTTCAATGTTTATAAATATCTGTTTAACAAAAGACCATGCCGTGTTGGGTCACTTTGTTCGATCCCCCGTCTGACCCTAATAAAATTAACAGTCTTTCAGACGGGATGTTAAACCAAGGTCTTGTGTCGGTGCTGTACACCGTGCACGTAAAAGAACCAGAGGAGACTCTGGAATGGGTCTCTGTCTGTATCATTGCACTATCCTCCAAAAATCTAAAATGACTAATCTCTTCAGGAGGCGTCGCTCATATGGGCAACCAGTAGCAATGTCGGTGCTTTACACCATGCACGTAAAAGAATGAGAGGAGACTCTGGAATGGGTCTCTCTCTGTATCATTGCACAATCCTCCAAAATCTAAAATGACTAATCTCTTCAGGAGACGTCGCTCATATGGGTAACCGGCAGCTACGATAAATAAACGTAAAAGACACACACATCTACCAAGTACATCATACAAACTACACAATTCTAATTCATTGTGTCACTGACACCAGTATATCAAATTCAGTCAAGTATATGATGCAAATACCACATCAACACTTCAATCTTTAGCCAGAAATAGTTTTCATCAAATAAGTCTTTCAGATCTTGTTTTGAACTCAATTTGTATATAGCCTTGTGGGGGAGGATTTTATTCTCCAGTTTTGCATATATTTCATGTAACCTGAAATAAAGTTTAATGAAGTATAAATGTTCTATTTACCCACCAGAAAACTAATCTAAGAGACATGTGTGGTGGGTCAATACATTCATCTTTCTTGCCTTGTATTTACTATCCTAGTACCAATTAACAAACCCACATTTCAAACAAGTATCTACCTCAAACCTAAAATATGAGCTAAATTTTAAAACAATATCGATTTCAGATTAATTTCATTGTTTGCGTTTGAAGATTAATGTCAAACCAACAGCTTAGATCATAAATTATAGCAACTCTCCAGCTATTATTGGTGGAGGAAGCAAGCCCCTGGATGCCCGTCAGAACAGTATTTCAGGCAGACGGACACCCGGATTGAAACACCAACCTTCCACAAGCCAGCTGGGTGCCTTCCTCACATGAAATAAGTTGACACCCAATGGGACTCGAGCCTATTGTTGTGAGTGGCAAGAGATTTGAAGTGAACAACATGAACCACTTGATCACGTAGGCCCCAAATTAATTCATAGTGATTATCATCCATTTAAAAGTATTAACATTTTGTGAATTTTAAACGGAATGTTAGCAGTATGTTATAGTTCTTTTAAAAGCAAATATTTAGCCATGTTGAGCCCCTTCTGGTCTACAGTGTTTACATTCCAGTAAATGCCCCTTCTGGTCTACAATGTTTACATTCCAGTAAATGCCCCTTCTGGTCTACAGTGTTTACATTCCGGTAAATGCCCCTTCTGGTCTACAGTGTTTACATTCCAGTAAATGCCCCTTCTGGTCTACTGTGTTTACATTCCGGTAAATGCCCCTTCTGGTCTACAGTGTTTACATTCCGGTAAATGCCCCTTCTGGTCTACAGTGTTTACATTCCGGTAAATGCCCCTTCTGGTCTACAGTGTTTACATTCCGGTAAATGCCCCTTCTGGTCTACAGTGTTTACATTCCGGTAAATGCCCCTTCTGGTCTACAGTGTTTACATTCCGGTAAATGCCCCTTCTGGTCTACAGTGTTTACATTCCGGTAAATGCCCTTCCGGTCTACAGTGTTTACATTCCGGTAAATGCCCCTTCTGGTCTACAGTGTTTACATTCCGGTAAATGCCCCTTCTGGTCTACAGTGTTTACATTCCAGTAAATGCCCCTTCCGGTCTACAGTGTTTACATTCCAGTAAATGCCCCTTCCGGTCTACAGTGTTTACATTCCGGTAAATGCCCCTTCTGGTCTACAGTGTTTACATTCCAGTAAATGCCCCTTCCGGTCTACAGTGTTTACATTCCAGTAAATGCCCCTTCCGGTCTACAGTGTTTACATTCTGGTAAATGCCCCTTCTGTTCTACAGTGTTTACATACCGGTAAATGCCCCTTCTGTTCTACAGTGTTTACATACCGGTAAATGCCCCTTCTGGTCTATACCGGTAAATGCCCCTTCTGGTCTACAGTGTTTACATACCGGTAAATGCCCCTTCTGGTCTACAGTGTTTACATTCCGGTAATGCCCCTTCTGGTCTACAGTGTTTACATTCCAGTAAATGCCCCTTCTGGTCTACAGTGTTTACATTCCAGTAAATGCCCCTTCTGGTCTACAGTGTTTACATTCCAGTAAATGCCCCTTCTGGTCTACAGTGTTTACATTCCAGTAAATGCCCCTTCTGGTCTACAGTGTTTACATTCCAGTAAATGCCCCTTCTGGTCTACAGTGTTTACATTCCAGTAAATGCCCCTTCTGGTCTACAGTGTTTACATTCCAGTAAATGCCCCTTCTGGTCTACAGTGTTTACATTCCAGTAAATGCCCCTTCTGGTCTACAGTGTTTACATTCCAGTAAATGCCCCTTCTGGTCTACAGTGTTTACATTCCAGTAAATGCCCCTTCTGGTCTACAGTGTTTACATTCCAGTAAATGCCCCTTCCGGTCTACAGTGCTTACATTCCAGTAAATGCCCCTGTTCTGGTCTACAGTGTTTACATTCCAGTAAATGCCCCTTCTGTTCTACAGTGCTTACATTCTGGTAAATGCACCTTCCGGTCTACAGTGCTTACATTCCGGTAAATGCCCCTTCTGGTTTACATTCTGGTAAATGCCCCTTCTGGTCTACAGTGTTTACATTCTGGTAAATGCACCTTCCGGTCTACAATGTTTACATTCTGGTAAATGCCCCTTCTGGTCTACAGTGTTTACATTCTGGTAAATGCACCTTCTGGTCTACAATGTTTACATTCTGGTAAATGCCCCTTCTGGTCTACAGTGTTTACATTCCGGTAAATGCACCTTCCGGTCTACAGTGTTTACATTCCAGTAAATGCCCCTTCTGTTCTACAGTGTTTACATTCTGGTAAATGTCCCTTCTGTTCTACAGTGTTTACATTCTGGTAAATGCACCTTCCGGTCTACAATGTTTACATTCTGGTAAATGCCCCTTCTGGTCTACAGTGTTTACATTCCGGTAAATGCCCCTTCTGGTCTAGTGTTTACATTCCAGTAAATGCCCCTTCTGGTCTACAGTGTTTACATTCCAGTAAATGCCCCTTCTGTTCTACAGTGCTTACATTCTGGTAAATGTACCTTCCGGTCTACAGTGCTTACATTCCGGTAAATGCCCCTTCCAGTCTACAGTGTTTACATTCCGGTAAATGCCCCTTCTGGTCTACATTGTTTACATTCTGGTAAATGCACCTTCCGGTCTACAGTGTTTACATTCTGGTAAATGCCCCTTCTGGTCTACAGTGTTTACATTCCAGTAAATGCACCTTCCGGTCTACAGTGTTTACATTCCGGTAAATGCACCTTCCGGTCTACAGTGTTTACATTCCGGTAAATGCCCCTTCCGGTCTACAGTGTTTACATTCCGGTAAATGCCCCTTCCGGTCTACAGTATTTACATTCCGGTAAATGCACCTTCCAGTCTACAGTGTTTACATTCCAGTAAATGCACCTTCCGGTCTACAGTGTTTACATTCCGGTAAATGCACCTTCCGGTCTACAGTGTTTACATTCCGGTAAATGCCCCTTCCGGTCTACAGTGTTTACATTCCAGTAAATGCACCTTCCGGTCTACAGTGTTTACATTCCGGTAAATGCACCTTCCATAACCAGGGATATGCCACATTATGTTGCATATACTACTATACATTTAACCGCCAATAAGCGGGTAAAATTCTGCAAATATATGGGCACCTAGAAGTTCATTCGGGCAAGTAAATTTTTCAAGCCACTTGCCCAAAAAGGGCAAGTGTCTCAAAATGTTTTTCATGACTTCTGTAAATGCACATTCCATTCTACATATAGTGCTTACATTCCGGTAAATGCACCTTCCGGTCTACAGTGCTTACATTCCGGTAAATGCCCCTTCCTGTCTACAGTGTTCACATTCCGGTAAATGCACCTTCCAGTCTACAGTGTTTACATTCCGGTAAATGCACCTTCCGTCCGGTCTACAATGTTTACATTCCGGTAAGTGCACCTTCCAGTCTAAATTTTGATGTCAATTGTCACAAAGTTAAGATACGGGCCTCCATTTTGCCATATTTGTATGTATATGGTAAATTTTTGCGTTCATGTATAAATCTTTAAAGTTTTCGTTTAAAACTTAGTGCATTAGTTTCGGCATTAGAAATCGTGAACATCCATGTACGTTTTATCAAATTCGGTTCAGAAATGACAAAGTTATCATTTCTATAACTATTGACTTATTGCTAAAAAGTTATAAACCCCCAGGTCAGGTCTCCGTTGATAAAAATACAACCGTAGAGTGATATCAAATTCACGGAATGGGTACTTATCTCGTGCACATTTCCTGTCTAGACAGACGACTGTGGTTATAAAAGCCGCCAGTTCCATGCTATTTGGGCACACACACATTTGACTGTTACGACAGACTGGGTTTATAGTAAATCTATTCCAGGACATTTTTTATTTTTGCTCAGAAGACGAGGTATGTGGAAATTTATGTTAAAATTGTATTTTGTATTTTGTATTTTAACGTCAATTCTGTTTAGTTATAGCGTCATAATTTATGCCGAAATTATGCCGTATAGAGTTACGCCATGCCGAGTCTTTCTGTCCGTAACTATTGTGTTGGAAGATTTTGTGTTAAAACATTAACTATGGAACGCCGTAGATACGTTAGGTTTGTGTGGTTCTATGCTCGCGGTTCCATGATGAGCATTAATATTGTCAGCAACTATTACTTGTTGTAAAGGTTACATGTTAACATAATTAACTATGGAACGCCTGAGGTATGAGGATTATGTGGTTCTATACTCAAGGCTCCATAATTAAGTATTATT
This sequence comes from Archivesica marissinica, assembly GCA_014843695.1. Classification (NCBI taxonomy): domain Eukaryota; kingdom Metazoa; phylum Mollusca; class Bivalvia; order Venerida; family Vesicomyidae; genus Archivesica; species Archivesica marissinica. The sequence goes on from CM026386.1 coordinate 58,942,994, forward strand.
ACCAGCAGAAGATTGTATTTTAATGATTTCAGTTGTTATATATGACAGTTTATTCATTGAAATAGTAACACGTGGTCAGTCGCACGTGGTCAGTCGCATGTGGTCAGTCGCACGTGGTCAGTCGCACATGGTCCGTTGCACGTGGTCCGTCGCACGTGGTACGATATGACTTTAGTTATTGTTCTTATTTGTACGTGAATGTGTTAATGGTTAATTCAGTTACATAAATTGTATAGGTATATCCATATCATTATCATTTACTATGGTTGATCATCATAAATGTACGATAGTAAGCATCGCTGTAATGGAAGTAAGAAGTGCGACGTATCATGACTGAAAATAGTATAGCCAGTATACTATTGGTGCATCTATAGCACGTTACATTATAGGAATACACCTAGTATTTTCCATATGTTATATATTTAACCCTTTGCATGCTAGCGGCAGATAAAATCACCTTTGCAAACAGCATAGAGCCAGATCAGACAGCACAGAACGTGCCGTCTGATCAGGCTCTATGCTGTTTGCTATTCAGATAATGGAGCTAAAACACTTGGCTGAATAGCAAACAACATAGATCCTGATCAGACGAGGCGTTACGCCGTGGCTGATCTGGATCTATGTTGTTTGCAAAAGTAATTTTATTTACTCAGCAGGCAGAGTTAAGCTTCATCCACCAGACGTATATTCCCGACGTGGAATGAGATTGTATCATTGCCCGGAACGACATTACCTGGAACGTATTTGCTGTTTTGCCCAGACATAAAGTTCCCGGAGCCAGAGTTTACTGTTTTGCCCGGACGTGGTATATCCCCGGAGTGGAGAGAATTTGTGTCTCGCAGCGTGTGTCGCCACAACCCTCACTACGATGTTCTTGGTCTACTTGAGATAGCTCAAGGAAGCCAACACTATACTGGGAGCCAGAACGGGAACATCGTCGTCAAGGATTGGAATCATCGAGACCAACATAGATACGTGAATCTATATTTAGTTTATTTACCTATGCATAGTAGACGGTTTAAGTGTGATTACGTCACAGGAGCGTTGTGTATAACGTTGTAGAATGCTAAAAACGCACAAGCATACATTGGTGTAACGTTAGAGAACGTTCACAATAGACAGTTAGCAAGTATTGCAGTGATGGTATATACTGAGAGAGGAACTGTTTAAGAGCAAGATCTTAGAACTCTGTGTGAACATACATTGTTTTATATAATCATCATCATCATCATTCATACAAATAATTCATCATCTTATTGTAATTAAACCTTTCAACACCACAGACCTCTAAATAGGCGTACAAAAAGTGTAGATCCAGATGAGCCGGCTCGTGACGAGCCGTCTCATCAGGATCTGCACTTTTTGCCAGTAATATTACAATTTTTTAAAAATAATTTACCCATTTTGATAAATGAACTGATCCAAATGTAATTTTCTTATTAATTTAATTGGTCTAAGAATGTCATGGACCAGTCTATGGCAGTCACTTGGTGTTGAATGGGTTAAACTTGTAAATATTGTACTGGACTGTGGATATTACTACTCTGTAGGAACAATTCAATGTGCCTAATGATATATTGTAATTCATCCAAATGCTAACTAACATTTGTAACAGGATGGACCGACAAAGCTAGATCACAATACTCAATCCAATACAATCCACAGTTTAACCCATTCAACACCAAGTAACTCACATGGACTGGTCCATGATATTCATAAACCAATAAATGAATCAGAAAATCACATTTGGACAAGTTCATTTATCAAAATGGGTAATTATGTCTAAAAATAGTCATATCACTGGCAAAAAGTGCAGATTTTACACTTTTTGTAAGCCTATTTAGAGGTCTGTGGTGTTGAAAGGGTTAAACATATTTTATTGCCAATATTAAAGTGCTTATACAATATAATACATCATAGCACAAATAATGGCAAGTGGTCACAAGTTCTCAAAACATTAGATTCGACCCTTCCCAAATACAATCCACAGTCACATGACAACTGTATGAGGACTGTATGCATATCCACAGTCACATGACAACTGTATGACGACTGGATGCATATCCACAGTCACATGACAACTGTATGACGACTGGATGCATATCCACAGTCACATGACAACTGTATGACGACTGGATGCATATCCACAGTCACATGACAACTGTATGAGGACTGGATGCATATCCACAGTCACATGACAACTGTATGAGGACTGGATGCATATCCACAGTCACATGACAACTGTATGAGGACTGGATGCATATCCACAGTCACATGACAACTGTATGAGGACTGGATGCATATCCACAGTCACATGACAACTGTATGAGGACTGGATGCATATCCACAGTCACATGACAACTGTATGACGACTGGATGCATATCCACAGTCACATGACAACTGTATGAGGACTGGATGCATATCCACAGTCACATGACAACTGTATGAGGACTGGATGCATATCCACAGTCACATGACAACTGTATGAGGACTGGATGCATATCCACAGTCACATGACAACTGTATGAGGACTGGATGCATATCCACAGTCACATGACAACTGTATGAGGACTGGATGCATATCCAGTCACATGACAACTGTATGAGGACTGGATGCATATCCACAGTCACATGACAACTGTATGAGGACTGGATGCATATCCACAGTCACATGACAACTGTATGAGGACTGGATGCATATCCACAGTCACATGACAACTGTATGAGGACTGGATGCATATCCACAGTCACATGACAACTGTATGACGACTGGATGCATATCCACAGTCACATGACAACTGTATGACGACTGGATGCATATCCACAGTCACATGACAACTGTATGAGGACTGGATGCATATCCACAGTCACATGACAACTGTATGAGGACTGGATGCATATCCACAGTCACATGACAACTGTATGAGGACTGGATGCATATCCACAGTCACATGACAACTGTATGAGGACTGGATGCATATCCACAGTCACATGACAACTGTATGAGGACTGGATGCATATCCACAGTCACATGACAACTGTATGAGGACTGGATGCATATCCACAGTCACATGACAACTGTATGACGACTGGATGCATATCCACAGTCACATGACAACTGTATGACGACTGGATGCATATCCACAGTCACATGACAACTGTATGACGACTGGATGCATATCCACAGTCACATGACAACTGTATGACGACTGGATGCATATCCACAGTCACATGACAACTGTATGACGACTGGATGCAAGTGGATGGACATGAAGAAGAAAAAAAATTAAAAATATATAAAAAATGGACATGAAATGGTGTTTGATTATGGGTTTTGGAATAGTGGATTGGCCAGGATGACAACAAATTCTGTCAACATTAGTGTCAAGTCATCCCCTTATTGTGGTTTGTTGGTCGATCACCTTATTGGTCTGTTGGTGAAATGTCAATACAATAATAAACAAGAGGGTCATGATAGCCTTATATCGCTCACCTGACCAATTTTTCCCTGGGATCACCATTTTAACAACTTTGAAAGAGAATTGTACATCGATAGTTCCTACCAAATGTTGCCAAAATCTGACTGATGGTTAGTGAGATGTTTGAAGAATTTGTATTATCTTAGATGGTGAAATTTGGCTACCATTGTCCAAGCGGTTTGGGAAAAGAAGAATATTGAAATTATAATAAATCTTTTCACCTTTCGGCAGCCATTATGGATGACAAAATCATCTGATTGTGATAACAACTGCATCAGATAATCGCCTTGTCGATACCTTCGATTTGACATATGACATGACCATAATTATTCGCACACAAATAAAATTTGACACCCATTTCAGGGGCTTGAAATTAGCACTAGCACACTCCAATTTGATTGTGAAAATTTAAAAAAGCAAGTTAAATTTCTGGGTCCTTGCAAAAATATGAGAGTAGAAATTAAACCTGAATAGTTTTATAAAAATAAGTATAACAGTATTATACATCTCTGTACTAGATCTCCGCCCAATAATTGAACAATTAGTGAGCACAGATATTTCGTTTTTATTAGCAAATGCTTTGTATACATACACAGGTAGCATTAATTTGCTCATCTGCCATCTGCCAGACAGGTTTATCGTTTGCATTTCAAAGTGCATTTTAGACCCCCATAGCCAGGTTAAAGGTTTTAGACCCCCATAGCCAGGTTAAAGGTTTTAGACCCCCATAGCCAGGTTAAAGGTTAAATTTTGATACTGATGCCAAGTCATTTAATAAGTTTTCTTTTTACAGGAGGTGAACGTTTGTCAGAAAGAAAGAAAATCAAGCTTTTTATAAAAATGTAGGACCTTTGTCAGACTTCAGAGATATAAAGGAAGTATGGTTGAGTCTCAGCCCCCACAGTGTTGTCAGACAGACAGACGGATGGACGGACGGACGGGCAGGCAGGCAGATAATTTTATTTTAAATCAGGTTACATGCAAGTAACAACATAATCATTAAAACATGAAGCTTAATTCTGTATAAAGTATTATTTCAATACAAGTTTGTTCTTTTGAAGTTTTATGATATAGAGGATATTTGTGTTTATTAGTGTAAGATTGGAATTTATTCCATCAAGTGATCACTGACATTTGTATTTCCACCAGTGGATTTAAAAGATGAAATAAATTCCTATCTTTCACTATAAATCCTAAAATAGCTGAACTCGATGAATTTTTCCAGAACGGAAAGGACTGGTGCTTGATCGTTCAAGTTGTGGGTGGTTTTTGCCATCGACCACACCTCTGACAATCCATCTGGTGTACACTGATATTCTTCTTCGATTTGTGCGAATGTTGTTGTTGGTGATAAAAGTTTTAAAACACGCCTTTCTGGGGTGTTATGTTATGTTGCAATGCGTTTTCCAAATATTTATAACCGACAATTTTATTTTGTCGTTCAGTGTTACAAAACGCTTGAAGTACAGGACGTTCATAGACATAGCGTCTTTATGATCGTCTACGTGATACTGAGCGAAATGTAGCGAAAAGCACAGTAAATCCCGAAAAGGACAAAAAAAGAAATTAATGTTTTTTTTCTTTTTCGGATTGGTCTCTAAAAACGCTAGGGTCGGCGTGATATTATAGGTAGGGTCGGGTTACCATTTTTTATTTTAGGCCTTAGTCGCACGGACAAATGAATGAGAATCAGCATCAAACAATCTGGGATTGGATGATATTACTATATCCACCTGTTCATTTGTTCACTAGCAGCCCGATGGCGTTTGCACTGGAGAGGTTTGACTGTATATATAATAAAAATATGTACATAATCCTTGCTGTATTGCACAGTAGAAATAGTAACAGCAGCAGTAACATCATCACATTGTTCAAGACATCTTTTTACATACGTGTTTATACACTACAGGAGAAAATGGATTCAATCATTCTGATTTAGCTATGCTATGAATCTATGATTGAGCTCGATTTCATGCTTTGCCTTATTCATATTATTTTGATAAGAAACATTTATGTGAAGTTTCAATAACATGCGCCAGTAAATAAACAAAGCTTCAAATGATAGAACTTTAATTCGCATGAGGATGTCAAACAAACGGCGTAAACAAACACAAGGGACTGAACTCATCCCTGACTAGCGTGCAGTGGTATATGCACTAACTGCCGTCCGATACAATAACTGCCGTACGATACAATAACTGCCGTACGCAAGTACTGGCGTGATCTCTTCTCTTAAAAAAGAACATGGTACAAGTATTTGTATTGAAACGAACAAAGATAGTGAAAACATACAACATTGTCACTTTAAACCCTTTGCAAAAGTGATAATCTTTTCTCTTAAAAGGGAAATTCTCCCAACATGGGGGAAAGGTGAAACTTTTTCCATACTGCACATTAATACATGTTGCAAATTACTTTTCTACAAAATAACACTTTGCAAAGACTTTACCACATCGCAACTTTAAAGATGTTGTAAAATCTACCATTCTTTGCACATAAACATATTTAAATGATAACAATATTCAACGTTCTTCTTCTTGAAGGACAGTCATTATAAGTAATATAGGTATCAATTTAAGCGTCAACTATGAAAACATGTAACTCATGTGAACGAAACTTTAAAACTGTCCATTACAATTTACAGTTGCAGATGGCTTTTAAGTCACAACATAATCGTCAAGATATTTTGGTGGGTTGTGTGGACGATTTGGCCTAAAATAATTGGCGGTTTCACTGTCGTCTGAAACCGACTCGGCCAAGTCATCTGAGTCGATGTACACATCTGTATGTATCTGATCTTCAGAGAATAAATCTCCCGCTTGAGCACTCAGTATTGGAGGAATATCAATTGGTTCTGGTGGAAGGCAAAGATCAGGAGACTCGCACTCTTCGTCGCTTTCAGCTACTGAATCACGTTGCACAATATGATATGGTGAAATTGAATTTGGTACATTGACTTTAACTTGGTATGAACTTGAGCGTAACTGGTTTGCTGAAAACTTTTTAACAAAACACCATTCCTCATTTACAGACACTACTAGATATCGACTACGTGCTTTAGATTTATCACGCTCACTATAGAGGTACACTAGATCACCAACACTTATGGTAGATGGCTGTCGGAATTTTCTACCTTTATATTTTGATTTTTCACTGACGGGATGATTTTGGACACGTTGCTGGTGTTGTTGTATAATGATGTCCCTGTCCGACATGGGCAGTTGATCATGAGTAAATTGATTTCGCTGAGTCCAAAGCTCTTGAGCTGACAGACCTCTGCTACGTATGCGGGAGTTAAGTCTAGCTGTTGATATAGCCAAACTGAGCTCAGATAATGGACCTCCACCTGGATCGTGATATAGCAGTTCTTCCTCTAATTCACCTATAGCTTTCTCTGCAACTGGATTTTTATTCACATTCTTCACGCGGCCAATTTCAAGACTTAAGCGGAATGAATTGAGTGTTTTGTCATCTTTTAGAGAAATAAAATCTGGAGCAGGATCAACTCTGATAACTTCATGGGGACCATCCAGTGGATGTAGTTCCATAGCTAATTGCAGCAGGGCATTACAAAGAGTATCATGTTTTTCCTCACTTATGATGCAACTAGCAGTGTATGACTTGGTACATCTGCTGTAAATGAAATTCCTATTGTTTCAGTTGGATCTTCTGTCGACTGACTTACTAATGTCTCTGGGAACTTCTGCAATGAAGCACATGTGTGACACGACTCACTACCATGGTATAAAAACTTGGCCCATATCAAGACCATAAAAATGTCGTTTCATGACTTGCTGTGTTTGATGTTTGGTGGGATGATCCAACTTTATGAAGAACTGTAACAAGGCCCCATCCAACACTGACCGAGAGGAACAAGAATAAGCTCAGCTGTAGGCATCAATGGGTTGTTGCGGCGAACAATCAGCAAACCATCTTTAGCGATGGATGCAACATTTAGGTACCTTTTGACATCTTTGATGTTAGTTAGCTTTTTTGATGGGCGCGTGCCCTGTTTGCGAATGGGCATGTGTGCGGCGTAAATCTGCACACTCAGATTGAATGTTCAGCCAGGCAGATCGGGTAATAAAAGGTAATCGGGACGGGACATGTTGTCTATTACATCATGTACGCACACGGCTCTGACTACAGAGTCTTCAGTCTCGATTATGAATCCACAAATTTGACAATGGGTCTTATTGCATTCAGGTGCATTACGGCTGGCAAAATCTGATGGGATATTGGCAGAACCTGCTAAATGCCTAACACTGACTTGATACCGACTGACTGTAGATAAAAATGACGTAACACGTGGACTTGCCGAGAACTCTCCACATAACTTTTCAATGGCTTGCACACATGGTTTACTATCAGTAAGGACACACGTTTGATGTTTGGACTGAATACTGAATGGACTAAAGTGTTTAACAGATACTGCGATGCACAAAGCCTCTATCTCACAAGGCAACCATGTGACTTGATGTTTTCGTAACTTGGCACTAAAGAATCCTGCCAGGAATAAGGTGTTGTTACGCATTACATAAAGAGTTGCACCAATTCCATGCTTACTAACAGACCCATCAGTAACGATCCACAGGTGGTCCTCGGGGGTTGGTAACACTATTGATTTATGGGTTCCAAGAGCTTTCTGTGCGATTAAGAAGTTCTGTGTTAACTTGTCAGTCCAGTAGATTTGATCACAGCAATGGCATCATCGAGTGGAGCAAGGACATGAGAGCACTTTGGAAGGACTCGAGAAAGAACCTTGTAGGCGCCAATGAATGAGCGTAAACCATTTACTGTATCTGATTGTGAGCAGGAGGCAAGAACCGCAACTTTGTGAGGACTGGCTGAAATTTTACCCTGATACCAAACACATCCCAAGATTGTGGTAGATCGAGGACAGATAAGTTTTAGTTGAAGACAGACGTAAATTGCAACACTTGAGGGCTAAAAGTATTTGAGTCCAATTGGCCAAAAGGTCTTCTGGTGTATCTCCCCTCACATATAACTTAGCTACAGTGCCGACTTGTAAACAATCACCAAGGACACAGCACATCAACTCCTCAAGAGCTGTCTCAGACCCAGGCATCGCCATCGCACAACGTGTATAGACCCTCACACCCCGAAATGGAGTAGCAATGCCACAATACTTCATAGAAGGTCTTGGGAGTGGAATCTGGTACCATCTTTAAAATGCACTTGTTAAGTCAGAAATAATTATATATCTCCACTTCCCAATTGTACGTAATGTTGAATCCACGTCTGGCATTAGAGATGGCTGAGGTTTACTGTACCGGCCAACATCTGCGAATGCAGTGGCCAATCGAAATCCACCATTTAGTTTCTTAACTAGGAATGATGGATAAGATACTCTGCCGTAACACCAATATCTTCAGGTACACCCTGCTCTTCGAGTTCATCAAATTTGTGTTGCAGTTCAACCAGTTTGTCTCACGAGAACTGTGGAACTCTCCCTTTGCGTTGAGGAGGTAAGACTGGTCCCATATTGACGTTAGCTGTAAAATTCTCAGCAGCACCATTGTAACCTACAATGGTTGGGTTAAAGACGACAACATTCTCTTGCAGTATGTGCTGAAACTCCGTCAAACCGCATTGGACAGGATGTTGTCAGGGTCAAGATTGACTGTATCTGACTGTATCTGAATTTAGGTTTGAGGAATTGAGGTACTGAAGACTTCACACAATCTGAACGGGGTTCTACTGCTAGAAAACTGTCAGGTTCTATGTCGGATGGTATATCGACCTCTAAACAGTTCCCAGGCCAAACAACTGTAGATTTTGCTCTGGAGCGGAGCACAAATGCTTGTGATCGTCGTATTTTGTTCTCTGATGATTGATGGGGTATCAAACAATAGGATATGATCTTGGAACCGTCTACGGTCTAACAGAAACATCGTTCATAGTCATAAAAGGAATCCCAGCCAGGATATCAACATCCAAATCATCAATTACAAGTGCCTCAAGATGGAGAGGAATATTGTCTCTGGAAAGGGTAATGTGTGTCTCACCTACAATATGCAAAGGGGTAATGCCATCTGCCTGTAGTGCAGTTTGTTGTGTTTTTGATTGTTGTGCCAATATACTGCGCGGCAGAAGATTTAATCATACTGGTTTCTGCACCTGTGTCAAGAATTATTTGCAGCGGGTAATGTTTATAAAATACTTTCAAATGGGGGGACAGTTTGGTACTGACACTACAAGATGAAACAGAGCGAAGATTATGTGGCAGTGATTCACTTTCATTCTGATATTCATATTCAATATTTGGATGAGCAGCAACAGAATGTTCCTCAGAGTCATAATTTTCACCAACTATTAGACGTGTTTTGACGTGATTTTGTCATATAAAGTCTATCCTCCTCAGGTGTCTGCATGCACTCAGAAAATGCTGATGTGGTCTACCTGCTTGTTTACAGAGAACACACATTTTATTTGATCGTCCTGGTGGATAATATGTACTTCCCGCATTTGAGGGTTTTGTCTTCGATGCCTTTCTAAAGGCGGTAAGAAGGATTTTTGACTCATTAGATGTGTGCAATTCCTCAAGAAGGCTCTCTAAGGCTTGTGATATTTCAGGTTTCAGAGAAGCAAGTATTTGGCTTCTTAATTCTGTCCCATAACGCTGTTTCACTAGGTTGGGTAGGTCTTGATGTATTAGCCATAACCATGTTAGTACAATGAGATTTTCCAGAGACGGTGATACTTCTTCATCGGTCTCTGGGACCTCTCCGTTATGGCGGATACTGCCATCAGACTGTAAGAGATTGTCCTCAATAAAACTGTTGAGCCGTTGGTACAAGTCTTCATGTATTTCACCTGGTTCAAGGTGTATGTTATTAAAGTCCAGGAAGTGAGCACTGGTGGACTGGAAGCCATAATGAAGTCGAATCGACTGCTAGATATTTGTGACGGATGTAGCGTTTTTAATGATTGTGTTCCTAGAAATTACTGGACAATAGTTTGCGATTTGTCCCAGCATTAGTTTGAGGTGTGTCACTTTTTGTTCTGCAGTTCTGCGTCTGGCCTCTTGGACATCATCGCCATCATTGAGCAAGCCCCGTAGTGGTACTGTTGAAGATTTCTTCTGCCATGTAAATCCATCTACCAGGAAGGCTGCAAAATTCTGGTCTAAATTGAGCAAATACTGCAGATTCTGTCTCCACGATTCAAATGTGGTTATTGTTTCATGCTTGGTTAAAGGCCATTGTTTAGGGGCCCGAGCATTGGCCATGACTGGTAATTGACTAATTATTGTCAGTTCAGTATTGCAAAGTAAATTGTTCTATGTCACAGTTACACGATAAACTGCATCATTTGTACCGCGTTTGGTAACGCTCTATTTAGATAGTCTTGGATTATGTGGAGTACGTTAATATCGCCGCAGCTGCCACAACGCCAGTAAATAAACAGAGCCTCAAATGATAGAACTTTAATTTGCAAGAGGATGTCAAACAAACGGCATAACAAACACAAGGGACTGAACTCATCCCTGACTAGCGTGCAGTCGTATATGCACTAACTGCCGTACGATACAATAACTGCCGTACGCAAGTACTGGCGATGGAGTGAATGATTGAGGAGAAAAGCCAACTTGCTAAAACACGTTAACAAGATTTTCAAAGTGTAAACGTAGCATAATTCTGTTAATTATAAGAACTTCACTGAAACATGTCACATTTTGATAGGGAACAATCAGTAGTGAAGGTATGTAGTAGATGGTTCAAAAGAGATAGCAACCTTGCTGTAAAACATTACCCAAATGGTCAAGCTAACACTGAAGAGAATATAGGAAAGATACACGTTAGAGTTTAATTTTAACCCTTTCAACACCACAGATCTCTAAATTGGCTTACAAAAATGTGTAGATCCAGATGAGCCGGCTCGTGACGAGCCGTCTCATCAGGATCTGCACTTTTTTCAAGTAATATAACTATTTTTAGAGAAAAATATTACCCATTTTGATAAATGAACTGATCCAAATGTAATTTTGTTATTAATTTATTGGTCTAAAAATATCATGGACCAGTCCATGTCAGTTACTTGGTGTTGAATGGGTTAATGCATGTAAATGTCAATCATTTCAACGTGTGATATAGATACCTAGTGTTGAGATATAGATACCTAGTGTTGAGATATAGATACCTAGTGTTGAAATATAGATACCTAGTGTTGAGATATAGATACCTAGTGTTGAGATATAGATACCTAGTGTTGAAATATAGATACATAGTGTTGAGATATAGATACCTAGTGTTGAGATATAGATACCTAGTGTTGAGATATAGATACCTAGTGTTGAGATATAGATACCTAGTGTTGAAATATAGATACCTAGTGTTGAGATATAGATACCTAGTGTTGAGATATAGATACCTAGTGTTGAAATATAGATACATAGTGTTGAGATATAGATACCTAGTGTTGAGATATAGATACCTAGTGTTGAGATATTAATATGATGTTTATAGGTGTTCGAAAGTATGAGTCTGTTACAGTATTAGCTACATAGGGTGGTATAGTCTTGTTAGACTATTAGGTTACATAGGATGGTGTAGTTTTGTTACAGTATTAGGTTACATAGGATGGTATAGTCTTGTTACAGTATTAGGCTACATAGGGTGGTATAGTCTTGTTACAGTATTAGGTTACATAGGGTGGTAGTCTTGTTATAGTATTAGGTTACATAGGGTGGTAGTCTTGTTACAGTATTAGGTTGCATAGGATGGTATAGCCTTGTTACAGTATTAGGTTACATAGGTGGTATAGTCTTGTTACAGTATTAGGTTACATAGGGTAGTGTAGTCTTGTTACAGTATTAGGTTACATAGGGTGGTAGTCTTGTTACAGTATTAGGTTACATAGGGTGGTATAGTCTTGTTACAGTATTAGGTTACATAGGGTGGTGTAGTCTTGTTACAGTATTAGGTTACATAGGGTGGTGTAGTCTTGTTACAGTATTAGGTTACATAGGGTGGTATAGTCTTGTTACAGTATTAGGTTACATAGGGTGGTATAGTCTTGTTACAGTATTAGGTTACATAGGGTGGTAGTCTTGTTACAGTATTAGGTTGCATAGGGTGGTGTAGTCTTGTTACCATATTAGGTTACATAGGGTGGTGTAGTCTTGTTACAGTATTAGGTTACATAGGGTGGTATAGTCTTGTTACAGTATTAGGTTACATAGGGTGGTATAGTCTTGTTACAGTATTAGGTTACATAGGGTGGCATAGTCTTGTTACAGTATTAGGTTACATAGGGTGGTGTAGTCTTGTTACAGTATTAGGTTACATAGGGTGGTAGTCTTGTTACAGTATTAGGTTACATAGGGTGGTAGTCTTGTTACAGTATTAGGTTACATAGGGTGGTATAGTCTTGTTACAGTATTAGGTTACATAGGGTGGTGTAGTCTTGTTACAGTATTAGGTTACATAGGGTGGTGTAGTCTTGTTACAGTATTAGGTTACATAGGGTGGCATAGTCTTGTTACAGTATTAGGTTACATAGGGTGGTAGTCTTGTTACAGTATTAGGTTACATAGGGTGGTAGTCTTGTTACAGTATTAGGTTACATAGGGTGGTATAGTCTTGTTACAGTATTAGGTTACATAGGGTGGTAGTCTTGTTACAGTATTAGGTTACATAGGGTGGTAGTCTTGTTACAGTATTAGGTTACATAGGGTGGATAGTCTTGTTACAGTATTAGGTTACATAGGGTGGTATAGTCTTGTTACAGTATTAGGTTACATAGGGTGGTAGTCTTGTTACAGTATTAGGTTACATAGGGTGGTGTAGTCTTGTTACAGTATTAGGTTACATAGGGTGGTAGTCTTGTTACAGTATTAGGTTACATAGGGTGGTAGTCTTGTTACAGTATTAGGTTACATAGGGTGGTATAGTCTTGTTACAGTATTAGGTTACATAGGGTGGTATAGTCTTGTTACAGTATTAGGTTACATAGGGTGGTGTAGTCTTGTTACAGTATTAGGTTACATAGGGTGGCATAGTCTTGTTACAGTATTAGGTTACATAGGGTGGTGTAGTCTTGTTACAGTATTAGGTTACATAGGGTGGTAGTCTTGTTACAGTATTAGGTTACATAGGATGGTAGTCTTGTTACAGTATTAGGTTACATAGGGTGGTATAGTCTTGTTACAGTATTAGGTTACATAGGGTGGTGTAGTCTTGTTACAGTATTAGGTTACATAGGGTGGTGTAGTCTTGTTACAGTATTAGGTTACATAGGGTGGCATAGTCTTGTTACAGTATTAGGTTACATAGGGTGGTAGTCTTGTTACAGTATTAGGTTACATAGGGTGGTAGTCTTGTTACAGTATTAGGTTACTGGGGGTAGTCTTGTTACAGTATTAGGTTACATAGGGTGGTGTAGTCTTGTTACAGTATTAGGTTACATAGGGTGGTAGTCTTGTTACAGTATTAGGTTACATAGGGTGGTAGTCTTGTTACAGTATTAGGTTACATAGGGTGGTAGTCTTGTTACAGTATTAGGTTACATAGGGTGGTAGTCTTGTTACAGTATTAGGTTACATAGGGTGGTATAGTCTTGTTACAGTATTAGGTTACATAGGGTGGTAGTCTTGTTACAGTATTAGGTTACATAGGGTGGTAGTCTTGTTACAGTATTAGGTTGCATAGGATGGTATAGCCTTGTTACAGTATTAGGTTACATAGGGTGGTATAGTCTTGTTACAGTATTAGGTTACATAGGGTGGTAGTCTTGTTACAGTATTAGGTTACATAGGGTGGTAGTCTTGTTACAGTATTAGGTTGCATAGGATGGTATAGCCTTGTTACAGTATTAGGTTACATAGGGTGGTATAGTCTTGTTACAGTATTAGGTTACATAGGGTGGTAGTCTTGTTACAGTATTAGGTTACATAGGGTGGTAGTCTTGTTACAGTATTAGGTTGCATAGGGTGGTATAGTCTTGTTACAGTATTAGGTTACATAGGGTGGTAGTCTTGTTACAGTATTAGGTTACATAGGGTGGTATAGTCTTGTTACAGTATTAGGTTACATAGGGTGGTAGTCTTGTTACAGTATTAGGTTACATAGGGTGGTAGTCTTGTTACAGTATTAGGTTACATAGGGTGTAGTCTTGTTACAGATTAGGTTACATAGGGTGGTGTAGTCTTGTTACAGTATTAGGTTACATAGGGTGGTGTAGTCTTGTTACAGTATTAGGTTACATAGGGTGGTATAGTCTTGTTACAGTATTAGGTTACATAGGGTGGTATAGTCTTGTTACAGTATTAGGTTACATAGGGTGGTGTAGTCTTGTTACAGTATTAGGTTACATAGGGTGGTGTAGTCTTGTTACAGTATTAGGTTACATAGGGTGGTGTAGTCTTGTTACAGTATTATGTTACATAGGGTGGTGTAGTCTTGTTACAGTATTAGGTTACATAGGGTGGTGTAGTCTTGTTACAGTATTAGGTTACATAGGGTGGTGTAGTCTTGTTACAGTATTAGGTTACATAGGGTGGTGTAGTCTTGTTACAGTATTAGGTTACATAGGGTGGTGTAGTCTTGTTACAGTATTAGGTTACATAGGGTGGTGTAGTCTTGTTACAGTATTATGTTACATAGGGTGGTGTAGTCTTGTTACAGTATTAGGTTACATAGGGTGGTGTAGTCTTGTTACAGTATTAGGTTACATAGGGTGGTGTAGTCTTGTTACAGTATTAGGTTACATAGGGTGGTAGTCTTGTTACAGTATTAGGTTACATAGGGTGGTAGTCTTGTTACAGTATTAGGTTACATAGGGTGGTATAGTCTTGTTACAGTATTAGGTTACATAGGGTGGTATAGTCTTGTTACAGTATTAGGTTACATAGGGTGGTAGTCTTGTTACAGTATTAGGTTACATAGGGTGGTATAGTCTTGTTACAGTATTAGGTTACATAGGGTGGTATAGTCTTGTTACAGTATTAGGTTACATAGGGTGGTAGTCTTGTTACAGTATTAGGTTACATAGGGTGGTATAGTCTTGTTACAGTATTAGGTTACATAGGGTGGTGTAGTCTTGTTACAGTATTAGGTTACATAGGGTGGTATAGTCTTGTTACAGTATTAGGTTACATAGGGTGGTATAGTCTTGTTACAGTATTAGGTTACATAGGGTGGTATAGTCTTGTTACAGTATTAGGTTACATAGGGTGGTGTAGTCTTGTTACAGTATTAGGTTACATAGGGTGGTAGTCTTGTTACAGTATTAGGTTACATAGGGTGGTTAGTCTTGTTACAGTATTAGGTTACATAGGGTGGTGTAGTCTTGTTACAGTATTAGGTTACATAGGGTGGTGTAGTCTTGTTACAGTATTAGGTTACATAGGATGGATAGTCTTGTTACAGTATTAGGTTACATAGGGTGGTATAGTCTTGTTACAGTATTAGGTTACATAGGGTGTGTAGTCTTGTTACAGTATTAGGTTACATAGGGTGGTGTAGTCTTGTTACAGTATTAGGTTACATAGGGTGGTATAGTCTTGTTACAGTATTAGGTTACATAGGGTGGTATAGTCTTGTTACAGTATTAGGTTACATAGGGTGGTAGTCTTGTTACAGTATTAGGTTACATAGGGTGGTATAGTCTTGTTACAGTATTAGGTTACATAGGGTGGTATAGTCTTGTTACAGTATTAGGTTACATAGGGTGGTAGTCTTGTTACAGTATTAGGTTACATAGGGTGGTAGTCTTGTTACAGTATTAGGTTACATAGGGTGGTATAGTCTTGTTACAGTATTAGGTTACATAGGGTGGTATAGTCTTGTTACAGTATTAGGTTACATAGGGTGGTATAGTCTTGTTACAGTATTAGGTTACATAGGGTGGTATAGTCTTGTTACAGTATTAGGTTACATAGGGTGGTATAGTCTTGTTACAGTATTAGGTTACATAGGGTGGTAGTCTTGTTACAGTATTAGGTTACATAGGGTGGTATAGTCTTGTTACAGTATTAGGTTACATAGGGTGGTGTAGTCTTGTTACAGTATTAGGTTACATAGGGTGGTATAGTCTTGTTACAGTATTAGGTTACATAGGGTGGTGTAGTCTTGTTACAGTATTAGGTTACATAGGGTGGTGTAGTCTTGTTACAGTATTAGGTTACATAGGGTGGTGTAGTCTTGTTACAGTATTAGGTTACATAGGGTGGTGTAGTCTTGTTACAGTATTAGGTTACATAGGGTGGTGTAGTCTTGTTACAGTATTAGGTTACATAGGGTGGTGTAGTCTTGTTACAGTATTAGGTTGCATAGGGTGGTATAGTCTTGTTACAGTATTAGGTTACATAGGGTGGTATAGTCTTGTTACAGTATTAGGTTGCATAGGGTGGTGTAGTCTTGTTACAGTATTAGGTTACATAGGGTGGCATAGTCTTGTTACAGTATTAGGTAGGTTACATAGGGTGGTGTAGTCTTGTTACAGTATTAGGTTACATAGCATGGTGTAGTCTTGTTACAGTATTAGGTAGGTTACATAGGGTGGTGTAGTCTTGTTACAGTATTAGGTTACATAGGGTGGTGTAGTCTTGTTACAGTATTAGGTTACATAGGGTGGTGTAGTCTTGTTACAGTATTAGGTTACATAGGGTGGTATAGTCTTGTTACAGTATTAGGTTACATAGGGTGGTATAGTCTTGTTACAGTATTAGGTTACATAGGGTGGCATAGTCTTGTTACAGTATTAGGTTACATAGGGTGGTGTAGTCTTGTTACAGTATTAGGTTACATAGGGTGGTATAGTCTTGTTACAGTATTAGGTTACATAGGGTGGCATAGTCTTGTTACAGTATTAGGTTACATAGGGTGGTATAGTCTTGTTACAGTATTAGGTTACATAGGGTGGTATAGTCTTGTTACAGTATTAGGTTACATAGGGTGGTATAGTCTTGTTACAGTATTAGGTTACATAGGGTGGTGTAGTCTTGTTACAGTATTAGGTTACATAGGGTGGTATAGTCTTGTTACAGTATTAGGTTACATAGGGTGGTATAGTCTTGTTACAGTATTAGGTTACATAGGGTGGTATAGTCTTGTTACAGTATTAGGTTACATAGGGTGGTGTAGTCTTGTTACAGTATTAGGTAGGTTACATAGGGTGGTATAGTCTTGTTACAGTATTAGGTTACATAGGGTGGTGTAGTCTTGTTACAGTATTAGGTAGGTTACATAGGGTGGTATAGTCTTGTTACAGTATTAGGTTACATAGGGTGGTGTAGTCTTGTTACAGTATTAGGTTACATAGGGTGGTATAGTCTTGTTACAGTATTAGGTTACATAGGGTGGTAGTCTTGTTACAGTATTAGGTTACATAGGATGGTGTAGTCTTGCTACCGTATTAGGTTACATAGGGTGGTATGGTCTTGTTACAGTATTAGGTTACATAGGGTGGTAGTCTTGTTACAGTATTAGATTACATAGGGTGGTAGTCTTGTTACAGTATTAGGTTACATAGGGTGGTATGGTCTTGTTACAGTATTAGGTTACATAGGGTGGTAGTCTTGTTACAGTATTAGGTTACATAGGATAGTATAGTCTTGTTAGACTATTAGGTTACATAGGGTGGCATAGTCTTGTTACAGTATTAGGTTGCATAGGGTGGTATAGTCTTGTTACAGTATTAGGTTACATAGGATGGTGTAGTCTTGTTACAGTATTAGGTTACATAGGGTGGTGTAGTCTTGTTACATTATTAGGTTACATAGGGTGTTAGTCTTGTTACAGTATTAGGTTACATAGGGTGGTGTAGTCTTGTTACAGTATTAGGTAGGTTACATAGGGTGGTGTAGTCTTGTTACAGTATTAGGTTGCATAGGATGGTATAGTCTTGTTACAGTATTAGGCTACATAGGGTGGTATAGTCTTGTTACAGTATTAGGTTACATAGGGTGATGTAGTCTTGTTACAGTATTAGGTAGGTTACATAGGGTGGTGTAGTCTTGTTACAGTATTAGGTTGCATAGGATGGTATAGTCTTGTTACAGTATTAGGTTACATAGGGTGGTGTAGTCTTGTTACAGTATTATGTTACATAGGGTGGTATAGTCTTGTTACAGTATTAGGTTACATAGGGTGGTATAGTCTTGTTACAGTATTAGGTTACATAGGGTGGTATAGTCTTGTTACAGTATTAGGTTACATAGGGTGGTATAGTCTTGTTACAGTATTAGGTTACATAGGGTGGGTAGTCTTGTTACAGTATTAGGTTACATAGGGTGGTATAGTCTTGTTACAGTATTAGGTTACATAGGGTGGCATAGTCTTGTTACAGTATTAGGTTACATAGGGTGGTGTAGTCTTGTTACAGTATTAGGTTACATAGGGTGGTAGTCTTGTTACAGTATTAGGTTACATAGGGTGGTAGTCTTGTTACAGTATTAGGTTACATAGGGTGGTATAGTCTTGTTACAGTATTAGGTTACATAGGGTGGTAGTCTTGTTACAGTATTAGGTTACATAGGGTGGTATAGTCTTGTTACAGTATTAGGTTACATAGGGTGGTAGTCTTGTTACAGTATTAGGTTACATAGGGTGGTAGTCTTGTTACAGTATTAGGTTACATAGGGTGGTATAGTCTTGTTACAGTATTAGGTTACATAGGGTGGTAGTCTTGTTACAGTATTAGGTTACATAGGGTGGTGTAGTCTTGTTACAGTATTAGGTTACATAGGGTGGTAGTCTTGTTACAGTATTAGGTTACATAGGGTGGTAGTCTTGTTACAGTATTAGGTTACATAGGGTGGTTAGTCTTGTTACAGTATTAGGTTGCATAGGGTGGTAGTCTTGTTGCAGTATTAGGTTACATAGGGTGGCATAGTCTTGTTACAGTATTAGGTTGCATAGGGTGGCATAGTCTTGTTACAGTATTAGGTTGCATAGGGTGGTAGTCTTGTTACAGTATTAGGTAGGTTGCATAGGGTGGTGTAGTCTTGTTACAGTATTAGGTTACATAGGGTGGTATAATCTTGTTACAGTATTAGGTTGCATAGGGTGGTAGTCTTGTTACAGTATTAGGTTGCATAGGGTGGTGTAGTCTTGTTACAGTATTAGGTTGCATAGGGTGGTAGTCTTGTTACAGTATTAGGTTACATAGGGTGGTATAATCTTGTTACAGTATTATGTTACATAGGGTGGTATAATCTTGTTACAGTATTAGGTTGCATAGGGTGGTAGTCTTGTTACAGTATTAGGTAGGTTGCATAGGGTGGTGTAGTCTTGTTACAGTATTAGGTTACATAGGGTGGTATAATCTTGTTACAGTATTAGGTTACATAATTATGGTGGTATTGTCAACATTAGTTAGTAACATTATTATAATTGCAATGTCTTGTGTTCAGTTAAAGGTTTACTATTTTCACTGCACAGTGTCGATCAGATTAGCAATTCAAATAATTGATATAGAGTTAATGCAAAATTCAAGTAGATTAAATACTAAATACATCTCAACATCAGCTTATTTATATGACCAATAGTACAAGTAGAGGAACATGATCTATTGAGCTGTTTTCTAATACTTAATCAGGGCTTAAAATTGGTTTTATTTTTATTGAGGATTGAAAGAAACAAATTATTACAGAGATTCCACAACTAACAGTGTCTATTGTATTGTGTAATCTGTACAGATAAATTAAGTGCAAGATGAGAAGTATATGATATACGAGGGAGAAGTATGATATATGAGGGAGAAACATAATGTATATGAGGTAGTAGTATAAGGTATATGAGGGAGAAGTCTATGATATGATGGAGAAGAATAAGGTATATGATGGATAAGTGTATGATATATGAGGGAGAAACATAATGTATATGAGGGAGAAGCATATGTATATAATATACAAGGGAGAAGTTTATGGTATACAAGGGAGAAGTATATAATATACAAGGGAGAAGTCTATGATATACATGGGAGAAGTATATGGTGTAAAGGAAGAAGTCTATGATTTACAAGGGAGAAGTCTATGGTATACAAGGGAGAAGTATATGCTATACAAGGGAGAAGTCTATGCTATACAAGGGAGAAGTCTATGCTATACAAGGGAGAAGTCTATGGTATACATGGAGAAGTCTATGGTATACATGGAGAAGTCTATGGTATACATGGAGAAGTCTATGGTATACATGGAGAAGTCTATGGTATACATGGAGAAGTCTATGGTATACATGGAGAAGTCTATGGTATACATGGAGAAGTCTATGGTATACAAGGGAGAAGTCTATGGTATACATGGAGAAGTCTATGGTATACATGGAGAAGTCTATGGTATACATGGAGAAGTCTATGGTATACATGGAGAAGTCTATGGTATACAAGGGAGAAGTCTATGGTATACATGGAGAAAGTCTATGGTATACAAGGGAGAAGTCTATGGTATACATGGAGAAGTCTATGGTATACATGGAGAAGTCTATGGTATACAAGGGAGAAGTCTATGGTATACAAGGGAGAAGTCTATGGTATACAGGGAGAAGTCTATGGTATACAGGGAGAAGTCTATGGTATACAAGGGAGAAGTCTATGGTATACAAGGGAGAAGTCTATGGTATACAAGGGAGAAGTCTATGGTATACAAGGGAGAAGTCTATGGTATACAAGGGAGAAGTCTATGGTATACAAGGGAGAAGTCTATGGTATACATGGAGAAGTCTATGGTATACATGGAGAAGTCTATGGTATACATGGAGAAGTCTATGGTATACAAGGGAGAAGTCTATGGTATACAAGGGAGAAGTCTATGGTATACAAGGGAGAAGTCTATGGTATACCAGGGAGAAGTCTATGGTATACAAGGGAGAAGTCTATGGTATACAAGGGAGAAGTCTATGGTATACAGGGAGAAGTCTATGGTATACAAGGGAGAAGTCTATGGTATACATGGAGAAGTCTATGGTATACATGGAGAAGTCTATGGTATACATGGAGAAGTCTATGGTATACAAGGGAGAAGTCTATGGTATACATGGAGAAGTCTATGGTATACATGGAGAAGTCTATGGTATACAAGGGAGAAGTCTATGGTATACATGGAGAAGTCTATGGTATACATGGAGAAGTCTATGGTATACAAGGGAGAAGTCTATGGTATACAAGGGAGAAGTCTATGGTATACATGGAGAAGTCTATGGTATACATGGAGAAGTCTATGGTATACATGGAGAAGTCTATGGTATACAAGGGAGAAGTCTATGGTATACATGGAGAAGTCTATGGTATACAAGGGAGAAGTCTATGGTATACATGGAGAAGTCTATGGTATACAAGGGAGAAGTCTATGGTATACATGGAGAAGTCTATGGTATACAATGGAGAAGTCTATGGTATACAAGGGAGAAGTCTATGGTATACATGGAGAAGTCTATGGTATACAAGGGAGAAGTCTATGGTATACATGGAGAAGTCTATGGTATACATGGAGAAGTCTATGGTATACAAGGGAGAAGTCTATGGTATACATGGAGAAGTCTATGGTATACAAGGGAGAAGTCTATGGTATACATGGGAGAAGTCTATGGTATACAAGGGAGAAGTCTATGGTATACATGGAGAAGTCTATGGTATACATGGAGAAGTCTATGGTATACAAGGGAGAAGTCTATGGTATACATGGAGAAGTCTATGGTATACATGGAGAAGTCTATGGTATACAAGGGAGAAGTCTATGGTATACATGGAGAAGTCTATGGTATACATGGAGAAGTCTATGGTATACATGGAGAAGTCTATGGTATACATGGAGAAGTCTATGGTATACAAGGGAGAAGTCTATGGTATACAAGGGAGAAGTCTATGGTATACATGGAGAAGTCTATGGTATACAAGGGAGAAGTCTATGGTATACAAGGGAGAAGTCTATGGTATACATGGAGAAGTCTATGGTATACATGGAGAAGTCTATGGTATACAAGGGAGAAGTCTATGGTATACATGGAGAAGTCTATGGTATACATGGAGAAGTCTATGGTATACATGGGAGAAGTCTATGGTATACATGGAGAAGTCTATGGTATACAAGGGAGAAGTCTATGGTATACATGGAGAAGTCTATGGTATACAAGGGAGAAGTCTATGGTATACATGGAGAAGTCTATGGTATACATGGAGAAGTCTATGGTATACATGGAGTCTATGGTATACATGGAGAAGTCTATGGTATACATGGAGAAGTCTATGGTATACATGGAGAAGTCTATGGTATACATGGAGAAGTCTATGGTATACATGGAGAAGTCTATGGTATACATGGAGAAGTCTATGGTATACAAGGGAGAAGTCTATGGTATACATGGGAGAAGTCTATGGTATACATGGAGAAGTCTATGGTATACAAGGGAGAAGTCTATGGTATACATGGAGAAGTCTATGGTATACAAGGGAGAAGTATATGGTATACAAGGGAGAAGTCTATGGTATACAAGGGAGAAGTCTATGGTATACATGGGAGAAGTCTATGGTATACAAGGGAGAAGTCTATGGTATACAAGGGAGAAGTCTATGGTATACAAGGGAGAAGTCTATGGTATACAAGGGAGAAGTCTATGGTATACATGGGAGAAGTCTATGGTATACAAGGGAGAAGTTTATGGTATACATGGAGAAGTCTATGGTATACATGGGAGAAGTCTATGGTATACAGGGAGAAGTCTATGGTATACAAGGAGAAGTCTATGGTATACATGGAGAAGTCTATGGTATACAAGGGAGAAGTCTATGGTATACAAGGGAGAAGTCTATGGTATACATGGAGAAGTCTATGGTATACAAGGGAGAAGTCTCTGGTATACATGGAGAAGTCTATGGTATACATGGAGAAGTCTATGGTATAAAAGGGAGAAGTCTATGGTATACATGGAGAAGTCTATGGTATACAAGGGAGAAGTCTATGGTATACATGGAGAAGTCTATGGTATACAAGGGAGAAGTCTATGGTATACATGGAGAAGTCTATGGTATACATGGAGAAGTCTATGGTATACATGGAGAAGTCTATGGTATACAAGGGAGAAGTCTATGGTATACATGGAGAAGTCTATGGTATACATGGAGAAGTCTATGGTATACAAGGGAGAAGTCTATGGTATACATGGAGAAGTCTATGGTATACATGGAGAAGTCTATGGTATACATGGAGAAGTCTATGGTATACATGGAGAAGTCTATGGTATACATGGAGAAGTCTATGGTATACAAGGGAGAAGTCTATGGTATACATGGAGAAGTCTATGGTATACATGGAGAAGTCTATGGTATACATGGAGAAGTCTATGGTATACATGGAGAAGTCTATGGTATACATGGAGAAGTCTATGGTATACATGGAGAAGTCTATGGTATACAAGGGAGAAGTCTATGGTATACATGGAGAAGTCTATGGTATACATGGAGAAGTCTATGGTATACATGGAGAAGTCTATGGTATACATGGAGAAGTCTATGGTATACATGGAGAAGTCTATGGTATACATGGAGAAGTCTATGGTATACATGGAGAAGTCTATGGTATACATGGAGAAGTCTATGGTATACATGGAGAAGTCTATGGTATACAAGGGAGAAGTCTATGGTATACAAGGGAGAAGTCTATGGTATACATGGAGAAGTCTATGGTATACATGGAGAAGTCTATGGTATACATGGAGAAGTCTATGGTATACATGGAGAAGTCTATGGTATACAAGGGAGAAGTCTATGGTATACAAGGGAGAAGTCTATGGTATACAAGGGAGAAGTCTATGGTATACATGGAGAAGTCTATGGTATACAAGGGAGAAGTCTATGGTATACAAGGGAGAAGTCTATGGTATACAAGGGAGAAGTCTATGGTATACATGGAGAAGTCTATGGTATACAAGGGAGAAGTCTATGGTATAAGGGAGAAGTCTATGGTATACATGGAGAAGTCTATGGTATACATGGGAGAAGTCTATGGTATACAAGGGAGAAGTCTATGGTATACAAGGGAGAAGTCTATGGTATACATGGAGAAGTCTATGGTATACAGGGAGAAGTCTATGGTATACAAGGGAGAAGTCTATGGTATACAAGGGAGAAGTCTATGGTATACAAGGGAGAAGTCTATGGTATACAAGGGAGAAGTCTATGGTATACAAGGGAGAAGTATTATGGTATACATGGAGAAGTCTATGGTATACAAGGGAGAAGTCTATGGTATACAAGGGAGAAGTCTATGGTATACAAGGGAGAAGTCTATGGTATACCAGGGAGAAGTCTATGGTATACAAGGGAGAAGTCTATGGTATACAAGGGAGAAGTCTATGGTATACAAGGGAGAAGTCTATGGTATACATGGAGAAGTCTATGGTATACAAGGGAGAAGTCTATGGTATACAAGGGAGAAGTCTATGACATACAAGGGAGAAGTCTATGGTATTCAAGGGAGAATTCAATAGTATATAAGGGAGACATCTATGGTATGCAAGGGAGGTGTGTATTAGCCAAGCATCCTCCACATGAAACAATAAATATTACCCCCCCCCCATGTTTTCAAAACTTCAAATTCATGATGACTGTAAGAATTTACATGTTTGAGATGAGCTGAAAAAGACATACAGTATAGCAACAATCTAAATTTGGAGAAAAATATCTGGCAAAACCAGGCATAACAGCTTATCATGAGTTCAGTATGTTTGAATTGTGACATGCTTATCACCACTGTAGCTTCGATTCAACTGGCTGACCAAAGGTTGGTGGTGTTACCCGGGTGCCTGTCTGTGCCTGAAACTGCTTGGATGGCACCAGGGGTCGTCCTCCACCAATGACAGCTGGAGAATCGCCATACATGTATAAGTTAAGCTGTCGGTGCCCTTGAAACCCAAAAAACAAACACATTCATTTAGCGGTGGATGTGATATGGAAAGATGTCAACAATATGAATATAGTTATTACTCACTACTTTCTTTTCTGTTACTGATATCAAATTAATTGTTTATGAAAACTTAATTTGTGAAAAGGTATTCAGAAACAGTTATTTGCTATATGATAAACCTGTCCCACTAGATTGTTAACATTGGTCGTCGTATAAGGACATCATTAAGTCTTGGACTAGCTGTACAAATTCACCATGACTACTGTATGGCAGTAAAGACCTAATTGACAAGTTGCATGAGATACGAAATGCCAACTCGGAGATGAAAACAGGCATATTCTTGCCGGGAAGGCTCTTCATATATAGTTGCATCAATTGACAACCTCGACAAATGAAGAAACACTTGACTGCATGTCCACAACCACTTCAATGGCGCAAGACATATATCAATCAGCATAGCACAACACATGTACCAATTATATGTATACAGAGTCAAGAGTTAGATACTGACAGAAAGTGATCTATAGATGATTGACAGAAAGTGATGTATAGATGATTGACAGAAAGTGATCTATAGATGATTGACAGAAAGTGATCTATAGATGATTGACAGAAAGTGATGTATAGATGATTGACAGAAAGTGATGTATAGATGATTGACAGAAAGTGATCTATAGATGATTGACAGAAAGTGATCTATAGATGATTGACAGAAAGTGATGTATAGATGATTGACAGAAAGTGATGTATAGATGATTGACAGAAAGTGATCTATAGATGATTGACAGAAAGTGATCTATAGATGATTGACAGAAAGTGATGTATAGATGATTGACAGAAAGTGATGTATAGATGATTGACAGAAAGTGATCTATAGATGATTGACAGAAAGTGATCTATAGATGATTGACAGAAAGTGATGTATAGATGATTGACAGAAAGTGATGTATAGATGATTTACAGAAAGTGATGTATAGATGATTGACAGAAAGTGATGTATAATGATTGACAGAAAGTGATGTATAGATGATTGACAGAAAGTGATGTATAATGATTGACAGAAAGTGATGTATAGATGATTGACAGAAAGTGATGTATAATGATTGACAGAAAGTGATGTATAGATGATTGACAGAAACTCAGAAAGTGATGTATAGATGATTGACAGAAAGTGATGTATAATGATTGACAGAAAGTGATGTATAATGATTGACAGAAAGTGATGTATAGATGATTGACAGAAAGTGATGTATAATGATTGACAGAAAGTGATGTATAGATGATTGACAGAAAGTGATGTATAGATGATTGACAGAAAGTGATGTATAATGATTGACAGAAAGTGATATATAGATGATTCTAATTTCATTGAGAGATGAGCCTCCAGCTGTTCCAGCCACCATAACCATCAACATGAACAAACATCTGCCTTCATTCAACAGAACTATTTCGAGGGATTTGCTTTGGAGATTTGTTAGCTATATTAGTGTAGTAGTAGATAAAGACACTGAATGTTCAGAGGGTGTAAAAAGCACCACATTTGGCATGGTGGTAGTTTAGCACCTGCTTGTAAATAATAGGCCGGAAGACAATCACGAAAGGCCCTGATTACCCCCCCCCCCCGGAGATGGGTAATTGTATATAACTAATTTATTACAATCAGAAATGAGAATATAGCTTTTGCACATCTTTTAACAAGTACAATGCTTCCATCAGTGTGGAAATCACTTCTTGTCGCATGAAAAGCATGTATAGCTATAGGTGATGACATGATTACATTAATGAGGGCTGCTAATATAGTTAGTGCGTAACGGTATTTTTGATGCTAATTTCAGATTTCCTTGGTCACTTACCGATAGCAAATATGATCAGTTACCGGCCATTACTCACTTTAGTTGATAGGATTCCCACAGGTCGAGATATCTCATATGAAACTGAGAGCGATACAATTGTGCCTGAATCTGTCTCTTCAATAACTCAGCTATCAGTCTTCAATGCAGTAAAACGCCATATACAAGGCAGTTGTGGTTTATGGCTGTGAGCCTCCTACCCAGCTACTCACTGTGAATTAGGTCTTGTGACAGAGCAGACCAAATGGTGCATGTTGCTGACAACCTAGGAAAGACACCGATAAAAGACACAAATCCGTTTCATGGTCAGCATTCATTGCATAACACCTCTCAATTGACACAAGACCACCAGCCATTATTCCCATTGTTTCGTGACTAGTTTTAGTGCTCCCACTATGGCTATGGTAAAGTATGGAATGTCAATTATCAAACATGTCACTGAAGCTATGAGGCCAGATCCCAGTACTAACTGTTGATCAACAACTCTACACATTGGCCAAGAAGATAGGATGGCTTTGGCCCAATTAGTATGGAGTTTGAAATGACATGGTGTTGAGGCCTTCATAGTGATATATGTAGTGATGTGTGTAGTGGTGTGTGTAGTGATGTGTGTAGTGATATATGCAGTGCTATGTGCAGTGTGATATATGTAGTGATGTGTGTAGTGGTGTGTAGTGATATATGTAGTGCTATGTGCAGTGTGATATATGTAGTGATGTGTGTAGTGGTGTGTAGTGATGTGTGTAGTGATATATGCAGTGCTATGTGCAGTGTGATATATGTAGTGATGTGTGTAGTGGTGTGTAGTGATGTGTGTAGTGATATATGTAGTGCTATGTGCAGTGTGATATATGTAGTGATGTGTGTAGTGGTGTGTGTAGTGATGTGTGTAGTGCTATGTGCAGTGTGATATATGTAGTGATGTGTGTAGTGATGTATGCAGTGGTGTGTGTAGTGCTGTATGTAGTGATGTGTGTAGTGATGTGTGTAGTGATATATATAGTGATGTGTGTAGTGCTGGGTGTAGTGCTGTGTGTAGTGTTCTATGTAGTGTTGTATGTAGTGCTGTGTGTAGTGATGTATGTAGTGATGTATGTAGTGATGTGTGTAGTGATGTATGTAGTGCTGTGTGTAGTGCTGTGTGTAGTGATGTATGTAGTGATGTGTGTAGTGATATATGTAGTGCTGTATGTAGTGCTGTATGTAGTGCTGTATGTAGTGCTGTGTGTAGTGCTGTATGTAGTGATGTATGTAGTGCTGTATGTAGTGATGTGTGTAGTGCTGTGTGTAGTGCTGAATGTAGTGATGTGTGTAGTGATGTATGTAGTGATGTGTGTAGTGCTGAATGTAGTGCTGTGTGTAGTGCTGTATGTAGTGATGTCTGTAGTGTTGTGTGTAGTGATATATGTAGTGGTGTGTGTAGTGATGTATGTAGTGTTGTGTGTAGTGCTGTATGTAGTGATGTGTGTAGTGCTGTATGTAGTGATGTATGTAGTGCTGTGTGTAGTGATGTATGTAGTGCTGTGTGTAGTGATGTATGTAGTGATGTGTGTAGTGATATATGTAGTGCTGTATGTAGTGCTGTATGTAGTGCTGTGTGTAGTGCTGTATGTAGTGATGTGTGTAGTGCTGTATGTAGTGCTGTGTGTAGTGATGTATGTAGTGATGTGTGTAGTGATATATGTAGTGATATATGTAGTGATGTGTGTAGTGCTGTGTGTAGTGCTGTATGTAGTGCTGTGTGTAGTGTTGTATGTAGTGTTGTGTGTAGTGATGTATGTAGTGCTGTGTGTAGTGATGTATGTAGTGCTGTGCTAGTGCTGTATAGAAAAATTCCCCCTCGAAAGAAACAAAAAATCAAGAAAAAAATTGATACCCGATAGTCTTAGGAGCGTCTCGTAACTTAATGGGCCTGATAGAGTTTTACTGATCCGTATAATACCCGCGTTTTTCAGTTCCCCGGACACGTGTATGCAAAGTTACTTCCCTTTGGAAAAAATGTCGCATAATGCAAAATCATACCGTAAAAAGATCACGGATGCAACAGGGGCGAAATGCGCAAAGATAGATTTGGTTTTTAAGCAGCATGCCCATAAAAAACAAACTACTGTCACGGACACCACTGTTTCACCAGGACCAGACATGCACGATCAGGTAGATACGATGAAGGGAAGCCTTGAGACAATGTGCGTGGATTGTGCATTCCGGGGCCAGCCATTTGACAGAGGGTCAGCTGGAGAAACCACTTCAAAGGCCTAAACGACTGAAACATCGACATGTGAACCTCGATTGGATGTCACATAATTGATTTAACCCTTTCAACACCACAGACCTCTAAATTGGCTTACAAAAAAGTGTAGATCCAGATGAGCCGGCTCATGACGAGCCGTCTCATCAGGATCTGCACTTTTTTCAAGTAATATAACTATTTTTAGAAACAAAATTACCCATTATGATAAATGAACTGATCCAAATGTAATTTTGTTATTAATTTATTGGTCTAAAAATATCATGGACCAGTCCATGTCAGTTACTTGGTGTTGAATGGGTTAATAAAAGAAAATAAAAGTTGCCTGTTTTCAATAGATTATGTTCTGTACAATACTTCAGATATATTCACATTAGTTTGATATCTGTAATACTCAATTGACCTTAATTTAAGGGGTTATGATCAGATGTCATATCTCCAGAATGAATTCCCCCCTCCCTTGAAAACGACGCGAAATTCCTCCCTCCAAGGGCTCCGGCCCCAACCACCCAAAATGTAGAGGGCCCTGGTAGTGATGTGTGTAGTGCTGTGTGTAGTGGTGTGTGTAGTGATGTATGTAGTGTTGTGTGTAGTGATGTATGTAGTGCTGTGTGTAGTGCTGTGTGTAGTGATGTATGTAGTGCTGGGTGTAGTGCCGTGTGTAGTGATGTATGTAGTGCTGTGTGTAGTGATGTGTACCTAGAGTGGTATGCTCGGCGTAAATCCCACATATATGAATGAATATAAAATGTTAACATGCTGTATATTATTATTTTTTTAAGTCACGAAAACAACTTTCAAAACACTCCTGTCGACAGTTTTAGCTTCACGTGACCTTGCTGCTCAATACAGCTATCGCAATGGTGTCGGTCGGCACCGGTTTATATGGGGAATTGAAGACTTCAGGGCACTTATGCACGGCGTACTTGTTATTTTTTATTTATCCATATTATTTATTGGTCTTAATCAGAAATGGTATAGAAACTATTTTTCGTGTTAGGTGTAGATTTTTTTTATTTGGATACCTACCCAAATTGCTCATACACCGTAACAGTTTCGGTGGAAATATTCTCCCAATGATTTGCTTGTTTACATTCGTCTGCTGGACAAGTCACATGACAGTTGCATCAGCCTACCGATACACTCAACGGAATGCTATTGAACCATGCTTCAGCTCTGTCTGGAAATTAGCCTAGAACTATATAAATATTTTAAATACGGATGAAAATGGAAAATACGCCGAGCATAGGAATACGCCGAGCATCGGAATACGTCGAGCATAGGAATACGTCGAGCATCAAAATACGCTGGGCATAGGAATACGCCGAGCATCGGAATACGCCGAGCATAGGAATACGTCGAGCATAGGAATACGCCGAGCATCGGAATACGTCGAGCATAGGAATACGTCGAGCATCAAAATACGCTGGGCATAGGAATACGCCGAGCATCGGAATACGTCGAGCATCAAAATACGCTGGGCATATGAATACGTCGAGCATAGGAATACGCCGAGCATAGGAATACGCCAAGCATCGGAATACGCCGAGCATCGGAATACGCCGAGCATAGGAATACGCCGAGCATCGGAATACGCCGAGCATCGGAATACATCGGGCATAGGAATACGCCGAGCATAGGAATGCGCCGAGCATAGGAATACGCCGAGCATCGGAATACGCCGAGCATAGGACTACGCCGAGCATCAGAATATGTCGAGCATAGGAATACGTCTAGCATCAGAATACGCCGAGCATAGGAATACGCCGAGCATCAGAATACGTCGAGCATAGGAATACGTCGAGCATCGGAATACGCCGAGCATCGGAATACGCCGAGCATAGGAATATGCCAAGCATCGGAATACGCCAAGCATCGGAATAAGCTGAGCATAGGAATACGCCGAGCATCGGAATACGCTGAGCATAGGAATACGCCAAGCATCGGAATACGCCGAGCATAGGAATATGCCAAGCATCGGAATACGCCAAGCATCGGAATAAGCTGAGCATAGGAATACGCCGAGCATCGGAATACGCCGAGCATAGGAATATGCCAAGCATCGGAATAAGCTGAGCATAGGAATACGCCAAGCATCGGAATACGCCAAGCATAGGAATAAGCTGAGCATAGGAATACGCCGAGCATAGGAATAAGCCGAGCATAGGAATAAGCCGAGCATCAGAATACGCCGAGCATAGGAATACGCCGAGCATCAGAATACGCCGAGCATCGGAATACGCCGAGCATAGGAATACGCCGAGCATCGGAATACGCCGAGCATCAACATACGCTGGGCATAGGAATACGCCGAGCATAGGAATACGTCGAGCATAGGAATACGCCGAGCATAGGAATACGCCAAGCATCGGAATACGCCGAGCATCGGAATACGCCGAGCATAGGAATACGCCGAGCATCGGAATACGCCGAGCATAGGAATACGCTGGGCATAGGAATACGCCGAGCATAGGAATACGCCGAGCATCAGAATACGCCGAGCATAGGAATACGCCGAGCATCGGAATACGCTGAGCATCGGAATACGCCGAGCATAGGAATACGCCGAGCATCAGAATACGTCGAGCATAGGAATACGTCGAGCATCAGAATACGCCAAGCATCGGAATAAGCTGAGCATAGGAATACGCCGAGCATCGGAATACGCCGAGCATAGGAATATGCCAAGCATCGGAATAAGCTGAGCATAGGAATACGCCAAGCATCGGAATACGCCAAGCATAGGAATAAGCTGAGCATAGGAATACGCCGAGCATAGGAATAAGCCGAGCATAGGAATAAGCCGAGCATCAGAATACGCCGAGCATAGGAATACGCCGAGCATCAGAATACGCCGAGCATCGGAATACGCCGAGCATAGGAATACGCCGAGCATCGGAATACGCCGAGCATCAACATACGCTGGGCATAGGAATACGCCGAGCATAGGAATACGTCGAGCATAGGAATACGCCGAGCATAGGAATACGCCAAGCATCGGAATACGCCGAGCATCGGAATACGCCGAGCATAGGAATACGCCGAGCATCGGAATACGCCGAGCATAGGAATACGCTGGGCATAGGAATACGCCGAGCATAGGAATACGCCGAGCATCGGAATACGCTGAGCATCGGAATACGCCGAGCATAGGAATACGCCGAGCATCAGAATACGTCGAGCATAGGAATACGTCGAGCATCAGAATACGCCAAGCATCTGAATACGCTGAGCATAGGAATACGCTGAGCATCGGAATACGTCGAGCATAGGAATACGTCGAGCATAGGAATACGCCGAGCATAGGAATAAGCTGAGCATAGGAATACGCCAAGCATCGGAATACGCCGAGCATAGGAATAAGCCAAGCATAGGAATACGCCGAGCATAGGAATAAGCCGAGCATAGGAATAAGCCGAGCATAGGAATATGCCGAGCATCGGTTCCATCACTCTATAACTATTATTATAACTATAATACCTGCAGACAAGACACACTGGGTACCAAATACTTTCATAACTTACAGTTTATGTAATTCAATTCTTTTAAAGATGCACGCACAGCACTACATAAGAAGCCTAGATATGCTCCTCTACATGGATTTGTTTAACTCCCAAAACTCATGCAATATTTTGGGTGGACTCTTAAGCCAAATTCAGTGAGGAATGGACATATATATTTTAACACGGGACGACAATATCCCCCCTGTCAAAAAGAAAATCCTGGGTAGGACATTAGTACATCATTGAAAATCCTGGGTAGGCCATTATCCCCTCATTGAAAATCCTGGGTAGGCCATTATCTCCTCATTGAAAATCCTGGGTAGGCCATTAGTACCTCATTGAAAGTCCTGGGGAGGCCATTATCCCCTCATTGAAAATCCTGGGTAGACCATTAGTACCTCATTGAAAATCCTGGGTAGGCCATTATCCCCTCATTGAAAATCCTGGGTAGGCCATTAGTACCTCATTGAAAATACTGGGTAGGCCATTAGTACCTCATTGAAAATACTGGGTAGGCCATTAGTACCTCATTGAAAATACTGGGTAGGCCATTATTTCACCAATTGAAAATATGTGTCAATACAGTAGAGGCAGGATCTCTAAATGACAACATCATTTTGTGAGAGAGGTACATAAAAATATTTTTCCAGAATCTATAAATTTTAACACTTTTTCTGAAATGTGTCTATACGGCAGACATTTGAAATTTACGGGTAGGGGGGGAAGACAAATTGCTCATAAAACGGTAAGTTTTCAACATAAAATATTCAATGACCACTCAAACTGAATGCCTGTATGTGCACTACAAGATCAAATATGCCAACTACCGTATCGTCCCTATTTAACGCCCCCTCCTAATGAACGCCCCCCCCCCGTCGATTTTGAAAAAGTGAAAATTTAAAACTTACCAGAACGAAGGTAAATATATCCAATTCCAACACATTTTAATGATAATTCCAATTACACTATCCAATTCCAGCACTGCATGATAAATCCAAGCATTTAATCAAACTGTTAATCAAACAAATCTAACTGTTTTAACTAGTCTATAACACTTTAATTAATTAATGTCCTGGACTATCTCAACCGACGCTGCTATGTGAAACATGCTGTTATTACATCATACCTATCTATAGGTGTGTCAGTGTCGCGAGGTCAGTGAATGTGTAGAGTTTAGTTTATACAAATTTATTTTAGCTCGATTGCGAAACAAGTTCTTAAACTTATATTAATCACTCTCGAGACCGCATTCCTGATGGAATCCATCGCCACGAGGGAGAGAGAAGAGGCAACGTGGAATTTAAATGCCTTGCCTAAGGGCATAATCGTCCCCCCCTTTGCAAAATGTAACGCCCCCGGGGGCGTTAAAGAGGGAATATACGGTAATTATGGATTCTCTGTAATGGTCACAGGGGCTTGAAAGGTCAAGTGAGTATTTTGGGCATTTTGGACATTTTACCCCCTAACACAATGTTATAATGTAAAATAAACCCGTTGTACACTTAATTCATACAGTAACCATATCAAGGAAGTTTTTGAAAAATAAGTGAACCTGATGGGGCATGAATAGTAGGGCTTTCAAACAGGCCCTTTTTGTAAAATTGGCACAAAAGTGTTGATACGTCAATTATAGGTGGGGGAAGGAGAAACTCCTATCAAACGATAAGTATTCATCATAGAGTAATTATTGACAACTCAACATGAAGTGTGTCATATCCTCAACAGATTAAATATGCCAAACAATTGTGGATTCTTTCCAATGGTCACAGGAGGTTGAAAGGTCATGTGAGTCTGCAAACGTTTTTGGTGAAGAATTAAACATGTTGAGTGTGTCATATCATACTTTGTAAACTACAAAATTGAAGGTGACAAGTCGTTTGAAATGCTAGTTGATACAAGTAGCAATGCATGGATTCTTCCAAGTGTGATAATTGGAGCAATAAAGTATAGAGACATTGCATGGAGATGGTCTCAATCCTCATGGGATTCATTCGTGCTGATCAGGAAGGAAACTGGGAACTATACCTTGAACATTTTGCAAATATGCTACCATGGTTTGCACTCTATAATCACTATAATCACACCACTTATGCTTGCTGGGGTCAAGTTTACGTGGCAGACCTGAACCAGGTAGACAGTACCGACATTAATGTACACATGGAGTTCTCGATCAACAGATCAAACAGGCCATATTGACAAGTGGCGATGGACAAAGCTCTAGAGCATATTGTAAAATAGCCAACGTAAGTAGATGAATCGTAAGCATAACACAGCGAGATTCAATTCAACAGTGGTGCTTAACATACAGTGAAAGAGCTCAACTATCGGATGATACCCATCCAATGCTTTGTAATCAACTGGAGAACGTAAAGGACGGTTGGGATCACAGAGATGCGGCTACTCTGTTCGAAAGCGTGATTAGCAAGATACATCAACGCTTATCTCTGAATTCCAACGATTTGGAGTTTATTTCCCATGCTGGTGATGAACTCAGTCTGTCCGCAAAATTAATGATGTGACACCAGAAGAAGTGAAGAATGAACATTTAAACTGCCTGGCAAAAGTGTTTATACTCTTGTTCAGGAATCAGCCTTCACGTATTGGGGATACTATTATTGAAAATTTCCTCAAAACAAGACCAAAACTCTTAGATACATGGAATGTTCCAATGACATAGGATAAATCGAAAGCCGACCGAGAACTTTTAAGAAGGTTACTGCAGATAGTGACACCATTCTACAGCATGAACTTGAACTGTTTCACTAGCACTTAACAATGCTGAATTTGTTGAGTTGTTAACACAAATTATTTTTGTCTAGAATGCACTTCAGAGCAATGTAATACAATAACATGTTCATTTGTTCACTAATGTTTCCCTTGATATTATATACATTGTACCGTAATTATCGATGTATAACGTGCTATCATGTATAACGCGCACCCACTTTTTGGCACGAAAATCAATGAAAAACTTGGTTCTGGTGTATACCGCGCACCGTAAAATATCATTTTCACAAGCCAAAATTTCTCAAGATATGATATTATCACCCTCTATGGTTTATATATTTCGATAGAAAAAGAAGAAATCGTGGAGGCCTACGTTGTGCATGGTTCTGAAATATAATCATACTCCATGATTTTTGTATACCCATACAAAAAGAAAAAAATCGTGCGGGCCTACATCCGGAAGTGCATGGTTTTGATAAATCCCCAACGCCGTACTGTGTTCCGACTTTGCGACCCGCCACGAGCCTCTGCATACTTGATAATGGAGAGCTTATCTCTAACAGTGTAGGGGTTTCTGAATTTTAAGTAATGTGACAATAACTGAGATTTGACAATTCTGAGTTGTATTTTGAGTGATAGATATCAATCAACGGAGTGTACTGCTTGTCTAATGACATGTGTGTTTTACGTTTATTTATCATCGCTACCGGTTGCCCATATGAGCGACGCCTCCTGAAGAGATTAGTAATTTTAGATTTTGGAGGATAGTGCAATGATACAGACAGAGACCCATTGCAGAGTCTCCTCTGGTTCTTTTACGTGCACGGTGTAAAGCACCGACACAAGACCTCGGTTTAACGTCCCATCTGAAAGACTGTTAATTTTATTAGGGTCAGACGGGGGGGATCGAACCTGCGATCCCTGGATTACTAATGACAGCTTCTATAACATTGAATTAAATATGCATGAATCGATAATTATTTTCTCAAAATTGTCAACACATACTCAAACTTCTCAACACCTGCTTAAATTTCTTAACACCTCAAATATGTCCATGCAAACTTCAAAACATGTCAAACTAATTAACAGAGGCCCCATTGTATTGGGTTCATAGACAGTGTTACAAACAATTTGTTAAAAGCTAACACATTATTTGTATTTGTTTTTAAGAATTACATTTTAATATTTCTAATAAAGAATGAAATAAATATATTTAAAACATATGATATATGATCTCAATATCTCAGATAAACTATAAATTCCAATGTTCTGTTATCTTACCTACCTAGACCTAGAGCTCAATACCACCGAAGAATCGCTTTATACGATATAGTATGAAAATGTACGGGAAATAGACAATCAATAAAATCATTCAACATCCGCCATTGTTGTTTGGCATTTACGTTTTTGATGAAATTTCCCAAATTCAAAGCCAATAAATGCTATCTAAGTTCATAGTTGGTCTAAATCAATGCCATTATATATATATATATATATATATATATCATCGGTACATTGTTAGAACAGTTATTTTATAACGTTTGCCAAACGTACCTACTTATTGAAAAGCGGTGGGGACGATGTGGGTCGAAATTTCGCCTGGAAAAAAATGTTGTGAAGGCTGTACCCATGTATAATGCGCACTAGACAAATTCCTCAAGGATTTCAGTAATAAAAGTGCGCGTTATACATAGCAAATGACGGTATATTTTAGTCTCTATGAATCAATCGTGAAAAATTATTTCTTTTAAATTAAACTACTGTATTTTCTTTTAAATTAAAATACTGTATTTTAATTATATATGTTAAATGGGGGTGGGGGTGCAATGTACAGTGAATTTTAATCATTGTGACCCTTAAAATATATTAATATATAAAATTCTGGAGATTTAATCTTGTTGAGGACATTAAGCTCTTCCTTTTGAGTGGTTATATATTACTCTATGATGACTATTTACCGTTTGATAGGAGTTTCTCCTCCATTCATCTATAATCAACATTTTTGGTCAAGATTAGCAAACATTGTATGCTTAGAAGGCCATATCCAAAAGGCCATATCTGGATCACTTAATTTTCAAAATCTCCTTGATATGAATACTGTATGAATCAAGTGGTAAATTCAATCAGGTTTATTTTACAGTAAAACATTGTGATTGTGGGATAAATTTGAAATTTCTGTGAATATTTGGGATTTGCAAGCTCAATTATTAAGTGACCTTTCAGCCCCCTGTGACCATTAGACACAATCCATAATTGTTTGGAATATTATAATTGTTGATGCCATGAAACCGTTCATATCCAGGTGTCATATCTCTTATCATATTTTCAACGATATAATTTTTAAAAGAAACTTTTTAGTATTTACTTAGATATGGAGGTGTAAATATTGGACATGCAGGTTTTGGAGAATAATTATTATATTCGACTATATTTGTTTATTTAACAGTTAATACCGATTACTATAATGAATTGCACTTTATCAATGTGATACAAGTTGCAAGTATAAAACTGTTTCGTCCTATTTTCTAACCAATTCATTGGATATTTTTAGATTTATTTTCATTTTAACTTCCGACATTTATAAATAAATGCTGAAACATATTTTGATTGCTTTTCTGCCGTATTAGTAGCGAAAATGATGGTTTTAAAACGGACACGTAAAAACACGTACTTATCAGGTGACTGGTATAGTCGTAAATATACGTATTTATCAGGTGCCCGATAACACGAAAATATACGTATATATATCAGGTAGTGATAGCACATGTAGAAATACGTATATATCAGGGTATGGGTTAATATGCCTAGTGGCATGAATTTCCAGGATGTCAAATGACAAAACATATTACCATTAATTAGCAATTATATCCTCCAGAAAAAATGGATGTCGCCCTGATGTCTATTGTCAGCAAAGTAGCGGAAAATAAGGCGATCACTTTGCCCGAACCGCCCTCTAGCATGAGCCCGTATAAACCTCATGCTATATCAGGCACAATGTAGAGTTCATAAATACAGCATCTGCTCTACATTTATATTCCCAAAAACTTTTTGTATGGACTATTTTGGTGTATATTTCAGAATAAAGTTTTTGTATTGATCAAATTCATGTATAAATACGTCCCGGACATTGATCTGATTCGCATCCGAATAAGCCTGGTCTGAATCAGCCACTGGTCTGGTTCAAATTAGCAAGGTCCGAATCAGCCACTGATCTGGTTCAAATAAGCATGGTCGGAATCGGCCACTGATCTGGTTCAAATAAGCATGGTCGGAATCAGCCACTGATCTGGTTCGAATAAGCCTGGTCCGAATCAGCCACTGATCTGGTTCAAATAAGCCTGGTCCGAATCAGCCACTGATCTGGTTCGAATAAGCAGTTATAAGCAAGGTCCGAATCAGCCACTGATCTGGTTCAATTAACCCTTTCAACACCACAGACCTCTAAATTGGCTTACAAAAAAGTGTAGATCCAGATGAGCCGGCTCGTGACGAGCCGACTCATCAGGATCTGCACTTTTTTCAAGTAATATAACTATTTTTAGAAAAAAAATTACCCATTTTGATAAATGAACTGATCCAAATGTAATTTTGTTATTAATTTATTGGTCTAAAAATATCATGGACCAGTCCATGTCAGTTACTTGGTGTTGAATGGGTTAAGCATGGTCGGAATCAGCCACTGATCTGGTTCGAATAAGCCTGGTTAAATAAGCCTGGGCAGAATCAGCCACTAATTTGGTTCGAATAAGCTCGTCACGAGCCGGCTCATCTGGATCTACACTTTTTGTAAGCCTATTTAGGTCTGTGGTGTTGAAAGGGTTAATGATCAGATTTGTGGCAAAGAAGGAAACCTTTAATTTGGCAGTGAATTTGGAGATGAGAATATTTAAGTGCACTTACTGGTTCTAACGATCTAAAAAGGAATATGGGTTTTATTGCAGCACTCAGTCGCTTTCGCTGTTCATCTGACTTTGGATGTACAGTCTGGAAAAATAAAATGCATTAATGAAATATACAGGATTTTAGAATGGATGCAACACATTGTGCATTTGTAAAACATTCATAGACAATTCATCTACCATATATACTCGACCATAAGTCCACTTCAGTCAAAAGTGAAGCTGCTACCAGAGCTCCAGTTAAGAAAATAACAAAATGCATTGAAATGAAAAATATGGCGTAGAAAAACGTATTTAAAAAATCTGATACGCATACCGTCTGGATTCCTGGTGTAATTGATGCCACACAGGAGTGAGGCGGCCTCTATGGAATAGAATTTTTATTTTGCGCTAGTAGGGGGAGTTGTTGATAAACGCGTTAATACTAATGTTTTTATTTATCATACGTTATTTTCATGAACAAAAATCATTTATCTCTTGCGTACATTGTTAAGTTTATGTTCTCATAATTTTTATTTACGATCAAATCTGTAATTATGCTTTTCTTTATCAAGATAAACATTAAATACGCACTGCTCCCTCTGTAGGTCGGACTCAACCAAATAAACACATAAACATGATCCGTATTCTACTCGCTATGGCTACTGCTAGGAGTCCCGAGACACGCATTTATAAATGAAACCGTTACGCAGTTAGGTCTACTGCATCTATATACAGGGCTTTCACTAGACTTTGAAAGTCAAGAGTCAATGACCCTTGAGGTCAAAATCTCAAGAGTCAAACTGGATTTTTCAAGAGTCAATATGCATGTTGGTACTTTCCGTACAGATAACATTTTCCCGACCATATAATAACCTCTGGACCAAGGTGTGTCTTGGGTGCAACCAGTAATTTTGTTATCATAATTAGAGAAAACATTGACTAGTTGCTGAGCTTTGCATCTGGATTTAGAACGGTTCTAGTTTGCTGAGCTTTGCATCTGGATTTAGAACGGTTCTAGTTTGCTGAGCTTTGCATCTGGATTTAGAACGGTTCAACCTAACAAGTATTTAAGTTACTTTGTGGTACATGTAGAGCATAGGATTTGGAATAGAACAGTCCGGATTTGATACCTCACACAAAATCCTTAGTACTGGTTAACCACTCAGGTCGACTAATTCTGCCCAGGAAAGCATTTTTAGGTCCCCGCAAGTGGTTTGACATAAATGTAGTCATACATACATACAACTTGCATAGTTCTACATTGTATCCCAGTTGCAATGGTCACCAAATGATCAAGAGTAGTTGGTTTCAACATGAGCCTTCTGGGGTCCTGCATCCAGATTAGCTTTGGCAAACCAATAGAAATGTCGATTATACAAAATATTTTTTTTAGCTGATCTGCATATATATATATTTCATGAAATTGGTACGAAACGGATCGAGTACGGTTCCATGCCATTGTAAAACATGAATTTCTTATATAAAGGGGACATATTCATTTAAATATCTATGCATTTTTGAATTTTAGCACATTTTTATGCATATGTTATATGTATAATTATTATCATTTGCGAAATCAACTAAAATTCTGAGTTATTGATCAGCTGTACCCAAACTGGGACGAATCTGATTCTGAAAATGTTCATTCATAATGTAAAATAAGGACGTGAATACTCAGAATTACTATGAAAAGAAGTGATGTTCATAAAATATATTTAGTTACGAATTGCAATAAATCATATAAACTCGTAAATTAAATTGTTTATTGGCTACAACGATGTTTTATCATTCACTGGCGTCGTATAATATGCAGCATCAGTATATTCAAAATGGACGCACTTAGATTTACGGCTAGAGTCACCGATTTCAAAACAAAATTCGGGTAGCTTATTGTTTGTTCCGGAACATGATTTTGGTATCGGCAATAAGATAAAAGCATGACCTTTTAATAAAATTCATTAAATCAGCAGAAAAGTCGTATTTTCATGTAAATTTGGCTCCAATTTTACGAGAATATATCTCGGCTTATGGTTGTTGGCAAATTTTACAGACATCTTCATTCATTGGCCGAAGCCGGAGTTACAGCGTTTATTTTTAGACGGACTCCCCCCTCTCCGATCGCATTTGACAGGCAGATTAGGATAAAAATTAATGTTCGATGACGCTTGACCGCTCATCGCCCCTGGTCAAAGTTGACGCACCACGCATTTTCACCAAGAGTCAAACAAGCATCTTTACCTATTTTCATGCGTCAAAACCCGGGAGCTCGGGTCAAATGAATGCCCTGTATATATAGAAAATTCTCGCTGTCTCGTGGCATAATATTTATATTAACAACGTACAAGTAACAACAGTAATAGACTAAATACGCGACGTCTAAGTTCATGGTTTTCGGTGGCAGCATTGAATAAAATTTCATGGGGTAAATACTCTTTACGCTAAAAGCTTATCTGGAGCTCTGTGCTACTTTGGGGCTAGAAAATAAAATTATATTTTACAAACATTCACTGCTATATCTATGTTACCCTTTTACCAAATTTCCAGTTCCTTATATCTCCCGAAGCAGTTACGACAACAACTGATCGAGAATAAAGGCAGTTATGACAACAACTGATCAAGATATAATCAGCTATGACAACAAAATAATCGAGATAAAGGAAGATCATTTCTGGAGAATTCAACATGGACGGACGTATAGGCAGACCAATGTGGTACTGATTGTTCTCTTTCTGAATTCAGTACTTCAGGAAGCTCAGCCTTGTACTGATTGTTCTCTTTCTGAATTCAGTACTTCAGGAAGCTCGGGGCAGACCAATGTGGTACTGATTGGAAGCTCAGCCTTGAATATCATTGTCCACATTGTTTGCCTCACATCTAATGCAGGGCTGTAAACATATACGGGACAATCTACACACTGTAAACATATACGGGACAATCTACACCCTGTAAACATATATGGGACAATCTACACCCTGTAAACATATACGGGACAATCTACACCCTGTAAACATATACGGGACAATCTACACCCTGTAAACATATGCGGGACAATCTACACACTGTAAACATATACGGGACAATCTACACACTGTAAACATATACGGGACAATCTACACCCGGTAAACATATACGGGACAATCTACACACGGTAAACATATACGGGACAATCTACACCCTGTAAACATATACGGGACAATCTACACACTGTAAACATATACGGGACAATCTACACACTGTAAACATATACGGGACAATCTACACCCTGTAAACATATATGGGACAATCTACACCCTGTAAACATATATGGGACAATCTACACCCTTAAACATATACAGTACAATCTACACACTGTAAACATATACGGGACAATCTACACCCTG
The DNA here is from genome assembly GCA_014843695.1 of Archivesica marissinica. NCBI lineage: Eukaryota > Metazoa > Mollusca > Bivalvia > Venerida > Vesicomyidae > Archivesica > Archivesica marissinica. Next base: position 58,985,925 of record CM026386.1, read on the forward strand.
TAAACATATACGGGACAATCTACACCCTGTAAACATATACGGGACAATCTACACCCTGTAAACATATACGGGACAATCTACACACTGTAAACATATACGGGACAATCTACACCCTGTAAACATATACGGGACAATCTACACCCTGTAAACATATACGGGACAATCTACACCCTGTAAACATATACGGGACAATCTACACCCTGTAAACATATACGGGACAATCTACACACTGTAAACATATACGGGACAATCTACACCCGGTAAACATATACGGGACAATCTACACCCTGTAAACATATACGGGACAATCTACACCCTGTAAACATATACGGGACAATCTACACACTGTAAACATATACGGGACAATCTACACCCTGCAAACATATATGGGACAATCTACACCCTTAAACATATACAGTACAATCTACACACTGTAAACATATACGGGACAATCTACACCCTGTAAACATATACGGGACAATCTACACCCTGTAAACATATACGGGACAATCTACACCCTGTAAACATATACGGGACAATCTATACCCTGTAAACATATACGGGACAATCTACACCCTTAAACATATACGGGACGATCTACACCCTGTAAACATATATGGGACAATATACACCCTTAAACATATACGGGACAATCTACACCCTGTAAACATATACGGGACAATCTACACCCTTAAACATATACAGGCCAATCTACACCCTGTAAACATATACGGGACAATCTACACCCTGTAAACATATATGGGACAATATACACCCTTAAACATATACGGGACAATCTACACCCTGTAAACATATATGGGACAATCTACACCCTTAAACATATACAGGACAATCTACACCCATAAACATATACAGGACAATCTACACCCTGTAAACATATATGGGACAATCTACACCCTTAAACATATACAGGACAATCTACACCCATAAACATATACAGGACAATCTACACCCTGTAAACATATACGGGACAATCTACACCCTGTAAACATATACGGGACAATCTACACCCTTAAACATATACAGGACAATCTACACCCTTAAACATATACAGGACAATCTACACCCTGTAAACATATATGGGACAATCTACACCCTGTAAACATATACGGGACAATCTACACCCTGTAAACATATATGGGACAATCTACACCCTGTAAACATATACGGGACAATCTACACCCTGTAAACATATATGGGACAATCTACACCCTTAAACATATATGGGACAATCTACACCCTTAAACATATACAGGACAATCTACACACTGTAAACATATATGGGACAATCTACACCCTTAAACATATACAGGACAATCTACACACTGTAAACATATACATGACAATCTACACCCTGTAAACATACATGGGACAATCTACACTCTATAAACATATACAAGATAATCTACACCCTGTAAATATGTACAGGACAATCTACACCCTGTAAACATATATGGGACAATCTACACCCTGTAAACATATATGGGACAATCTACACCCTGTAAACATATATGGGACAATTTACACCCTGTAAACATATACGGGACAATATACACCCTGTAAACATATACAGGACAATCTACACCCTGTAAACATATACAGGACAATCTACACCCTGTAAACATATATGGGACAATCTATACCCTGTAAACATATATGGGACAATCTACACCCTGTAAACATATACAGGACAATCTACACCCTGTAAACATATATGGGACAATCTACACCCTGTAAACATATACGGGACAATCTACACCCTGTAAACATATACGGGACAATCTACACCCTGTAAACATATACGGGACAATCTACACACTGTAAACATATACATGACAATCTACACCCTGTAAACATATATAGGACAATCTACACTCTATAAACATATACAAGATAATCTACACCCTGTAAATATGTACAGGACAATCTACACCCTGTAAACATATACATGACAATCTACACCCTGTAAACATACATGGGGACAATCTACACTCTATAAACATATACAAGATAATCTACACCCTGTAAATATGTACAGGACAATCTACACCCTGTAAACATATACGGGACAATCTACACCCTGTAAACATATACAGGACAATCTACACCCTGTAAACATATATGGGACAATCTACACCCGTAAACATATACAGGACAATCTACACCCTTAAACATATACAGGACAATCTACACCCTGTAAACATATACGGGACAATCTACACCCTGTAAACATATATGGGACAATCTACACCCTGTAAACATATACGGACAATATACACCCTGTAAACATATATGGGACAATCTACAATCTTAAACATATATGGGACAATCTACACCCTTAAACATATACAGGACAATCTACACACTGTAAACATATATGGGACAATCTACACCCTTAAACATATACAGGACAATCTACACACTGTAAACATATACATGACAATCTACACCCTGTAAACATACATGGGACAATCTACACTCTATAAACATATACAAGATAATCTACACCCTGTAAATATGTACAGGACAATCTACACCCTGTAAACATATATGGGACAATCTACACCCTGTAAACATATACGGGATAATCTACTCCCTGTAAATATATATGGGACAATCTACACCCTGTAAACATATATGGGACAATCTACACTATGTAAACATATACGGCACAATCTACACCCTGTAAACATATACAGGACAATCTACACCCTGTAAACATATATGGGACAATCTACACTATGTAAACATATATGGGACAATCTACACTATGTAAACATATACAGGACAATCTACACCCTGTAAACATATATGGAACAATCTACACTATGTAAACATATACAGGACAATCTACACCCTGTAAACATATACAGGAAATCTACACCCTGTAAACATATATGGGACAATCTACACCCTGTAAACATATACGGGACAATCTACACCCTGTAAACATATACAGACAATCTACACCCTGTAAACATATACGGACAATCTACACCCTGTAAACATATACAGGACAATCTACACCCTGTAAACATATACAGGATAATCTACACCCTGTAAACATATATGGGACAATCTACACCCTGTAAACATATACGGGACAATCTACACCCTGTAAACATATACATGACAATCTACACTCTTTAAACATATACATGACAATCTACACCCTGTAAACATATATGGGACAATCTACACTCTGTAAACATGTACAGGACAATCAACACCCTGTAAACATATATGGGACAATCTACACCCTGTAAACATATATGGGACAATCTACACTCTGTAAACATGTACAGGACAATCTACACACTGTAAACACATACAGAACAATCTTCACCCTATAAAGTTATCATCATCATACATACCTGCTGATCCTCCTCATCATCGTCATCCTCTGGATCGTACCTCTCGGCAGATACTGAAAACACAATATGCAACTATGAACTCCACCTATACAACCACATACAATTGACTTTACAATAAAATCTTGATTTTTGTCTTTCATCATATGCAATTCTCACATTAAAGATGATTTGTTATTGATTCACAGCTACTACTTCAATGCTTGAGACATCATCTTGCTTTCAACAATTGCAAATGAGGAATAAACGAAAGTTTTTTTATCGAAAATTACTCCAAGAAATTTAGCTTCAGAAATAACAGGAATGGGCATCGAGTGCTAAACGTGCCATTGTGTAATTTTCTTGGCAAAAGTGAATACACCAGTTTACACTGGCTTTCGATGATCGACTTTGAAAACCGTTATTTAAAGCCCTTGTGAAGTTGAAGATGGCGTTTAATAGTGGATATAAAAGTGTAACAGATAAAATACTGCCCTGCGGGACGCCAATTTCTTGTGAGTGATAGCTAGATAGGGTAGAAAACACAATCTAACCTTAAATTGTCTGTTGTATCGTAAGCTTTTTCAAGATTTAAAAATATAGAAACTACATGTTCTTTCTTGATAAAAGTATCACAGATAAACGTTTCCAATCATCTTAATTGGTCATTGGTACTTCGTTTGTTCCAATATCCACTTTTGAATTTTGAATTCGAATATTAAATTGTTTGACTCCAGATACCAAACTAATCTGGGACTCCAGATACCAAACTAATCTGGTACTCCAGATACCAAACTAATCTGGAGGTTTTTATTCGTTCCAGATTTACAAACGCACCTTGTTAATGCGATAGGGCGATACTTTTTTAGATTATTGCTATCAAATAAAATTACTTACGAGGGGGTTCGCCGAGGCTTCCCCGCAGGACTAGGGTGTTTTATACTCAGCCAGGGGCCGCCGAGGAGCTTCGCCAAGGCCCTCCCTATACACAAGGCTGGGTCTGGGCCACCCACCCCCCTAGGGACCGCCCCAGCCCCCACTACGCCTCCCACCGCGCCGCCCTTTCTACAACAACGTGGTGTTCGTAGCCCTCGTGTGCCGGGACTGCCGGTGTTATATACTCGGCCAGGGTAATTTATAAGAAGCGATTGCGAGAGTCTGCGCCGCCGAGTTCGCAAAGCGAGTTCGGCGGATGGCGAAGATGAAGCGCTTCCCCGCGCTCCAGGGGGGGGGTATTGAAAACCCCCACAAGAAGGCCCAGCGTGCCCACGAGGTGGGGCAGCTCAAGGGCGAGGTCGGTGCGGCGCTGCAAGCCGGGAAGTACGCCGCCCAGGCCGCAAGAGCGCCTTCCACATCTCCGCAAGATCACGCGGCGCTTGATGAGGCCGCATCTACACAGTCTGACCAGGGGCTTGAAAGAGCCCCTAGCCCGCGTAATTGCGAGGGAAGGTCCCGAAATTCTTCATGGGTGGCTCGACCCTCGGGCCTACTACGCGCTCTACGACGGCGACACCCCAGTGCTCCACCCGGACGGGCGCTATGTACAGTGGGTTGACGCCTAAGCGCCGGCGGATACTAGAACAGTTCGACAAGAAGCTCGCCGATACAGGCTGCTCACGTGATGATATGCTCGCCCTCGAGACCGCGCTCCGGGTCAAACTGGTCGCCGTCGATGCCCTAGGAGGTACTCTTTTTTAGGGAGAAGTGGGGCCCCCAGAGGGCCTCTAAACTGATCCCTGGAGTCTCTGGGCCAGCCACACGACTCGACGAAGGCCTGGCTGTGATGGTGCCCTGGTTGAGCCCGCCAAATTGTCACTCCGTGCTTTTGGAGCAGGGTGGTGACCTCCCCCTTGAACTCGGCGCCGTCGTCGACCATCATGGTGGTTGGCCATTTGAGAGGGGTCGACCCTCCATAGATGTCGTTTAGTTGTCGTGCGACACCGGCGGCGGTTTTGTTCCGTAGTGGCCTCGCCGCCTTGAATCAGCTGGCAACGTCCACTACGCAGAGGGCGTACTTGAACCCTCGATCATTCGGGAGAAAGAGGAGATCGGCCTGGTGGATCCGATTCGGGGTTGTTTCTGAGAAATGCGCGTATACGGGCGGACCGCTTGGGTACATTCTGGGAGGTGACCCATTTCCTCACTCTAGCGAGAGAGGCTGAACCCCTGGGTAGCTTCGCATGGAGCCCGACGACACCGTGGAAGCCGCCCCTTGAGTAATAGATAGGCCTCAGATGTGCCATCATTGTCTCTCGCAGGTTGATTGGCCCTGCGAGCACTCTATTAGCATAGACTTTCATGGGCATCTTCTCGGCAGAGTTCAAGAGAACTGCGGGCCCCGGCGATCATGGTATGCGCCAGTGGCCCAGGGAGTTTATGCTTTTTGGCGGCATATCCAACTTCCAGCATGGCGAGGTACAGCTCTTCAGGCAAACCCATATTTACCGCTATATCTGAGCGGTAAAAAATGGAGAAATTAAACCCACCTCACCACTAAGGTCGTGTCGGCACTAAGGCCCATACGCCTTCCAGGGATGACAGTCAGTTCGGATCACTTGGTGAGTTTATAGGCGACGAACCCCGTGGCGACCATCCCCAAGACAACGACGGCGATCTCACGGTCTTTTTGGTTACTGCTCAGCATGTAGAAATCAGAGAGTTTGGGTTCGGGCCCCAAGAGATCGAGGTTATGCAGTTTGGCCTGGCCAAACACTTGGGCGTACTCGCGGATCGCCGTGCCGACGTCGTGAAAGGTCTGAACTGCGTGGTTCTGTCGACGGAGCTCCTCATTGATCCAATCAAGGCACTCAGCCTGTTTTTGGAACCATGCTGACTGCGCGACCTGGAGCTGTTCTACAGCTTTGTCGTGCCGTTTGAGCTCCCCGTCAACACCTGTGTTTCGCAGCATCGAGAAGAGGAAGTTGCTACCGCTGAAGGCCAGGGCGTTGACCAAGGCACCCCCAACTAGCATTGCGATCGAGGCCATCGTTTGAATTGCTATATACGTCTACTTCATGATATCTGCAGGTATGATCCCTTGTTTAATTGGCATGTCTTTCGTGGCCATGGCCAGGCCCACATCAAGAACTACCATGCCGACGTCATAACCATTGAAGTCCAGCTTGGGCGTAGCTGCTTTGAAGGCCATCTTACCCAGCAGTGCGTAGCCCACAGCCAGGCCAGATACCACAGCCGAATGATATGCCGCATTGGCCTGCATTTTTCCGTCAGTAGACATTGTTGAGTTGTTTTTCTTCGCGCGACTATTGCATATAGAACGGGTCAAGCGAAGTCTTTAAATTGACCGCGGGCATCGCAGCCGCTGTCGGAACGACAGTTCCAGTGCTAGCTCGGGTGGGCATAGGTTTATGCGTTAACGACTCCCGCCTACTTTTCACAACAACCCATAAGGCGCATGCAACACCAAGACCGCCAATGATCTACGGGGTCCAGTCGCGGTTCCCGCTGCTGCTCGCAGTCGTTCCGACCGCTGCTGCTACACTGGTCCCAGTGTGCTGCAGTTCCGGCGTCGGGACGGCAACCGTCTGTTCTCCAACGTTGCCCTGTTCCGCCGGGGTGCGAGAGACTGGTGTCAGGACGACGGCAGCTGAGGGTTTGCGATTCTCGAGTTCCGCCGCGGGAACCGCTGTTTGCAACGCGGCTTTGGCATCTCTGAGCTCGGCACATATTTTATCTTCCTTGGCCTTCCGAGCCGCAGCCCCTGCCGCCGCTTGTTTTTTAGGATTCTTCCGTTGTGCTGTTTCTGTCGTCCCGACTGTCGCTGCCAGGACAGGCGCCGTCTCGGTCGCTGGTGTTTGCAGCTTCGCTGCCACGACAGGATCTGTCACTCTCTCCAGCTCCGGTGTAGACATATTTGGTTGTTTCCAATTCGTCAGCTATGGTACGCGGACATACGTGTCCAAATTGACCTTTCTGCCGATTTTGATTGACAGCTGGCATTAGCCAATCGCATCGCACCATTCGCGCACACCCCCGGCACGGTTTATTGCCGCCATCTTGTTAGACAAACAATGCATATTAGACACACTAGTAACGAGTAGACAAATTTGAAAAGGCGTGAATTTGATCGAAAATACGGGTTTTAAATTGTTTTAATGATGTTGAAAATGTGTAGCTTTGGTGTGTGGGTTAGTTATAGTACAAAATTAGTCGATATCCTGGTGATCGACGTTAAATTCAACCCATTTCAAAATCCTTGGACAAATCTAAAAGTGTGTATGTGAACCACAAAATACCAGACAGCTGCTTTAAAAACAATGCATCTATAAAAACACCGACCGACTGACCCCATATAGTCATTCTTTTCTCACAAACACAGCAATCAAATTTAAGCGTGTCACACTGTTTATTGGGAGTAATCAACAACTTACCGACTAACGGTACATCACAGAGACCGCCGACTTATAATACCCGATAGGGGCCTACTGCTATTATCAAGATCAAAGTATTGCACATCGGAATTTAGCACTGATTATGCTAATTGGTCAATTATAAAATGAGTGCACATAATTATAGTATTGATTTCTACACCGAGTCATTGTTTTATCGTTCTGTTAGACAAACGAGTTATGTAGTAAAATTTTAATCAAATCTGATAACGAGTGATCGTGATCTGAAATTATTTTTTGAAAAATAATTACAAATTAATTAATGCTGTCTGTCATTGACAATGGTGAAAAGATGTAGTTACGGGCTGTGTGACAGTGATAGTAGATATCCAGATCGATTGATAGGTGACGTTAAATTCGTGCCATTTCCAAAACCTAAGACAAATCTTGAAAAAATGTCTAAGGTGGATTAAGTTGTGTGGACGACCAGCTGAATACATCCAAAATTAATGCAAACAGATATATTTGCACAAAAGTAAGTTGAAATTAATTTATTTATGCATAATAAAATATTTCGAAAAAATATATTCTGCAAGAGATATGTGAGTATAATGGTGATTAAAATTATACATGTGGTTCATACATATTGTCGTGGATGGTGGACTAGGGATCAGATAGTAGTAATAGTACCCATGCATGTGCAGAGCTGTGGGATTCCCATATTAGCTCAGTGAACGTACTGGTGTTCAGTTTTTGGGCCTAATGTTCGAGTCTTCTAGGAGGCATAGGGTCGAGTCTCTCAAGACGGTGGCATATTTCATTTCTTTTGATGTCAAAGTTGACACGATGTGGTTGTTCACTCTTCCGTTGACTGCGCAAGCATTTTCCACGAACACTTAACACGACCTCATCCGTTAAATATATCTGTACTTTAGAGAAATAACCTTCACACCTACGTCTATTATGAGATGGGCTGTTGACAAATTAATCAATTACTGGAGAATATATTATTTTTCACACCTTGATTGGTCGGCTCAAACATTTGTGATGCTGGCTTGTATGCCCGTGTTTTATCAGCTTTAGAGCTGAGCCGTGCCATATGTCCAAGCCCTTGAATCATGTATAAATATAATGCTCTTCACATCAATTTCATTACAGCAGATGGATCTGTAGCCCAGTGGTAAAACGCTGGACTGGTAATCCAGGGATCGCAGGTTCGATCCCCCGTCTGACCCTAATAAAATTAACAGTCTTTCAGATGGGACGTTAAACCGAGGTCTCGTGTCGGTGCTTTACACTGTGCACGTAAAAGAACCAGAGGAGACTCTGGAATGGGTCTCTGTCTGTATCATTGCACTATCCTCCAAAATCTAAAATTACTAATCTCGTCAGGAGGCGTCGCTCATATGGGCAACCAGTAGCGACGATAAATAAACGTAAAACACACATACAATTTCATTACAACCATGGCGTCTATTTTTCCATGCGTTTTTTGCTCTTGTCACGTTTCCAGCCGTAAGTGCCACCGTTGGAATCATCGAAAATGCGGAATGATTTATTTATTCTCCCCCATTCACTTTAATTAATCTTGATTAGTGGCCTGAGATAGATAATCACTCCTGGTATGGCAAACACACGGCTACATAGTCCCATTCATAATTGTGTCTAATTACCTAAATAGCTAATAAAGGCCTGTATAGTAGTGCAGTACTATATATATATAAAATACGAACCTGTGATTATACGAATGCACTAGTATACGAAACTACCATTAGACGAACAAGGGATTATACGAAACCACCTGAATTCACCTAAAACCCTTGCCTTCTTGCTTTCAACGAGATATTCTTATCTGGGTGAAATAAAACCGAGAAATTCGACGGAATTTTATCTAGATTAACTCGATGCAGGTCTGTGTTAGACGCCATTTTGTTAGATAGCTCGTCTCGCGTGGTTACAGCGAGCACCTGTAACTATGGGGGGCGTGCCTAAGTAGCGTTTGCAGAAAGGTCAATTGGCAATGCTTCGCAGTGGTTAACGCCGCAGTGAGCGGTGCAAGGTACATGCCATACCTGTGGTATAGCTCGCACGTGGCTGTGCTTAACGCATGGCTGACGAACAGGTTGGCTTCTAAATCGGCAACTAGTCTCGGTTGATTTTCTGGTTGTATGGGTAGAAACATACTTGGTGCTTCTGCGTAGAACTGAAGGGTTGCGGTCCCTAAGGTTTTTGTCATCGCGGCCCCGAGCTTCGCTTCATAACGCGCATAGAGCCTCTCGACGTCATTGTCTGCCATATTGTCAACCTGGTCGGCTGTGAGCTGTCGCCCTAGATATTGTTTAGTCTGCCCCCTGCGGCTAGTGCTGCAAGTCGTTGACGCTTGTCGTCTTCATGGGCGCTCTCGTCTCCCGGCGTCTCTGCAGTCGTTCCGACGGCAGCTGTAGCTGTTCCAGTCGTCCCGACTCTAGCACATCCATCAATCGGGGCGGGAGTGACAGATCCTGTCGTTCCGACATCCATCAACTGATCAAGAAGTTTGTCGCAGTTCATTTTTCTGAGTGCTATCCGTACCCGTCTCTTTAGTCTAACATACTGCCATGTGCACCACTCCAGTGTGGCGAAAATTATGATCTGGTTGATCAGCAGAATTGCTTCCCACATGCTAAGCTGTTATCATCATTGAATAGCACTTTATAAGCAGCTGGTTGGTCAGTCTGTGTTTTGTTCCTGCAAGCGTCTGCCGTACTGTGGCTCGCTCTTCGTACGTGGGGACGACGTCATTCTCTCGAAGACACTCTTCGAAGGAGTCACGATCTTTGCAGTGAAAGACGCCATTCCAGCGTGTCTGCTCGCGGAGATCCTTCAGAACTGAGTTGTATTTCTGGGTCAACACCCAGACGCTTTGTAGCGCATGACGCCCGCTGAAGGCCAGCTCTGACAGCATGTCCTTCTTTTTGGTCATAGATGCCTTGGCCGAGCAGTCGTCAATCACGTACGGGGTGGGCTCGCCCTGGAACATGGTGTAGAAGACCCGCAGCCAGGTATGTAACTTTTCACAGGGGTCTAGTATGTAGACCTCGGAGTCCATCCAGATCCAAGGGCGGCTCTGGTAAGTTGTGTTATGCACAATCGTGGGGCAGAGGATCACTATATGCCGAAAGATCCCGCGGTAGGGGCCCTCGAGCAAGTCCAGTATGAAGACAGTTTTGCCGCAACCAGTCTGACCGCATATGATGGCCGAGTGAGGGTCGCGGGGTAGCAGATCAGTAGAGCGCACTGACGAATCGACCATCTTCGATGTTTAGCTGTGCATCTGTAATGATGTACAGATACACGTTCAATGCGCCATCAGCATCTGCTTCTTTGGCTATCTGGATGGTTACACCCTCGCTGGCATTCTCCACCATGCGCCCACTGCCATGGAGTTGGTCTTCATCGCTGGTCCGCAAATCGAGCCACAATGCGTATTTCGAAGTTAGGAACTCTGCCAGAGAGACGTCCGCGAGCTGTAGGTCTTTGGCGACCGCACCAACCTCTGGGGCGCGCTTAAAGCCGCATGCAAACTGCTTTTTGGCTTCATCCCACAGCTGGTAGGCGCGCAGACCCTGGCTGTACAGCTGGTTGGGGACACCCTCAATTGTCACCTCAACCTTGGTAATTTTGGGATTGTAGAAGCTTTCGGTTTCTCTAGCCCCGGCCTCTGCGAACAGCATCAGGATTCCCTTCATCGAGCGGGCCGGGACGTTGATATTAATGTTCCACAGGGTGTCGTTTTTGTTTTTCGTTATTTTGCGATGACGAAGAACTCTGTCATAAAGGATTGCAAGCCGCCCGGCATACTGCTCTCTAATCCTTCGTGCGAGGTCGGGCAGCGTGACCATGTCGTACTCCAGTGAAATGTTTTCCACCACATACGTCGAGTTCACGTCTGTAGCAATGAGAACACGGTCATAGTCTTTGAACGTCAGTTCGTATTCCAGGCGGTCTGCCAGTGCGCTTTGATAGAATGGCATGTGGCTCTCCAGCAGCTCAAAGTCGAGTGGGATGTAGAAGCGGCTACCGTATGCTGCCGCAATTGCGTTGTGCGCGGCAACGCTATCTGCCTTGTTACCAGCCCCGATTCTACATTTGGTTACGTTCCGACTGTTGCTGGTGTCAATACCCTGATAGACCGCATTTTAGCGCTCTTGTGCAGTCTTCCAGAGATCTTTTCTTTTCTTTTTTTTTATATTTTGAAAGAGATCTTGGTAACAGTAGTAGACATCAGAGTCATCGATAGGCATAATCTCATTACCACTGATTTTGATAGTCGTTTTCTTGACTATGGCGCGGCCCAGGTTCTGGACGACGGTTCGATTTACGTCTGTCGACGTCAGTGAGATCGTGAAAGCGAGGCGAACAGTCCCTGGCACAATCACGTTGTTAGCTCCAAGATTGGGGAAGCGGACCAAAAGCTGCTGGTTCTGGTCAATCGTCGATGGGTTGTTCGTAATGACCACGCTCTGTCTTATGCCCTTTGCCCCGAGGGGCTCCCGCAGCCTGCGGTATGGATTGAGTTTGCGTCCGTATTGAGTTGAAGCCATTACTGTATTGAACCCAAATGTGGTAGCCTTCAATACGATGGCAGACATTGATATGGATGATTTCACGGCTGGTGGCCAAGACCATAACAGCGCCGAATATGATATCGAGGAGGAAACATCCTTCTTGGACGATACGACGGCGGATGCCGAGGACATTTGGGAGGCCCCACCCGCCGCCCCGTCATGGGCGGGCGGCGCTGAGATTCCTGCGGGGATTACCAGGGATGAGCTGGCGCCTCCCGGGGAAACGGAGTCCCTAGTGAGGAAGTGGGAGAGTATGGTGTCCAAAGAAGGAATCCAGGCCGCATTGGAGTTCCGCAGCACGACAAAAGGGGATCTCTGGGTAAAGTGGGGGAAGGCCTGGAAGTTGCTGACGTTCCAGAAAACGCCGGGCAAGTTTCTCAGTGCTTCTTCTGTGAAGCGATATGGAGTACAACTTGCTCGAGCGCTTGGAGTGCTCCCGGAGCTGAAAGGTGAAATACCCCCCCAGGCAGTAGAGGCCCTCGGTGCAGTTACCACCGAGCTAGGTGGAGCAGCAGCCAAAATAGAAACAGTTGAGCTCAGCGAGATCCCGCAAGTCGCAACCGATGTTATCAAATGAATGAATGAATGGTGTTTTACGGCGCATCGACATCTAAGGTCATGTAGCGCGCATTAAAGTTATGTTTATTGTCGAGTGTATGAAATAAAATTCTATATAAGTATATGCATTACGTAAAAATTAATACTAAGAAGTTAAATGAATGAATGAATGGTGTTTTACGGCACATCGACATCTAAGGTCATGTAGCGCGCATTACAGTTATGTTTATTGTCGAGTGTATGACATAAAATTCTATATAAGTATATGCATTACGTAAAAATTAATACTAAGAAGTTATAAAGACGTAAGATTAATTACAGGTAATATATGAATGAATGATTACTACAAAGGCATGATTAACAATTGATATCACAGCTTATTATAAATTCCTATTGCCTTGATAAATGATATGATGGACTCTACTCTGATAGAGTCGAAGAGTGTTTTAATGTTTTCCACATTGTAGTACTGCAACCGGATTGGTTGAAGGTCAACACAGTGTATTAAGATATGCTCCACCGTGTATAGAGTATTGCATGGGATACATTCTGGTGCATCATCTCGTGACAACAGCCATGAATGTGATATTCGAGAATGACCAATCCTGAGACGGGCAAGAATGACTTCTTCTCGACGAATAGGCCTGTAAATTGGGTACCATTCGCCAAGTGTTGGTTTGACCGAATGAAGTTTGTTAAAAATTTCACCATCCCATTGGGCCTGCCAAGAGGATTGAATTAAGGTAAGAATTGTAGATTTAAAATCAGTATAACACACTTTAATCCTAGAAATGGATAATGACAAAGCCAGCTTTGCATTCTGATCAGCCATTTCATTTCCTTTTATTCCCATATGACTCGGAAGCCAGCAGAACACAAATGTATTTATTTCTGAAAGGGAAGAAATCCTTTCAAGCAAAGTACAAACAATAGGATTTTCAAACTTTTCATAATACAAAGCCTGTAAAACAGACAAGGAATCAGAGATGGCTTTGAAGTCAGAATAAAATTCCCTGATTTCATGATATTTTGTTTGAAACTGGCTCCTGTCTGTAATAGACTTTTTATCAGAAGTGAGATCAAAGCGAAACTCGGCAGTTTTAAGGGTCCAAGGAGGAGAATCTGGGATTTTATACTGTGCAATAGATTTCATGTCAGTATGTAGGTCATCTAGACATTGTTCCATACGTATACCTAGTGGGGCAATAGCTCTCGGTTTTCTTTGAAACTGCACTTTAAATTGGGGTTGAAAGACCACTTTGTGAGCTGGGTTTAGAGGATTTGACTTGAGTTTCAGTAGGTATTGAAGAGCTAGCTTCTGTCGTCTAGCATACAGAGAGGGTTCATTTGCTTCAGCATAAAGACTTTTAACAGGAGAAGTTCTGAAAGCTCCAAGGACTAATCGTAGACCGTGATTATGTATAGGATCAAGTATTTTCAGGTACGATTTTCGTGCAGATCCGTAAATTATCGAACCATAATCCAGCTTAGAGCGAACCAATGACCGATAAAGCCGTAGAAGGACCTTTCTATCAGCTCCCCAATCGGAATGTGCCACAACCATTAAAATATTTAGAGCTTTTTGACATTTCTTTTTTAAATTATTAATATGAGGAATGAATGAGAGTTTTTTATCAAAGATAACACCTAAAAATTTGTATTCTGTGACTACCTCTACATGTGAGCCATCCAGGTAAACTTCTGGGTCTGGATGAAGTCCACGTAGATTACAAAAATGCATACATTTAGTTTTTGATTTAGAAAATTTAAAACCATTTTCATCCGACCAAGTCTGAAGTTTATTCAGACATTGCTGGAGTTGTCGTTCTATTATGTTCATATTACTAGACCTGAAGCAAATAACAAAATCATCTACATAAAGGGAGCACTCAACCCCTGGATTTATTGATTTAACAATATTGTTTATCTTAATACTAAACAATGTAACGGACAAAATACAACCCTGTGGTACACCCATCTGCTGTTCCCGAGCATCTGATAGGTCTATAGTTGTTTGGATCCTTTTTATCCTTATCTGGTTTTGGTATTGGGATGACTAAAGCCTCCCTCCAAGATGTAGGAAATTCACCAGTTTGCCATATAGAATTAAACATGTCCAATAATATAAAGAGGGAGGAGCTAGGTAGATGTTTTAAGAATTGATAGTGGATTTTATCTGGACCTGGGGATGTATCATGTGCTTTTGACAAAGCAGACTTTAGTTCTTTAAGATTAAAATTACAAACACGAACACGAAAAAGTCTTTCATTTAAAAATGCAGAAATAAATAATGGAAGGCGTCCTCTGAGGTCAAAGTCGTGAAGATCTTTTAAAATGCCATATTTCCAGGTTGTGTCATAAGCACTCTCGAGGTCGAAAAATACTGAAGCAACATGTTGTTTATTGACAAAGCCCTCTCTTATAAATGTTTCGAAACGAACTAGATGATCCAGTGTGCTTCGCTGCTGACGAAAGCCACTCTGGACATTAACAATTAAATGATTTGATTCGAGAAACCATACAAGCCGGTTGTTTACCATTCTTTCCATAGTTTTACATATACAACTTGTTAACGCTATGGGTCTATAGTTGTTTGGATCCTTTTTATCCTTATCTGGTTTTGGTATTGGGATGACTAAAACCTCCCTCCAAGATGTAGGAAATTCACCAGTTTGCCATATAGAATTAAATATGTCCAATAATATAAAGAGGGAGGAGCTAGGTAGATGTTTTAAGAATTGATAGTGGATTTTATCTGGACCTGGGGATGTATCATGTGCTTTTGACAAAGCAGACTTTAGTTCTTTAAGATTAAATAGTTTGTTGTAATGTTCTTTGTTCTTTGAATTGAAGTTTAGTTTTTTCTTTTCTTTAGTGTTTTTGAATTTCTGAAATTTTTGTGAATAATTATTTGCTGATGATTTTTGTGCAAATGTTTCTGCTAAGGCGTTTGAAATTTCCAGAGGTGTGGTGATTTGTTTGTTGTTTGCAGTGAGGTGGCTAATAGGTGAAGTACCTTTGCCATTAATTTTTCTGATCATGTCCCACGTTTTCTTAGTTGTTGTTCTGTTATTTAGTCTTGAGATGTATTGTTTCCAACATTTGCGTTTGCTGCTTTGTATATTGTACGTCGTGCTTTTGCTCTATATATGCGAATGTTGTTTAAATTTTCTGTGGTGGGTCTCAAATTGAATTTTCTTATGGCCGATTTCCTATTTTGGATGGCTTTCTTACAATCATCATCATACCAGGGTTTGTATGGTCTCTGTGGATTAGGTGACGTCTGAGGTATGGATTGTTCTGCTGCTTTTATTAGTAATGTAGTGAATAGCTGTGTTTGATCACGACAATCCTTGAATGTTTCATATGAAATTGTTTGTTCACAAAGTTGTTGGAATTTAGTCCAATTTGCTTTAGAAAATTTCCATCTTCTGGGTTGACTATAAGCTGTTGGCTGATTTTCAGATATGAGGATGGGGAAGTGGTCGCTTCCGTGGAGATCATCATCGACTTTCCATGAGAAATCTGGAAGTATGACTGGGCTACATAGTGTAAGATCTATTGCAGAATAGGACCCTGTTCCTGGGTGTAAATATGTTTTGGAAGATGGATCATTCATGTAAGAAAGAGAATTATCAGAGATGAAATTCTCTATCTGGAGACCTCTTTGATTTGTATTATTACAACCCCAGATGATGTTATGTGCATTGAAATCACCTATTAGAATATATGGAGTGGGTAATTGTATTAGAAGATCATTCAGCCTATGTTCTTCAATTGGTTTACCTGGGGGAAGATATAGTGAACACAGTGTGATAGTGCTATGTAATGACAGTCTTACAGCAACAGCTTGTAAGTTTGTATTTAACAGTAATTCCTTATGTGGAACACTATTATTGACGATGATAGATACCCCACCCTGGGCTTTATCACCTTCACTGTATATTTTATTGAAAATGGTGTGATGTTTTATAGAAATTGTATCATTTTGTTTCAAAAATGTTTCTTGAAGGCATAACGCAGCAGGTTTATGTTCTTGCACAAAAAGAGAAAGCTCTGCAAAATTAGATTTTAAACCTCGACAATTCCACTGGATAATTCCATTGGCCATTATTGAGAGATTAATTATTAAAAATATTATACCGATATTTACATAATTATTATTCATAGATAAAATATAAAGTTAAAAATATATTAAGTGGCTGCATCCTGCAACGACTGGAGGTTCTTGCTCCCGCCACCCTCGCCATCTTGCCAGGTCATAGACTCGGACTTGTCCGAGTCTGATGCCTCGCCCTCCAGATTGTCATCGTCGGTGTCCAAATCCGAGTATCTATTGCTTGTAGACACTGGACTGGACACTGTGTGTTTATCTGATTGTTTATCTGATTGTATATGTTTATTTTTCTGCTGTCTGGAAGTGACAGCAGATTGCTTTTTTGTTGAAGTTGATGCTTGTTGAGCTGTAGATTCTTTTTTAGTAGGTATTGGTTTTGATGAAGTTGATGTTGGTTTTGGTTGAATGTGTTTTTCTTGTGTATTGTTGTTTCGAGTGTTTGTTGTTGTTGGATTCTTGTGTATGTTTGTTTTTGCTTGTTTTTGTTTGTCTGCTGTAGGTTTAGGTGTTTGTGGTGTATTTTGATTTGTAAGCGTAGGTTTAGGTGTTTGTGGTATATTTTGATTTGTAAGCTGGTCAAGATGAGAAGAACTATCAGAACCAGGGAATAACTGCATTATTTCTGTTTTTTTTGTCTGGAAAGATTTTGCAAAGTTTGGTTAACAAGTTTTTGCAAGTTTTGCATTCAACAGAGGCTGTTTTAGCAACACTTGCATAGCTTGGCTGATTTTCGAATTTGTATCGAGATTCATAAATCTTTCTTGCATCCTGGAATGAAATGTTTTCCGAATATTTGATCTTAACTATTTCTTTTTCTTTTTTCCAGGAGACACAGTCTTTAGAATTGGAAATATGATCAGCGCCACAATTGGCGCATTTATTTGTGTTGGGGCAGTTGTTCTCTTGATGTTGTGGAGCAGTCTCAGCACACTTGGAGCATACAGACTCGTTCCGACACCTATCCTCATGATGACCATACTTCTGGCATTTAAAGCATCTAAGAGGGTTAGGTACATATATGTTGACGGTGACAATCTGGTAGCCGACTTTGATACGTGACGGGATGACTGGTGTGTCACATGTAATTATATATGTGTTTGTTGTTTTTATTTCGTTGTTACGTTTTATTGATATTCTCTTCACGTCAATGATCCCTTGACTTGACAAACCTTCTTTGATCTCATCCAAAGAGCAGGAAGATAATTCCCTGCACCTGATGACACCTTTGGATGAGTTCAAAGATTTGTGGGGACTGACCTTCACAGAATGTCCAAAGAAGGTGTTCGTTGATAATAAATTCTGAGATTTATTATGTTATTCAAACAGTGGAGACCACCGATAATCAGATAGAAGACATACTCAGCACAATGGATCCGCCTTCGTGAACTCCGCGGGCTTAATAAAACCATGCAGACGGTCCAGGGTGAGCTAACCAACAACCTCGCCAGATTGACGGAACTCGATGAACACATCGCGCTAGACAAAAGGAAACTAGAACAGGCCTACACAACACACGATAAGCGGCGGATCACTGAGCGTCTGCAGGGGTTGCAGGATGAAAGAGCAGCCCGATTGGAGGCCGCCTCTGCCAACTGAGGCGCTCCGTACACAAATCAATCGGATCCGCGAAACTATATCACGGGTCCTCCATGAGGACACCACACTCGGCGAGCGTCTTCGCACGTTATTCAGAGAGCAGGGCGTCACACTAGTAAGCATTATGACTGCCCTCGGGCTTATTGTGACTATGCTTGTGCTGGCTCTTACAGGCGGTGGTGCTAAGGGACCCGCTCAGGGGGGCGTCAGGGAGTGGGCCAAAAAGACGTTGAAAGCTCTTGGTAGGGTACTGGCAAAACTCGCCAGAAAGGCTGCGGCAGCACTTCCTGGCATTATCGGTAGCATTGTCTCCTGGCTCCTCACCTTCTTGAGCAAGACGGTGGGGTGGCTCTCAGAAAATATATGGGGACTGGCCGTTGGTGGGCTACTGTATGTTGCAGCCCGGCCTAGGGTAATAATCAAATAATTGCCAGCCCTGCGATGATGCCAACCACAATGAGCGCCTTTTTCTCATCTTCCTGCTCATCAGCCGTTCCCGTGGGAACCGCTGGTTCCGACTTGGCAATCTTTTGATGTAGCGGGCCGGCGGAGAAGCTCCCGCGAGTTGTTGGTATGTCAGCCGATCACAATCACCGATGTTCAAAGGGGCGAGGCCACAAGCCTCCAACAATATATTGATAACCGCAGCGGGGATCTGCGCGTTGGCCTCAGATCAATAACACTTACGGTCGGTTGGTATAATATGAATGACGGTGAGGGGTTCGGGTACGAGAGGGACGGTACTGCGGTCGTGGTAAAGTTACCACAGGGGTTTAATTTAAATGTTAAAATCAAATTGAATTCAGATTCGTTATTGCTATAAGTATCATACAGTAATATCGTAAAACTGAATACGAATATGTTATCGTTAAATATTATATTATTTATATTATGGTAAATATTATAATCTATGGACAATCTAAGATATGTTGTTAGTATGGTTCGCCTCTGGTTTTTACTCTGGTCCTGTGTATCTTAGTGCATGCCGAGGCTATGTTTCATATATTAAGACTATAATTTTATGTAATATGTAGTACAGCCAAAGAGATTTGAAAACTTTGGTTTTGTACATGTAATTAACCTCGTAATTGCAATGAATAAACGATCGTAAGTCTTGCCCAAACCTCGTAATTGCAATGAATAAACGATCGTAAGTCTTGCCCATTGTTAATGCAAGTCTTGCCCATTACAAAAACAGTTTTGTATGTAGTTCCGTTAAGATGGGAATTCATTTTATAAACACTTGTGTTTTAGGACTAGAGTTGTAATGATTGTATATTTCAATACAATGGAACATGTATAACAAAACACATGTGATTACTATTGCTTACTGTTAAAGTGTTAATTAAAACATGACAGCCAGTCGTACCTCGACGCCTAAACCAAAAAATAGAACATATTGATACACTATTGTGTTGTGTTTACTTGTACTTGATTATTTATTCACACTTTATTGGCATACTAGTAATCTTTATGACAGACAGGTGTTGTATCTAAAGACGATTGATTATATTCGCTAGTTTGGCTAGTTTGTTTTGTTTTCAACCCAAGATGCAACAGATGCTTTCATTCATGTAAAACTTACACACCTAAAATCTGGCAATGGCCTCAGTGATAAAGTTTATAGTGCGACAGTATAACACCATGGGCAAATTATAAAACACGGATCGGCTACGGAAAACTATCACCATGCAAATAATAAACACAATGTGCTATGATTCTTTTTAACCCTTTCCTTCCTTTCGTGATTTAGGATAATATACTATTATATCTCCATACAAACGACAGCCATTTAGCTACCATGCAGTGGATAAGTAGTCGCCATATCTATCCCACATCCATAGATATTACTGGAACTACATGCGATTCTGGCCTTTATTATGAACATTGGTTTGACTACTACATTGTCAATGTATGTCATATTGGTAAAGGCGTCAAGAGGTGCTTCTATGAGGGAAAGGGTTAATGCGCGAGTTGATATTTCCAATGCGTGATCACGCACACTATGTAGCTCTGCTAGCACATTAACTTGACAATAACTAGGCACTCGAAGATTCAGCAACCATTTTTTTACTTGATGGATTTGTACTTACATCAATAATCAAGAATGAGTTTTGATCACTTACCTGATTTTCTTCTTGTGAATGTTATAGTTGGGGGTTCTGAAAATAGAGAAATATGTACACATACAACATCTTTGTTTGTTATATGGAGCTTAACGTCCAATATATTACAGCCAAGATATTATGGTGACTCTCCAGCTGTTACTGCTAGAGGAAGACCCGGGTGCACCTCCAAGCTGTTACTGATAGAGGAAGACCCGGGTGCACCTCCAAACTGTTACTGCTAGAGAAGACCCGGGTGCACCTTCAAGCTGTTACTGATAGAGGAAGACCCGGGTGCACCTCCAAGCTGTTACTGATAGAAGAAGACCCGGGGTGCACCTCCAAGCTGTTACTGCTAGAGGAAGACCCGGGGTGCACCTCCAAGATGTTATTGCTAGAGGAAGACCCGGGTGCACCTCCAAACTGTTACTGCTAGAGGAAGACCCGGGTGCACCTCCAAGCTGTTACTGATAGAGGAAGACCCGGGTGCACCTCCAAGCTGTTACTGCTAGAGGAAGACCCGGGGTGCACCTCCAAGCTGTTATTGCTAGAGGAAGACCTGGGTGCACCTCCAAGCTGTTACTGATAGAGGAAGACTCGGGTGCACCTCCAAGATGTTACTGCTAGAGGAAGACCTGGGTGCACCTCCATGCTGTTACTGCTAGAGGAAGACCCGGGTGCACCTCCAAGCTGTTACTGCTAGAGGAAGACCTGGGTGCACCTCCAAGCTGTTACTGCTAGAGGAAGACCCGGGTGCACCTCCAAGCTGTTACTGCTAGAGGAAGACCCAGGTACACCTCCAAGCTGTTACTGCTAGAGGAAGACTGGTGCACCTCCAAGCTTGTTCTGCTAGAGGAAGACCCGGGTGCACCTCAAGCTGTTACGATAGAGGAAGACCCAGGTGCACCTCTCAAGCTGTTACTGCTAGAGGAGCCGGGTGCACCTCCAAGCTGTTACTGTAGAGGAAGACCCAGGGTGCACCTCCAAGTGTTACTGCTAGAGGAAGACCCGGGGTGCACCTCCAAGCTGTTACTGCTAGAGGAGACCGGGGCACCTCCAAGCTGTTACTGCTAGAGGAAGACACGGGTGCACCTCCAAGCTGTTACGATAGAGGAAGACCCAGGTGCACCTACCAAGCTGTTACTGCTAGAGGAAGACCCGGGTGCACCTCCAAGCTGTTACTGATAGAGGAAGACCCGGGTGCACCTCCAAGCTGTTACTGCTAGAGGAAGACCCAGGTACACCTCCAAGCAGTTACTGATAGAGGAAGACCCAGGTGCACCTCCAACAACAAAAAACCCACCCCAACACCAAAAACACCACCTCCAAGCTGTTACGCTAGAGGAAGACCAGGGTGACCTCCAAGCTGTTACTGATAGAGGAAGACCCGGGTGCACCTCCAAGCTGTTACTGCTAGAGGAAGACCCGGGGTGCACCTCCAAGCTGTTACTGCTAGAGAAGACCCGGGTGCACTCCAAGCTGTACTGCTAGAGGAAGACCCGGGTGCACCCCAACACAAAAACACCCACTCCAAGCTGTTAATGATAGAGGAAGACCCGGGTGCACCTCCAAGCTGTTACTGATAGAGGAAGACCCGGGTGCACCTCCAAGCTGTTACTGATAGAGGAAGACCCGGGTGCACCTCCAAGCTGTTACTGATAGAGGAAGACCCGGGTGCACCTCCAAGCTGTTACTGCTAGAGGAAGACCCGGGGTGCACCTCCAAGCAGTTACTGATAGAGGAAGACCCGGGTGCACCTCCAAGCAGTTACTGATAGAGGAAGACCCGGGTGCACCTCCAAGCTGTTACTGATAGAGGAAGACCCGGGTGCACCTCCAAGCAGTTACTGATAGAGGAAGACCCGGGTGCACCTCCAAGCAGTTACTGATAGAGGAAGACCCGGGTGCACCTCCAAGCAGTGTTTCAAGCGCAGAAAGGTACCTGGGTAGAAACACCGATAAGCAGACAGGATTGCTACCTCAAATGAAAGAATTCAACACCTCGGTGGGATTCGATCTTTGATCTTAACTCTATGCTCCATAGCAATATAGCTATATAAGACCACTTAACTCTATGCTCCATGCCAATATAGCTATATAGGACCATTTAACTCTATGCTCCATACTAATATAGCTATATAAGACCATTTAACTCTATGCTCCATACTAATATAGCTATATAAGACCATTTAACTCTATGCTCCATACCAATATAGCTATATATAGGGGTGTAACGATGCATCGAAATATCGATGCATCGCAATAAGACAGCGTCACGATAGTCAACCATCGATGGTAAATATGACCATCGATAGTATTGACTATTGCGGCAGTACTATCGCAATAGTTTCGATAGTTGCCAGGGATGGCGAAATCGGTCATTTGTTACGCCGGGCAAGTAGATTTTCGAATGTAACTTGTCCGTGGACAAGTAAAAATACCGGCGAGTGCATTTACTTTATGTTCCCATGGCATTTAAATCGTATTTTAATGAGAAAGCATCGGCAAATGTTCTTGTTTATTTTCCTGCGGAACTTCCGCAATAAACACAAGCCAGCCGACAACGGTGGCGGACAACATTTCCAGCCGACAATAACCTGAATAAGAACCGGAAATGTCAAGAGTTATCGCCCGTCACATAAAAACTGTGTAAAATGCGGTAGGTATGTAATGTATTTTCCGCTCAAAACAAGCCAGCTGTCAAT